>CM067906.1:0-600000 GCA_034621355.1 Mycalesis mineus | reverse complement strand
ATTTATATAACTAAATTTAAATCCTTATGAAAATAAATTATTTAATAATCACAAGGATATTATAGAGATAAGATTTGCCTTTTACAGCATGTTAATTAGTTATATAGTTTCGGAGATATTACAAGATTTCCAAAAAATATAACACTGCCGCTATATCGTCCAAATTAAGTTGACCTCCGTGTTATGTTATTACGTACTGAATACGGGTCAACATTTTGGTACTGAAATCCTTTTCTTTCAATTTATTTGGCATGGCAGACAATATTTATATAATATGCGAAAAAGTTTGTTCGTTTGTTTAAACGGACTAATCTCTAGATCTGCATGTCGGATTGTAAATTATTTTGGTTTATTATGAAAGCAAAAGTGAAATAGACTATTTAATAAAAGCTATACACATCAGCTTGCTATAAATATATATTGTTAATGTCAATGTACTGTAATATCGTACAATGTTTAACAAAAATGTAGATCTTTAGTACACGGGACGGGATGGAGGATATTGCTTCACGGGAAACTATAAAAAAATTAAATAGAGAGGGGTAGCGGGGAAAGAGCACACTTTATACACTTTATATGAAAGTCTGACTTTAAAATTAAAAGGGTACCTAAGGGGTTTTCACGCGGACGAAGTTGCGGGCGACTGCTAGTCTTAAATAATTTCTCGCCTTTCGCGTGGCACAGATTTATTTTACTTTCCGTGAGTGCGAAAGTTCTTTGCTTATTATAGGTACCAGTACTAAAACCGATTTAGGTGCGTTACGGGGTGTTTTAGGCCGGGCGCCCACTGTGACTTTTTGTCGCCGTGACTTTAAGTCACCTAATCGAGTGCAATGAAGATATTAGAGAGTGCGCTCACTAAGGTGACGTGACAATATGGTGACAAATAGTTACGTCTGCTGGCGACGTGACTGTCACTCGACTTATGCATTGCTATGCGAGTGCGCTCACTGGGCGACTTTTCGCCATTGGGCTGCTGAAAGTTCCGATTAGACGTATGCTACACATAAAAATTAATCACTTTTTGTTTGAAAGGAGATGCCTCAAAATGTTATAAAATTATTCATATTTTTAAGCAGACTAAAAGTAATTTGTATAGATAAAGGAAACAAATTATTGTATGGAAATTTATAACTTTCAGTTTTTTTTGGTGCCCCATTAATTAGTTAAATATATTTTTTTCGCTTCTTATGTATTCCTTTGCCTACAATAAACCGCATAATTATAATTTAAAAAATGTATGCATAAATTTAAAGTGTTCAGTTTAATTCAGAATAAAAAAATATATTTTAGTAATCTTTCAGTGTACATATAGGATGCACCCTTTTTCGTTTAATTTATTTTCGTGTATTCTGAGAGAACATATTACAGCAACATAATTGAAATCGATCTAGAACTCAAATAAGCTCACTTTGTCACCCGGTGACAGTTACCTACAGTGGGCGCCTTGATGGTGACAGAGGGTGACGGCAACAAAATGTTACCGTGACAAAAAATCACAATGGGCGCCCGGCCTTAGCCATATAAACGTGGAATTCTGCACATCTTGGATGAATTATCTCTTTTTTTCTCTTTTCATAATCAAATTGAAGTTATGCTCTTCTCACAACAGAAAAGTATATTTTTAACCGACGGAAAAAACGGAGGTTTTTACTTTAAGGACGTTACCTAGAACCCACAAACTGCTTTACTACGTAAAATAAATGTTCCTTAAACTTGCTGGCACCGACTTCATAGATATGCTTAAGTAAATTAAAGCAACTAAATGACACAATTATTTTTCACTTTTAAGTGCGTTTTGAGTCGGTCCTATTTTTTGTTAAAAAATTTTTTATTAGCCGTACCGCATCGAATTAAATTTTTTGAAGGCTAAATATTGTAATAGTAACAAACTAACAAGTATGGTGTATATTTAGGGTGTTCACTCCCCTCCAAGCTCTTCACGGTAGTATACCAGAACCGCTGCAGCTCCTTACTGCTGGAGGTCGCTATGAAGTTGTGCAGGAAGGACAGCAGCCGCTCGTCCACGTAGCTGTTGAACAGCATTTCGTTCAGAGCTGCCACCCGCAGCTGAATGTGCTCGTCTTCGTCAAGCAGGATCGGGAGGAGTTTCTCTTCGCCCTGTCACATTGATTATATGCAATTTATTTAGTTTAAAGTATCAACTGTGCGTATTATTAGATTCTCGCATTAGCAATCGACCACAACTTCAACTGCATGGAAAACGCAACAAACCGTGGAGAACGGAAGTTACATATAAGGTTCCTCTACTTCCGTTCTCTCTCAATAGTGGGGCGGTTTATGTTGGCAATATTGCTCCGCCGTAACTATAGGCTTACGCGGGAATCATTTTTTTTATTTTTTATTGACTACAAGTTGGCCCTTGACTGCTATCACACCTGATGTTAAGTGATGATGCAATCTAAGATGGAAGCGGACTAACTTGTGAGGAGTAGGATGAAATCCACACCCCTTCGGTTTCTACACGACATCGTATCGGAACGCTAAATCGCTTGGCAGTACGTCTTTGTCGGTAGGGTGGTAACTAGCCACGGCGAAAGCCTCCCACCAGCCAGACCAAGACAAATCAAGAAAAATCTCAATCTGCCCCGCCGGGAATCGAACCCAGGACCTCCGTCTTATAAAACCACCGCGCATACCACTGCGCCACGGAGGTCGTCAATTGGCAATACTATCCGGCTAGGCCGCTATAGGGATCCTGCGCGGTAATTGATGACAATTTCACCCTACCACCACCACCAGTTTCATTTAGAAAACAGACAACACAACGTTCCAACACGTAAACCCTTAACAATTGTAGAAACTGCCTACTGTGTAACAATATACATTACTTAAAATATGAATATAAATGATATTTCTAGATGCACTGATATACTTACTTCAGTAACGTAATTAATAATAATAATAATAGGTCTTTATTGCCATTCTTATTGCTAGGTACATATTTATTATACAAAAAAAATATACATATATAAATATATATCTCTATCTATTATATAAATCAGTTATGACTTCAACTTAAACTAACAATTTGGCAACTGGCCGCAAACTCAGCCATGTGCTGTGCATTGGTAGGAATGCACAGCGCTGATTTTCAGTTTGCTCCGCATCTACAATTATTAACTAATGTACAAAAATAAAATAATAAAAAAAGGAACTATTAACTGCTACTAATTAAAAATCTGAGCTAAAATTTATATAAAAAACAAAAAAAAAACAAGTTTAACCTACAAATGGAATTGGAATGGCTAGCTATTACGTATGTTAAACATTCTCGTGTTGCAATGTTGCGTCTTCTGCTTTCAAAGTTATCTACCTTATTAATTTTGTGTTTGACTCCTAGAAAGAGGGATAATTTTCAGATTCTGTTAATATTGCTTATGACCAAGGGTTTAATCGGTGTTTTAGATATTATGCGACTATCTACTACAAGGCTGTATTCTTAAATAAATTGTAAGGTTTTCTTCTTACATTATAGTTCCAGTTACAAGACAACGTAGCCCAGAGTCGTTCGTGCCTGTCTCGGGTTTTGTCTCCGTAGATGGTGCTGGTGTAGGAGGCCGCTGAGTGGCCCAGGTTGCACAGCCCCTGCAGCCAGATCATGCGGTCCAGGTATTGAGGGCATTCTGGAAATGTCAGGAACAGCGTGATAATTTATTAAGAGGTATGTTGTGATAAATGTTTTGTTTTAATATTTTCTATGAGAATCACTCAGCGGGCGTTAAAGAGAGCAATGCTTGTAGTATCTCTGCGTGATCGAATCAGAAATGAAGACATCCGCACAAGAAAAAAGTACCAACATACGAGTAGCTCAAAGTGGCAATGGGGCGGCGCACGTATTTCAAAGTCTGTTTTTAACCGACGAAAAAAAAAACGGAGGAGGTTTTCAATTCGACACGTATTTTTGTTTTTTTTTTTTATGTATGACCACGCATAACTTTTTACAGAGTTGTCCGATTTTGATAATTCTTTTTTTATTAAAAATGGCATACTTCCAAGGTAGTCCCATTGTCATCATGTTAGGGTCTGATGATGATATCCTGGGGAAATTGAAGGAACTCTTCAAATTTTGGAGGCACGCTTACAGCGATTTCGGTTTTTGACTCGGTATCGGTAGCTTTTTGGCTACTAGTGCCGTATAATATACTATGACAGTATAGTACGAGTATGTGATGTAGCGATAAATCACTAAAAAGTACGAAATAAAATTTTTAACAAAAAATAGAACCGACTCAAAACGCACTAAAAAGTAAAAAATAACTGTGTCATTTAGTTGCTTTAATTTACTTAAGCATATCTAGGAGTCGGTGCCAGCTAAGGTTTCTACTTTCAAGGACGTTACCTAGAACCCACAAACTTCTTTACTACGTAAAATAAATGTTCCTTAAACTTGCTGGCACCGACTTCATAGATATGCTTAAGTAAATTAAAGCAACTAAATGACACAGTTATTTTTTACTTTTTAGTGCGTTTTGAGTCGGTTCTATTTTTTGTTAAAAATTTTTTGTTAAAAATTTTTATTCTTCTTTCTGTTGTTTTATTTTTATTTGTTAATAAGTGTACAATATTATGTACACATATTAACAAATAAAATGTAAAAAAATTAAAAGGCGTTCCCCAGGGCGCAATCCTGGGTCCCATTTTGTTTTTTACGGACAACGCAAAGAAGGCAAAAATCTTGAAAGTCCAAGTTCAACGTAAGTGCCAGTACCAACGTACCTACGTTCACCAGCATTATCAGTAGAAATAAATTAATTTATAGTGATACTAACCGCTATACATCCTAAAGTATTTGACAACGATATTGTCGAAGTAGTCCCTCTTGACGCCATACACCTTGGAAACTAGCACCGCGAAGGTTAGGATGCCAGCGTGGCGAATGTCCTGCGAGAAGTCCATGCTGAGCTTGCTGAATGTCTCCAACTCTTCAAGGAGGCCCTGGCTCTTAACGTCCACGTTGAAGGGCAGCTTGCGGATGAGGGACAGCAGGGTCGCAGGTTCGATTTTTGCCTGTAATTTTCGTTTGGTTTTGTTGTAGTAGCACTGGCAACTGGCAACTTCTTTTTCTAGAAGAAGCGTTAGTCGCAGAAAAAAGTCTTGGCTGAGAAATATCAGTGAGTGGACCGAAATCGTGCCGCACAATTATTTCGCCTTGCAAAAAATAGAGAGGAATTTGCGCAACTGACTGCCAACCTTCGCTAGTCGGAGAGACACTCAAAGAAGAAGAAGTAGTAGCAATAGATTGTCTGATAGCCGTTGTTACGCCATTTCTTTTTTTACACGCTTTTTATTAGCTTCACTTGTATGTCAGTTTGTCAGTATGTCAGTATGTAACTCTTCGTGGGTAATCTGCGCGCCTGCGGCCTTCCTTGGTTCTGGTAGCCGCTTCTCAGGCTCTCTCTCCGAAATTGAACTCTGATTCCCCGTATTTATATCATTTATAAATAATTATTTTATTCTCACTAATAAATAAATTACTAGCGACTGTGTGACCGAGCGGTTAAGGTGCTAAACTGCCCGTACAACAGTCGCTCAGGCGTGGGTTCGAGCCCTGGCAGTCGCAGTTTTTCTGCGACTTCCAAGGCTCGCTCCCGTGCCGACTGTACTCTGGCCAGGTTTCTATGGTTTTCTTGGTCACTATGCTAAGGGTGGGGCACAGGCAAATGCGGGTACAGATTGTAAGTCGGCCACAGCCGCTATAGAGGTAATGAGAGTGTAAATAGTCAAAATAAGGAGGGATTCAATAATCCTACGTGTCTAGGCCAAAATAGGCTGATGTGTAAGTTCCAAAAAAAATAATAGTTTAAAAAAACTAAAAAATCACGCTTTTATAAATAAACCAAACTAAAAAGTAAAAAATAAATAATAGTTTAAAAAAAACTAAAAACACGCTTTTTATAGAAACCCAAACTAAAAAATAGAAAATAAATTTTAATAAATTTAAATTAAGAATAGTGTTAAAAATTTCATTAACTATAAATTAATAATAGTGTAAATAAAAAAAAAATATTTTATTTTAAAAAAAGCGTGGGGTGCATGGTGTCAATATAGTTATAAATATTTTATTAATAAAATGGAAAATACCCTAAATATGAATTCCAATACTGGACTTATATTTATTACTAATCTTGAGATAGGTATGCCAATTCGAAATACAAAAGAAAACGTGAAAGAGAAAGATCTAGAGACCATATTCTTTTGTGTATCGAATTGGCATAGTAAATGATTTGCTAACTTATTTAAATTTAGGTAAGAACATCGCCATTGTCAGTTTATTATAAGGGCTGGGCCCTGGGGTATGTGACCCGCCCTGTCTCTTTACATAATTGACGGCCTCCGTGGCGTGGTCCACGGAGGTCAGCTAGACCTGAACCGATATAGAAAATCATGATCGGCTCCGCCGAGAATCGGACCACGATACTTCGTTTTTTTCAAAATTTTTTGTAAATGATTATTATACGCTTAGGATGTAAGCCAGTTTAGCCAGTACGTACCCTTTCATCCACTACCAAATGTCTAATGAGACGCACACAGTCGTCGCTGCGCGCGTGAGGCAGCACCTCTAGGAAGATGTTCCTGGCCGTCTCCAGGTCGTAGCTGGTGCCCAGGAGTAGCCCGTCGAAGAGCTTCACCAGGGATTTGTATGACAGCAGAGATATCGTGCTGGGGAAGGTCATCATTTACTTATGTATATATGTTTGTATGTATATATGTGTTTGTATGTATATATGTGTTTGTATGTCTGCGGTTTTCTTATAATTACTGTCTGTAGGGTTAAGAATAATAAATTCTTTATTTCGACCATCAATGAATCATATTATGTGTTAGTAACGAATAACTTAAAAATCTAGTGTTAGTAACAAAATATGTTATAATCTACCAAGACGCGACCAAGGAGATATCTCGTCTAGAGATAACGAGAAACGCTGCCCAGTAGCGGCACAGTCTAAAATATTGCTCTGCTTTTCGTTGCGCTGGTTGTCGAGGGAGAGACTTATATTTTCGATTTCGCTGCTTTTGGGCGATATTTCTCGTTATCTCTAGAGGAGATATCTCTTTTCTCTCTCTCTCTCTCTGCATAAAAACAAACATACGTTAATAAGGGGCACACTTGCAGCTTGTAATAATTTCTTCAAACAAGTAAACGTCGGATGTATAAAACTATCTGTGGGGACGCCATCAGCAGGTGAACATCGGAACATCGGTCGGTTTAAGTCATCGATATTGAAGGCTCGACCAATGCTGCGCTTCGGTGTGGGGTCCGTTCCAACCCCTTGGGTTTGGGACTCCTAAGTCTATCGGCTCTTTAAACATCGAAATGTTTTCTACCCACTGCCATAAAATATAATTATGTTTATAAAAAAATTTAACAAAAAATAGAACCGACTCAAAACGCACTAAAAAGTAAAAAATAACTGTGTCATTTAGTTGCTTTAATTTACTTAAGCATATCTATGAAGTTGGTGCCAGCAAGTTTAAGGAACAATTATTTAACGTAGTTAAGCAGTTTGTGGGTTCTAGGTTACGTCCTTAAAGTAGAAACCTTGGCTCGCACCGACTCCTAGATATGCTTAAGTAAATTAAAGCAACTAAATGACACAGTTATTTTTTACTTTTTAGTGCGTTTTGAGTCGGTTCTATTTTTTGTTAAAAATTTTTATTTCTTACTATTTAGTAATTTATCGCCACGCAACATACTCGTACTATACTGTCATAGTATATTATACGGCACTAGTAGCCAAAAAGCTACCGATACCGAGACAAAGACCGAAATCGCTGTAAGCGTGCCTCCAAAATTTGAAGAGTTCTTTCAATTTCCCCAGGATATCATAATGACAATGGGACCACCTCGGAAGTATGCCCTTTCTAATAAAAAAAGAATTATCAAAATCGGACAACTTTCTAAAAAGTTATGCGTGGTCATACATAAAAAAAAATATAAAACAATATACGTGTCGAATTAATAACCTCCTCCGTTTTTTTACGTCGGTTAAAAAATGAGCTCACTTGAGTAGATCCACAAAATCCAAGCTGTGTATTAGATTTGGTTTTCTGACTATGTTGTCCGCATCGATTCCTTTTCTTGCTATCTTGAGTAGAATCTGTAAGGTTAAGATAGTAGGTCAGTAAGTATCCTGGTAGTCTTATTATGCTATTCACTCCCGATATTTTTCAAATAGACCGGAACCAAAACCAACCTTAAATGAGGTCTGTTAAGAATCGTCACAGTAGCTGATTTTCGATCCTGTGGCGTTCCATATATTTGACGCAGTCGTGTCCGCTGGGTTTTAGTGGGTATTCCGGTTAACCGGTGAGTCCCTGAGTCCCACATACCCTTTCGGAAACATTTTCGATGTACCGAGTTTGTTTCCGAAAGGGATGCGTAAATGCATTTCCCAGCAAAAAAAAAAAATTGGTTGTCTGTAAAGTCGGTTTACTGACGATAGTTGAACGTGACAATGTCTTAAGAAAATACTGATGGAATGGTAGCATTTCATTGATTATTAAAATTTTTAATTTAAGCATATTTTTATAAATATTAATTTAAATTAATAAAATAATTTATTTTGATTTTATAAATTTATATTTTAAATTTATAATAAATATATTTATTTATAAATATATTAATTTTTAATTTAAAATTAATATATTTAATAATTATATTTAATAGACGGATGTCGAACGCTGCCGAACGCAAAGGCCGATTGTCCTTCTTTGTCGCTCGTTCCGTGCTCTCGCTTGCACTTCAAGCCTTACATGGAACGCCTCAAAGCGAGGTAACGCGGCATGAGTCATGTTTTTTCGTGCGAGCAGCCGGCTCTATCGAATTATAAGACGTTTTCACGTCAAAAGGTCTGTTAAGAATGGCCGAAGGCGAAACCTCACGACCGGAAATTCATGGCAAAGGAGTGGGGGTAGGCTATTTGGGCATTGTTATCTTTATAATACCATTCAATAGGTTCTTGCGGTCGTAAACATTTTGGTGTTAATCGAGCCGTCAGAAATAAATCAGGAAGATGGCAATAGACTTGATGGATAGACGCTGGTTTCTACGTGGAATGGTGGCAGTCTACGTAGGTAGTATAGGCATAATTTATATAGTTATTAGGATAACTTAGCTTAAGAGAGTTTCTTATTGTATTTTGACGTGACAAGGTCTTATAATTCGATAGAGCCGGCTGCACGCACGAAAAAACATGACGTCATGCGTCGTTACCTCGCTTTGAGGCGTCCCATGTAAGGCTTGAAGTGCAAGCGAGAGCACGGAACGAGCGACAAAGAAGCACAATCGGCCTTTGCGTTCGGCAGCGTTCGACATCCGTCTATTAAATATAATTATTAAATATATTAATTTTAAATTAAAAATTATATTTTAAATTAAAAATTAATATATTTATAAATTAATATATTTATTATAAATTTAAAATATAAATTTATAAAATCAAAATCAATTATTTTATTAATTTAAATTAATATTTATAAAAATATACTTAAATTAAAAAATGTAATAACCAATTAAATGCTACCATTCCATCAGTATTTTCTTAAGACATTGTTACGTTCAACTATCGTCAGTAAACCGACTTTACAGACAACCAATTTTTTTTCAGTTATTTCGAAGCGCTTCACCTCATAGGTCTTATTCTTCAGTTCGCTTTGTGAGATGAGTCTGATGCCATTGGTCCAGTCGTCGTAGCTGCCGGGCTGGTACTCCAGGCTGGTCTGCGTCACGTTTATCTTCTCAACCGTTTGCGCTGGGAGGTCCCACTCATGCTGCAGAGATAATCTGGTAACAAAAAATACGGTTATTTGTGACAACGTCAGAAATCAACGTTCAGCGTTCTCGCTGCGTTCAGCGTGCACACTCGGCTTAGGCGGAACGTGACAATTTTTCGTGCGTGCTGACGTCATTTAATTCAGACCAGGCGGCTTACTTTCAGCCCTTATAGCAGTAATGTCTTTGTTCTTTTTTTTTTTATTGACTACAAGTTGGCCCTTGCTATCACACCTGATGTTAAGTAATGATGCAATCTAAGATGGAAGCGGGCTAACTTGTTAGAAGTACGATGAAATCTACACTCCTATCAGTTTCTACACGACATCGTACCGGAACGCTAAGTCCCTTGGCGGTACGTCTTTGTCGGTAGGGTGGTAACTAGCCACGGCGAAAGCCTCCCACCAGCCAGACCAAGACAAATTAAGAAAAATCCCAATCTGCCCCACCGGGAATCGAACCCAGGACCTCCGTCTGATGAATCCACCACGCATACCAGTACGCCACGGAGGTCGTCGAAAATTCCTTTAAATCGTACCATAATGGATATTGAAGCTTTAAACAGACCTGCTTATACTACTCCAGTCACTGAAGTCATACTCTCGCTCTGCTGTGGTTTCGAACTGTAACGTTATATATAAATGTATTGTATGTATACAATAAGGTGAAGCAGTATTTGTCACCACACCAATTGCTTACCCTATATAAAGCTCAAGTCCGGTCGTGCATGGAATATTGCAGTCACCTTTTTGATGGATCCGCTAAATACCAGCTGGCTGCTTTGGATGCTGTGGGCCGCCGAGCCAGAAGACTTATTAGCTCTGAACTACTTCTGGTAAATCTCCATAGCCTTGATCATCGACGATTAGTTGCTAGTTTGGCGGTATTTTACAGGATATATTTCGGAGAGTGCTCTCAGGAGTTGTTTGACCTCATTCCTCCTTCACCCTTTTATCACCGCACTACAAGACACGTATCGCCAAGCGATTTAGCGAACTCGTACAAAGCGTTTTGCGTCATCATTTATTATACGCATTGCTAAGGTATGGAATGCCCTTCCGATATCTGTTTTTCCTAATTCATGCAAATTGGGTATTTTTAAAACAAGAGTGAATAGGCATTTTCCAAGCCCGCTTCCATCTTAGACTGCATCATCACTTAACATCAGGTGTGATACCAGTCAAGGGCCAACTTGCAGTTGCAGATAAAAAAAAAATGTATTCAAGTAACTCACTCAGTCCTCACGGAGAGCACGTGTCCGTTGGTGCGATACCTGAAGGCGCCGTTCATGGTCATGCTGCCCAGTCCCCTGTCACTCAGTTCGTACACTCGCTCCGCTGTGGTCACACTTTCTAACTGCAAAATTATAATGGTATATCTGTAAATATAATTTAGCTGTGTCAAGCCGTTTTGTCAAAGTATATCCGGGTGTTCTTTGTGAATGTTTACATTGCGAAATAAATTAGTATGCTCAAGTCAATCTTCTCAATCAAATCAAGTTCTTTGTATTTCTTGGTCCTTACCTATATAATAGACTACATAAAAAATTGTCACTACATTATCTAAACAGATACAATTTCAAAAAATTATTATTATAAAAACAAAAAAACCCGACTGCATAGAAGTTATGAAGGGACACGCGAAAAACAAGGTTCACTTTCTATATAATTTTAAAACTTAGTGAAGCAATTGTAACAAAATTTAATTTTTCGGGAGAAGTAATAATAATATTTGTTGTTGTCACCAAAAGAAAAATCACCAGAGGGCGCTAATAATAATCGAGAGCTTTTTGCGAGTTTATGGTCATACAGCGCGGGCACCCCTCGCCATTTTTTGCTCACGCGCACACACATCATATATTTGGTGGCTGTAAGACCTTCCTTTGACACCCATATTGCAAAAAGTGTCGAAAGACACACTTTTCAGCCACGAATTTGAAAATTTATATAGCCTATGTCACTACCACAATTTTAACAAATTCAACGCACCTGTCAAAATCCGTTCAGTCGCTTAGGCTGTAGCGCGTTCCAAAAATTGTCACTACATTATCTAAACAGATACAATTTCAAAAAAGCTCTCCAGAAGTGGCTACTTCAGCAATCTTATGCGGCTACTGAAGAGATTTTGGAGATTATGCAATAACTCAGAACCTATACTTCTATTTTATGCGTTTAACCCTAATAGATACATTTTATATAATTTACTTCGACACTCACACATGCTCGCTCTCTCTCTCTCTCTCTCTTACATACACACACACACACGCACGTACATATACATACATGCACACACACACATTTATATAATGTGTAATTTAAGGTACAATGTTAATTATTTAATGTCAGAGTAGTGGAACCCTGGTGACCTGTACCACGGGTTTTATACCTATAACAGGCACCAGCGAACCACAACCTAATTGTATAATGGATTTAAATCAAAACGTACTATTGAAGTGAAACTCTTTATCGGGGTTGGAAAAAAATTTAGTGTAACATTTTTTCGTTACGTGTCACATTTTTTCGTTACGCGCCATCTTTGACATATGGAAGTGACGTGATAAATATATATATGTTATATTGAAGTGATCAGCAAAATCAAAGGGTTTATTTTAATTCTAATTCCAGTGAATTTCTAAAAAAAGTAAGTAATTACATCTCTTTTTCTAATACTTAGGTGTAATTATGGTATTTATTTTTCCACGTTATTTAAAATTAACCTCAGTTTTTGATAGTATTTTTCAATACACTAACACGTGGGTGTAATTATGGTATCAATTTTTCCTTATACTTGAATGTTGATAAGTTAGTTAGTTAGTTTCACTTCTTACGAGTGTACGCTAGTACACGCACACATTTTTTTTTATACTGGTTTGTGGTGAGAAATAAATGATATTATTATTAATCTAGACCGTGCACCAAAAATCGCAGTGGTGGACAAATGCCATCAAATGTTACAGGAACCAGCTAGGTGTTCTAGCCCTTTGTTCAGCAGTGCACATCCATTGGCTGTTAATGATGATTCGTACCGCATATCGCTGATCACCCATCATCCAAGGCACTGAGCTCCAGCGGTCCGGGTACGTCTTGTAGTAGTGGTCTGCCGTGGAGAGGTACTTCCGGACCCTAGAGCCTTGTACCACGTACTTCACGTCGCAGGATGTGCGGTACAAACATGCCTGGAACAAGTTAATAAACAGACTAAATGCTGTAAGAATCGAGAACAATGAACAGCGCTGTTATTCTGATTGCTCTTTTTTTATCGACTACAAGTTGGCCCTTGACTGCTATCACACCTGATGTTAAGTGATGATGCAATCTAAGATGGAAGCGGTACAAACATGCCTGGAACAAGTTAAAATCCACACCCCTTTCGATTTCTACACGACATCGTACCGGAACGCTAAATCGCTTGGCGGTACGTCTTTGTCGGTAGGGTGGTAACTAGCCATGGCAAAAGTCTCCCACCAGCCAGACCAACACAAATTAAGAAAAATCTCAATCTGCCCTGCCGGGAATCAAACCCAGGACCTCTGTCTTATAAATCCACCACGCATACCACTGCGCCACGGAGGTAGTCAAAAATGCTCTGCACGTAGTGAAGAAGTTTTGCTACCTTTAATTGTTTTAAAATTACAAAACAAATAATTAAATCGAAGAGTCAAGAACTTAGTCGTATAGTTTGTTGATAGTATAGTGCAGGTGTTACATGACGTCTTGTAATTCGATAGAGCCGGCTGCACGCACGAAAAAATATGACGTCATGCGTCGTTACCTCGCTTTGAGGCGTTCCATGTAAGGCTTGAAGTGCAAGCGAGAGCGCGGAACGAGCGACAAAGCACAATCGGCCTTTGCGTTCGGCAGCGTTCGACATCCGTCTATTTAATATAATTATTAAATATATTAATTTTACATTAAAAATTAATATATTTATTATAAATTTAAAATATAAATTTATAAAATCAAAATCAATTATTTTATTAATTTAAACTACTATTTATAAAAATATCTTAAACTACAACTGTTAATAACCAGTCACATGCTACTATTCCTCAGTATTTTCTTAAGCATGCCACGCTATGGCCCGGCACCCGCACGGTGAATCCATGGAATGCTAAGATATTCGTCTCTCTACATTAGTTTACCTCTTCAGCGTATCCGCCATTGGTGTTGGTTTTGAGCTGGAAGTTGGCTGACAGGCCTCGCTTGACGTTGCTGGACCAGGCCGGCTCGTCGCCGATGTACATAGCGCCTATTACCCCGTCCTCCTGGAACAAATTGACAAATAATATTTATAAACATAAAGAATATATTTCCAAAGAACCACGAACGGTTTTCAAATTAATATACAAATTTAAATTAAATTAAAAAACTCCTTTTTTAATTCCTTCACCTATATGTAACAACTACTTTTCTGGTGTAACTTAACACGACATATTAACAGTCTTTTAAAGCGGTTAAAAGTACGGTTTTAATTAAACTTATTTTTTGTGTAAAGCACCAGTGGGTTTTAGCGAGTTTTGGCCCTGGCCCTTAAGATACCTACTTTAAGAGTCAGTATAGCAAATTAACTGTGTATTTCTTAATTACTTATAAAGATTTCTTATTCCGGCTGCTAAAACATTCCGCCTGGAAACTGCGCTGCTTATGCTGCTCTGTTTCGAGCGCATACGTTTTTTAATAAGCATCATAATAATTGTATTAACTTATATTTTTTAGTAATTCTTTTCCACTCTTTAAAAAAACTTACCGATTATTTATCGGTGAGTTCTTAATTTTAATAATTTAGTTAATTTTTTTCGATCCTCTTTCATTTAATGTTTATTTGACTGTTTGCATGTTCTTTTTTTTGTTGGGAGTGTTATGTACACTATACTAAAGCCAAACTCGATTGAGAATGCTTGTCAACAAACAAATTAAAAATGAAGGTAGAAAATGCAACACCTTTATGCCTAATAAATTTAAAATTTATGTTTTGTTATTTTAAAAAATTTTATTTAAAAGATATTGAATATTTTAATTAGTTTTAAGCTTACTAATCTAATTTATTGTCATGAATTCATTATTAACTAGTTAATTTAAAAAAATAGATGTAAAATGACTAGTGATTTCTACCTTCATTTTTAATTTGTTTGTTGACAAGCATTCTAAATCGAGTTTGGCTTTAGTATAGTTATTGATATGCGTATAAATGTGAGCATTATTATAATAATTGTATTCACGTGTATGTCTTTATATGCATATAGTTAGTGTACTTAAATGAATAAATAAAATAAACTTACCTTATAATCCAATTCCCAGGGCTGCTTCAGATATTCAGCAGCATCTTCCGCCTGGTATAACGAGAACCCAGCGTTGTGGCTGAATGTGGATGTCTGAAACGACATTATAGTTAAGACGATAATTATCTACAATTGACTGCCAATATTATCGACATATAGGTCGAATAAAACGCGGGTAAGAAGATGAAATTAAATCAAATTAAAGAGCCTTTTTTTATGTATGACGACGCATAACTTATTAAGGAGTTGTCCGATTTTGATAATTCTTTTTATTAGAAAGGGCACACTTTCAAGATGGTCCCATTGTCATCATGTTAGATCTGATGATGATATCCTGGGGAAATTGAAGGAACTCTTCAAATTTTATAGGCACACTTGCAGCGATTTCGGTTTTTGTGTTAGTAGGTTTTTGGCTACAAGTGCCGTACAATATACTATGATAGTATAGTACGAGTACGTTACGTGGCGACAAATCACTAAAAAGTAAGAAATAAAATTTTTTAACAAAATCTAGAACCGACTCAAAACGCACTAAAAAGTAAGAAATAACTGCGTCATTTAGTTGCTTTAATTTACTTAAGCGTATCTAGGAGTCGGTGCCAGCCAAAGTTTCTGCTTTAAGGACGTTACCTAGAACCCACAAACTGCTCTGCTACGTTAAATAACCTGCTGACATCGAATTCATAGATATGCTTAAGAAAATTAAAGCAACTAAATGACGCAGTTATTTCTTACTTTTTAGTGCATTTTGAGTCGGTTCTGTTTTTTGTTATTTTTTATAAAAGTTGTAAGTTTATCACTTGTCAAACCATGGTGATACCTGACCGACCGAGTATTAGTATTCTAAATAAAGAGCTCTTCATATTAATATACATCACACTATACAGTCTTCGCACATGTACGAAATGGCTCTATGGTTATTTGAAAAAATGTTTTTATTTTCATTCAAAAACATAGATTAAAGACTACTAGATGGAGTCATAACGCGGCTGTAGGTTCAAGAGCGTGACAGACTTATTTCATTCGGCCTTTATTAGAAAGTGACACAAGATTATTTTTTGTCCCTTTCAGCGTGTTCGTTTTTATTGTTTGTCAAGAGTGGAGTTTGTGATAGACAAGGGACATATCTGAGCAATTATTAGCTTTTTATTGAATTTGCTGATAAATAATGTAACTTTGCGGTTACGTTATTAATTTAAACGTTATCGTGCTATGGTGGGTTGTAATATTTTCGGCTGCAACAGTCGCAGCGAACAGAATTTCGAAGGAATTACGTTTCATACGTAAGTAGGCATAAACTTCATTGATTGATGATTTAAAGCTTAGATATGTTATTTTTTAGCAAATTTCATGTATTATGCGTTTACTAAACTATATTATATAAAGTAATATTTCGTATTTTACGATATTTTAAAACATAACGTTTTATGATGTACTTTAAATGTTGACATGTCATGTCAATAAGGCTGATTTGCTGTCTCACGAGTGGACACGCTATGGGCTCTATCTAGTTGTCTTTAATCTATGTTCAAAAATCAGCTGTCTCTCTATTGACATGTATTGCACAATATGTGTTGCTATGACAAAACTCACAGCGTTAATGAATCACAATGATATATATACCTCCAAGTCGTCAAGCTTGAGTCGGACTCTAGTGAAGTTGTCATACACGGTGACACCGAGCCTCCCCTCCAAACTCCAGTGGGAGGCGGTGGAGTCGGTGCCGGTGGACACCTTGCCTTTCAACAGGTAGCTGGAGCGGCCCAGACTGGGGAAGAGGCCTTGGATGCCGGCTGACGATGTTGACAGACCTGGAAATGTTCATATTCTTTGGAGGTTCTGAGGAGGTTCTCAATTCGACACGTATATTTTTTATTTTTTTTTATGTATGACCACGCATAATTCTTTACAGAGTTATCCGATTTTGATAATTCTTTTTTTTATAAGAAAGGGCATACTTCCCAGGTAGTCCCATTTTCGTCATGTTAGGATCTGATGATGATATACTGGGGAAATTGAAGGAACTCTTCAAATTTGTGAGGCACGCTTACAGCGATTTCGGTTTTTGTCTCGGTATCGGTAGCTTTTTGGCTACAAGTGCCGTATAATATACTATGACAGTATAGTACGAGTACGTTACGTGGCGATAAATCACTAAAAGTAATAAATAAAAATTTTTAAATAAAAATAGAACCGACTCAAAACGCACTAAAAAGTAAAAAATAACTGTGTCATTTAATTGCTTTAATTTACTTAAGCATATCTAGGAGTCGGTGCCAGCCAAGGTTTCTACTTTAAGGACGTTACCTAGAACCCACTGCTTTACTACGTAAAATAAAGGTTCCTTAAACTTGGCTGGTACCAACTTCATAGATATGCTTAAGTAAATTAAAGTAACTAAACGACACAGTTATTTTTACTTTTTAGTGCGTTTTGAGTCGGTTCTATTTTTATTTATTATTATTTAGTAGTTCGCCCGCGTCGTTTGTATGCTAAAATGTAAATAGCTCCGTGAGGTCGGCGCTCCGTATGGAAATAGTTTTTTTGATTTAAGGAATACAGAAAGGCGCGAGAAAAATACTGCAATGTTTTAACTTCTAACTTGACTGTTGGTGGCAGTGACACGGAAAAGTTCATAGTTGCATAAATTCCTTTATTAACCCCCGACTATGGAGGGTACAGGAAAGGAGGATCATCTGTGTATATGAAAAAGTGTCCGTCAAAATGTATTAAATTAGGATGGCGCCAGAGTTGCATCAAAGTAACTCTCAAAAGAAGCGCCAAATATTGTTAGAGTATATTTTTTTTGTTTTGAGATTTACGTCCACTTGGACAACTTTTCACAACACAAATTTTACCCATAACTGTTCTGTTATTCACTCACTTTTTCATAAAATAACTGTTTATATATCAATAACCGTACTATTTACTGTTTACGAACTAAAATCACTCTAAACGCACGTTTGGTTATAATTCTGTAAGGTTATATTTACCACAATATTTTGTACAACGTAAGTTGTTGAAGTTCTCAATAATTAACTACTTTAGTCGATAATGACATTAAATTTTTAAATACTTCAATTCATCTACGATTGCTACATTCATACCATACCCTGTGCATCCACTAGCGCGATTGTGGAGGATTTTTGAACTGTTATTTAACGCATACAACTGGACACTTTTTCAACTTTTCTCCCATATAAGATGACTCTCCTTTCCTCTACCCTCCATACCCCCGACGCAAAAACGACAGGATGTTATAAGTTTGACGTGTGTGTGTAAATGTATGTGTATGTGTCTGTCTGTGGCATCGTAACTCCCAAACAGATGATCCGATTTTAATGCGGTTTTTTTTGTTTTGAAAGGTATATCAGTCGAGAGTGTTCTTAGCAATGTTTAGTGGAAATCGGTTCAGGTCGTCAAGGTCATCAGGTCGTTTGTTAGTTGTGATAGAAATGTTACACGCTCAGTTTGCTTGAAAGCATGTGTGTGATCTGACATTTGAAACCCTAATGTCTTCTGGAACCACTGAGCTGGTCTGATGATAAGTTTCGAAAGTAGGAGACGTAACCCTGGTCTACCTTTTTAGTAAACTCATCGAGTTTGGGCTCGTTGAATTTGTCTTGACTGGTTCTTTTCATGTTTTTCTAATTTGGGTCGGGGGTTTTTTAAATTTTTAATTTAATGTTTTATTCAACTATGAACATCAAAGCAAAATATAGATGTAGGTAGATGTAGCGACAGATGTACTACTAAAGTCTAGGAAAATCTTACACTTCATTGTTTTTCTGAAATCGCCAACCAAACAGACCGACCAATTCACTCAATCAATAAACATACTCAATCGGCCTGGAATCGAACCCAGGTCCTCCATCCTATAAAAATATAAATCCACCGAGCATACCGCTGCACCATGGACACTGTCAAACTTTTTATGCACTACTATTGAAATGCAAGTCAACGCGAACGAAGTTGTACACAAAAACTAGTGTTTACATTGTGATAAAACAAAAGTTACTCACCGGCCATCAAAAGTAAACAATTTAGAATCATTCTGCTTGTTATCTGTAACAAAATGTAAACAATGTTTGACCAAATATACGACAACATTGACAAATCATTTGGCAAATATTTGTAAAGGGAACTGTGAGTCGAATAACATTTTTCTACCGTAGGAGGTTTAATTGAATTATACCTTTTACATTTTGAGTCATAACAACACAATGTCTTTTCTTTCAAAGGTTTATTAGGACTATAAAAAGTCCGTGATGGCGTATTTATATTTTAAGGTTATACGTGTACTTATTTTTCTTTACATTATTTAGCTAGTATAACTATAAAATAAAATCATCAAGGATCACTATATCTGTATAAAATTCTAAATACTTTATGGTGCTGCAAACAGGGACAAAATATTTTAACCTGGGAAAGAAAGATCTACCAAAACTACGTTTGTCCCTGCCTTTTGCTCCTTATTTTTCTCTTTTCAGTTCATAACTACTAAGCAGTCGGGTTTTTTGTTTTTATAATAATTATTTTATTTGAGACTTTTTAGTTTTAGTTTATGGAATACAAATGAGACGGTACACTTGGTACACTTTTTGCCATTTTTTGTTAAAAAAGTAATATGAACATGATATGATATTTAGATTTTTGAAATGGTTTTTTACGGCCTTTCAATTGATATCCATATTGCTAAGATAAGAGAAAAAAATACACACGTCCCCCCTTTTTTCCCCCATTTACAGCCGCCATTTTGAAAATTTATATAGCCTATGTCACTACCACAATTTTGACAAATTCAACGACACCTCACATGTCAAAATCCGTTCAGCCGTTTAGGCTGTAGCGCGTGCCGAAGAAATGGACATACATACGCTCGAAAAACATAACCCTCCTTCTGACGCAGTCGGGTAAAAAAAGGTTTGCACTTGACTAAAATTATGCCTTGTGGAAAGCAATAGATAATGAGGTTCAAGTTTGCCTAGATTCCTAGAAGATGCCCATTCACTATAATCAAAATCAGTGACGTAGCGTGCCTTGTCGGGGCCCCGTATAAAAAAATTGTTTGGAGGTTCTTATATGGGGGGTAAAGATTTTTTACAAAAGAAAAAAATATTGTGAAAAGAAATATTTGTTTATCATAACATAATTTAACCATTTTACAAATAAAAATCAAAGGAGATGGTCCATTTCAGCTTCACTCTAGTACCACATACCATTAAAATGGAAAAAATACAAAGATTTTATAAAAAATAGAATAAGTGAACGAAACGAACTAAATAAAACGTTGGTTAAAAATGAAATTCCTAGTTTTTGAGGTATTAAAAGATGGCGTCTTTTTAATATTAGTCTGTAGGTGATAAAGATACGGTGACATTGATTTGTCAAACTCAAAATATGTCATTTTTGACAAGTCTTTTCTACCGTGTTTCGGGCTTTGTTTTTAGCTATAATACATTTAAGACATACACATCTTAGATATAAAAAGAACAAAACTCAATATTTTAATCTGATTATTCAATAATCCGTTAGGTACCTATACCTAATCAGTAACCATCAAATAAGAACATACGTCAATAAACACTGACAGCAAAAGTAACTTATCTAAGATCCGCCATGATTATACGTAAAGTGTTGCATTGTTTTGGAGAGAATAAATAATATTTCGCCTAAATAAAAGTGAACTCAGAGATTTGGCTAATCAAAACTAGATTATTAATACATTTAGTTTTTTTCAACTTATGTACAGAGAGTGAGTCTGTGCTCCATACAATTTTGGACCATTTCCTTTAAATATTCACTGTCCTTGCCGTTTTTCGGCAAACTGATTTATTAAATAATTTATGGCTGATGATGATTTTAG
This sequence comes from Mycalesis mineus, assembly GCA_034621355.1. Lineage (NCBI taxonomy): Eukaryota > Metazoa > Arthropoda > Insecta > Lepidoptera > Nymphalidae > Mycalesis > Mycalesis mineus. Next base: position 579,060 of record CM067906.1, on the reverse strand, counting down.
TTTTCTAAAGTTTCTGCCTTTATGGACAATAGTGAGAGGTCTGACAGCCGTTCTTGTCCCATCGAAGTTCTTAAGTAATTTTATATCAGTTTTAATTTTGGAAAACTTCTTTCAGCTGTTGCGGTTGTAACTGGAAGGGTCAAGAATAAAAAGCATGCTGTGATTACCTTGGAAAAATAAAATTTATTTTTTTTCCTTACACTCTTTGAGGGCCCGCGTGGCCGGGCCTCGTATAATTGATACGGCGGTAGCTACGCCCCTAATCAAAATCAAAATTCGTTAATTTGAAGTAGGCTTAGCTTACGAGCGCTCTTGAAACGTAAAATGTATCTATTACTCTAGCACCGGCTCGGAAGTCATACTTTCATTGATCTACCTTGATGGCGATACAGGAAATGGAGTGACACTGGGAGGCACTTCAATACTTATTACGCAAGTTTTTCTTACTGGGGGACTAAGACTGCCTCGGTGGTAGTTCGTCTGTGGCTTCGATCATGGAATAATTCTGAGTTTTTCATTCGTCTATGAAATTTCCTTATGAAAGTTGGTGGTGCATGCCTCGGAGAGCACGTTAAGCCGTCAGTCCCGGTCACTATCAACAGCATTTTTTTTTGTTTTTTGTTGACTACAAGTTGGCCCTTGACTGCTATCACACCTGATGTTAAGTGATGATGCAATCTAAGATGGAAGCGGGCTAACTTGTTAGGAGTAGGATGAAATCCACACCCCTTCGGTTTCTACACGACATCATACCGGAACGCTAAATCGCTTGGCGATACTCCTTTGTCGGTAGGGTGGTAACTAGCCACGGCGAAAGCCTCCCACCAGCCAGACCGAGACAAATTAAGAAAAATCTCAATCTGCCCCGCCGGGAATCGAACCCAGGACCTCCATCTTATAAATCCACCGCGCATACCACTGCGCCACGGAGGTCGTCGGAGCATCTGATAGTGATCGTTAATAAATGTAACATAACATAATGTAACTCTAGGCCCGTCAACCCGCATTGGAGCAGCGTGGTGGGTGTACGCTCCACATCCCCTCTCCTATGAAGAGGGAGGCATGACCCTGTTAATTGACTGATAATGATGAAGTTTTTCTTTATTCCAAAATGTTTTTACATCCAGCTGATCTCTGCTAATATCATGGACACTAGGTCGATACAGAGAATCACTCTAAATCCGCCAATCCGCATTAGAGCAGCGTGGTGGTTTACTATTTTCTGTAAAAGGCTATTAAAATATCCTAATGAAGACCATTAATTGTAAATATGGTTTAAAGATTATAACTTACAAAACGTTCTAAAAGTTACACATCACAAAAACCGATTAAAAACTCTACTTACAATACTTAAGATGTTATAAAGACAAAGATAATTTACGTGTCGACACCAAAAAAATTATGAATAGTCGCGAAAAACTACACTTCGTATACAAACAAATTCACTTAAAATTATATTTTTTTAATTAATTTTATATTTAAATAAGTTAAATTTAAAAAAATCTTACGTCATTGGTCAATAAATTAAACAATATTCACATAACACGAGACACGTTGTAAGTGGTTCAACTGTGTGAATGATACAAGTCTGCACTATGAGATGGATTGATTGGAGAAGTGTTGCAACTCCAAAATTATCAGAAAGATTTTCCTTTTAATTTTAATCATAGTAATAGACAACTTTAAAGTCCTTTGTTATACTCTGTGTTATATAAAAGGTTCTGGTTATAAATTATAAGGGTTATACCAAAAGATTGAAGAGAGAAATTGCCATAAATTTTTTTAACAAAAAATAGAACCGACTCAAAACGCATTAAAAAGTAAAAAATAACTGTGTCATTTAGTTGCTTTAATTTACTTAAGCATATCTATGAACTTATGAAGTCGGTGCCAGCCAAGTTTAAGGAACATTTATTTAACGTAGTAAAGCAGTTTGTGGGTTCTAGGTAACGTCCTTAAAGTAGAAACCTTAGGCTGGCACCGACTCCTAGATATGCTTAAGTAAATTAAAGCAACTAAATGACACAGTTATTTTTTACCTTTTAGTGCGTTTTGAGTCGTTTCAATTTTTTGTTAAAAATTTTTATTTCTTACTTTTTAATGATTTATCGCCACGTAACGTACTCGTACTATACTATCATGGTATATTATACGGCACTAGTAGCCAAAAAGCTACCGATACCGAGACAAAGACCGAAATGGCTGTAAGCGTGCCTCCAAAATTTGAAGAGTTCGTTCAATTTCCCCAGGATATCATCATCACATCCTAACATGATGACAATAGAACCACCTTGGAAGTATGCCCATTCTAATAAAAAAAAGAATTATCAAAATCGGACAACTCCGTAAAAAGTTATGCGTGGTCATACATAAAAAAATATACGTGTCGAATTGAGAACCTCCTCCGTTTTTATTTCGTCGGTTAAAAATAAAAGAAATTCCTCTGCCTCGTTTGTTTGCCTGTCTTTTCAACAATAGATTTAAGTACCTATATGCAATTTGTCACGGTTGAAAAATGAAGGATAATCGCAGAAAATGTCGGAAAAACTCAAGCCGTCTGGGTGCATAAATTGAAAACGCTATGTTATTAAAAATATATATATGTAATTTGGGATTGTACAGAGATAAATTTTTACACTTCCTGTACAAGTAATAAAAGTAATAATAAATAACTTATAAAATATAAGTTCTTAATTAACAACGAACAACAAGTTAAAAAATTGAAAATTCTTAAAAAGCTATAATCTTAAACTCCGTCTGTACTAAAATGGAAAAAGTGTTGTGTAGTTTAATTTTATAATTTAATTACATATTTATGTGAATAATCCACGTGATTAAGTTTTAATTCATAATTCAAGTACTTGAATAAAAATAATATTTTTGTGTTGATAAAGATTCTGGAGTTACAACCCAACGGCCCGCGTCTTATCATCGCACTGACGCCGCGTGCCCTCTGACCTGATGAATTAAAGATTCATTAACAGCGACCAGTGTTACGTGAACTCTCTTATATTTTTGCACTCATTTTAAAACTATTTGATGCAGTTCTTTTTTTATTTTTTACCCGACTGCGTCAGACGGAGGGTAATGTTTTTCGAGCGTATGTATGTATGTATGTATGTCCATTTCTTCGGCACGCGCTACAGCCTAGGCTGAACAGATTTTGACATGTGAGGTGTCGTTGAATTGGCTAAATTGTGGAAGTGACATAGGCTATATGAATTTTCAAAATGGCGGCTGTAAATGGGGGAAAAAAGGAGGGGCGTGTGCATTTTTTTCTTTTATCCTAGCAATATGGGTATCAAATGAAAGCTCGTAAAAAGACCATTTCAAAAATATAAATATCATATCATGTTTATATTACTGTTTTAACAAGCAATGTCGTTATAAATACCGTCTCATTTCTATACCACATATTAAAAGTAAAATGTCTCAAATAAAATTATTATTATAAAAACAAAAAACCTGATTGCTTGGCGCAGGGCGAGGAGTTATGAACAGATTGAGATTTTTCTAAATTTGTCTTGGTCTGGCTGGTAGGAGGCAGTTACCACCCTACCGACAAAGACGTATCGCCAAGCGATTATAGCAACCGAAAGGGGTGTGGATTTTCTATCTTAGACTGCATCATCACTTAACATCAGGTGTGATAGCAGTCAAGGGCCAACTTGTAGTCCATAAAAAAAAAAAAAGTAATGAACTGAAAAGAGACAAACAAGGATCACTATATCTATATAAAATTCTAAATAGGTACTTTATGGTGCTGCAGGCGGGGACAAACGTAGTTTTGGTAGATCTTTCTTTCCCAGGTAGTAACTTGTGGGCTGTTAAAATTGTCTGAGTATCTAGTGTGAGCTTTCACCAAAGCAAATCGAAAACTTCACATTCGCGTAAAGACAAATTTTATATGGAATAGAAACAGCGCCCCTGGCGGTATCGAGAGAAAACTCAAATGGGTGAGTGTCAGTGTCATATAAAAGGAGATGATCCATTTTCGCTTCACTCTTGTACCACATACCATTAAAATGGAAAAAATACAAGGATTTTATCAAAAATAAAATAAGTGAACGAAACGAACTAAATAAAACGTTGGTTAAAAATGAAATTCCTAGTTTTTGAGGTATTAAAAGATGGCGTCTTTCTAATATTAGTCTGTAGGTGATAAAAATGCGGTGACATTTGTCAAACTCAAAATATGTCATTTTTGACAAGTCATTTCTTCCGTGTTCCGGAACATTTTAGACATACACATCTTAGCTACAATAAGAACAAAACTCAATATTTTAATCTGATTATTCAGTAAGCCGTAGCTGTACCTAACCAGTAACCATCAAATCAAATGGACCGTACGTCAATAAACACTGACAGCAAAAGTCACCGCCACGCCACCAGAAAAATGTCTACCATAGATAATATAACTTATCTAAGATCCGCCATGATTATGCGTAAAGTGTTGCATTGTTCTGGAGATAATAAATAATATTTCGCCTAAATAAAAGTGAATTCAGAGATTTAGCTAATCAAAACAAGATTATTAATATATTTAGTTTTTTTCAACTTATGTACAGAAAGTGGGTTTGTGCTCCATACAATTTTGGACCATCTCCTTTGTGTTTACCGTTCTCGATATCGACGCGGTAAAATCTTACACTAGCCACACTGATATCAACTCCGGGTTGTGAATTTTTATACTCAAAAGAAAAGCTCCGTATTTTATAGCCTAGCTCAAGACTGGAACCCAGGACCGTGATCCGAATCTATCTAAGCTATCTCAAACATTATATTTTTATAGTATAAAAATGTTTCTTTTTTTATAATAATACCCGCATTACCATTTCCAGTTGATAATCTGATAAGTAAGTATATGTGTCGAGTTACCTAGCACGAATTTCGCTTGTTGAAATCGTGAGTGTTATTGACGTGACAACGTCTTGTAATTCGGGGTTGGAAAAAAATTTAGTGTAACATTTTTTCGTTACCTCACTTTTTTGCGTTCCACGCCATCTTGACTTAAGGAAGGGAACGTGATAAAGATGGACAATGTTCTTTGAGTTCAGCAAAATTAAAGCGTTTATTATTAATTCTAAATCCATGAATTTTAAATTAAAAATTAAATATTTAATATAAATATGAAAATCTTACAATTTATGAAATCAAAATAATTATTTTAATAATTTAAATTAATTTTTATAAAAATTTATTTAAATAAAAATTTTAATAACCAATTACTGTAAAATTCCATCAGTAATTTTTTTCGAGACATATGTCATAAAAACGTTTAACTTCGTCAGTAAACCGACTTTACAGACAACCAATTTTTTTTGTTTCAAATAAGGTTTTTAGGGCTGCCTTTGTGGCTTTTATCACACGGTTCGAATGGGTCGGGTCGTAGAATAGTTAGTCGACTCCTAGATATGCTTAAGTAAATTAAAGCAACTTAATTACACTGTTATTTTTTTACTTTTTAATGCGTTTTGAGTCGGTTCTAATTATTAAAAAAAATTTATTTCCTACTTTTTAGTGATTTATCGCCACGTAACGTACTCGTACTATACTGTCATATTATACGGCACTTATAGCCAAAAAGCGACCGATACCTACACAAAAACCGAAACCGCTGCAAGTGTGCCTATAAAGTTTGAAGAGTTCCTTCAATTGTCCTAGGATATCATCATCAAATTCTAAGATGATGACAATGGGACCAACTTGGAAGTGTGCCCTTTCTAATAAAAAAAGAATTATCAAAATCGGACAACTCTGTAAAAAGTTATGCGTGGTCATACATAAAAATATATATATACGTGTCGAATTGAGAACCTCATCCGTTTTTTTTCGTCGGTTAAAAAATAATGTATGTTTCTCACAATTTTTTTTCGAATATACTTATTTGAAAAATATCTTACGATTTGAATTAATGAATAAGTTATCAAAAACGGCATACATTTTCGAAATGCAAACTCGTACTTCGACTATTTTCGTTTTGTACAAGTATAAAAGCGTTGACGATATTTACGACAAATTACATCACAATGGGGCGAGCTAAGGGTACACTCATATTACTCATCGTTCTACTGCAGCTTACTCTACCTGCCGCATCGTTGAACAGACAGAAACGGTATGTTTTAGATATAGTGAGAGCCTGCTATGGCCGATCTTTATCACTTTATAGAAGTTGTAAGTTAGCTCAACCTACCTACGTAGTGTATGTAGCTTTAGAAAGCTCTTTAAAAGTTCTTGCAAAAAGTTGCGACAGCAGACAATATATATTTCTTAAAGTTGCCTCATCTATACTAATATTATAAAGCTGAAAAGTTTGTTTGTTTGTTTGAACGCGCTAATCTCAGGAACTACTGGTTCGAATTTAAAAATTATTTTTGTGTTGACCATTTATCGAGGAAGGCTTTAGGCTATATAACATCACCTGCAAGATTAAAAGTGGAGAAATCATGAAAATATGATAGAAGGGAAAATTATTAATCCTTGAGGGCTTCCGTTGCGTGCGCTGCGATAAAAACGGTTCAAGATACCAAAAATATATGTATGATAGAATTATTCCTCTTAAAATGCTGTAAAAAAAGTTACGACAGTGTATGTCTATCTTTTAAGACTAGCTCACTAGAACCGTTTTTTGGTAATCAAATTTGGTCAAAATTAATGCATTCGTTAAGAGTTGTTTATCAACTTTATAATATGAAAATTTATAAATCTGAGTGATATTTTCCGGCAAAAATACATGATGCCCAAAATAACTATTCTACGCAGACGAAGTCGCGGGCACAGCTAGTTAAGTATAGCTTTTCATGGTCATTTTGTAAAATAATGATTTATTTCTGCTCTTTAAAATTACACGGTTTTAAAAGCAAACAAAGTGTCGGGCTTCAGTTAGTTATCCATATTTTTAATAAAAGCTATCCTCTGATTTTGGAGGCATTTTAATTAGGTCGGTAAATAAAAATAAAAGTGTTCCATTAAAATTAAAGTAACTGTAACTTAAAAGTGGTGAGTTTTTCGAAAGTTTTTGACTTCCAGCTGCATAGTGATACAGAAACAGTCAGGGACACACGGCGACAGCACGGAAGGAGATGACGACCGGGACATTGAGCCGAGGAAGCCGGACCAACACCGGACCGACGACCGGCACCGCAGGAGGGACGCCGAGGTGAATATGTCAGGGTTCTGTGATACAGAAGCAGTCAGGAATACACGATGACAGTACGGATGGAGATGACGACCGGAAGCAGGACCAGCACCGGACCGACGACCGGCACCGCAGGAGGGACGCCGAGGTGAATATGTCAGGGTTCTGTGATACAGAAGCAGTCAGGGACACACGGCGACAGCACCGAGGGAGATGACGACCGGGAGTCGATTGAGCCGAGGAAGCCGAACCAGCACCGGACCGACGACCGGCAAATTAAAGCAACTAAATGACACAGTTATTTTTTACTTTTTAGTGCGTTTTGAGTCGGTTCTATTTTTTGTTTAAAAATTTTATTTCTTACTTTTTTGTGATTTATCGCCACGTAACGTGCTCTTACTATACTGTCATAGTATATTATACGGCACTAGTAGCCAAAAAGCTACCGATACCGATACAAAGACCGAAATCGCTGTCAGCGTGCCTCCACAATTTGAAGAGTTTCTTAAATTTTTTCCAGGATATCATCGTCAGATCCTAACATGATGACAATGGGACTACCTTGGAAGTATGCCGTTTCTAATAAAAAAAGAATTATCAAAATCGGACAACTCGGTAAAAAGTTATGCGTGGTCATACATAAAAAAAATATACGTGTCGAATTGAGAACCTCCTCCGTTTTTTTTTTCGTCGGTTAAAAACTTAAATAGAAGAGATTTTCCCCGTCTCTCTCGGTCATTTTCATCAACATATAATAGTAATCGTTAAAGAATCAGACGTGGTGGGTGTAAGCTCCGTATCCCCTCTTCTATAAGGCGTGGCCTTGTGGGTTGTTAATGATAATGGTGATGAGTTATTTTAATTTCTCTTTCAGAGACTCCCACCAGATTCTGAATTCCTGAGGTACAAAATCAGCCCGGCGCAGAGATTGGACGATGCGATCCATTACAAAAACAAACTGACATCATTTAAGAAGCGATTTTTATATTAATGTACAATTAAATTATGTTAAAATTTATCTACACAAATAAATAAAACTAGAAGTCATTTAAATTTTACAGCTTTTCGTTTAATGCATATGAAAGTACATAAGTACAGTAGTCACATCTGTGGGGCAAGTGCGACTGCGTAAAAACGTGCTCACTCGTAACGTCAAATTATATAGAAAAAAAGCGTTTACTCTCGCTATAACTAGATGGCGCTACTCCAATTCTATATAAAATTTGCGTTTACTGTTTTCGGTATCGACGCGGTAAAATCTCACACTAGGCACATTGTTACTTGTTCAGGCTAATCTCTGAAGCGGCTTGACCAATTTGAATGGAACTGTGACTTGTAGGTAGTTAATGATATAAGGAGTAACTTGGGATACTTTTATTTTAGGAATGTTATTAAAATTAGGAAATTTGAATTCCACACTGAAAAAGTCGCGGGCGGCCTCTAGTAAGGAAATAAATGTGTTGAGTTTTTTTTTATCAACTACAAGTTGGCCCTTAACTGCTATCACACCTGATGTTAAGTGATGATGCAGTCTAAGATGGAAGCGGGCTAACTTGTAAGGAGTAGGATGAAATCCACACCCTTTTAGCGGTTTCTGCACGACATCGTACCGGAACGCTAAATCGCTTGGCGCTACGTCTTTGTCGGTAGGGTGATAACTAGCCACGCTGAAAGCCTCCCACCAGCCAGTCCAAGACAAATTTAAAAAAATCTCAATCTGCCCCGTCGGGAATCGAACCCAGAACCTCCATCTTATACCACCACGCATACCACTGCGCCACGGAGTGTAGATTTCCCACTCTTTGAAGACAGGAATGAGCATGTCGGTACATCCACAAATGAGTTCTGGTACGATAAAAAAAATATTTTAGGTAATGAAATAAAAAGAATCAATATAATTTTTTTAATATTTTTTTGTAATAAAACCCAAAATATTCACCACAACACTGTACACAGTAATCGAACACATAGTTTGACATAAATATACAATATCATGTTATGTTACGGCTAAACTGCAAAGAGGGGGCAAAATTAAATCTTCCCGGAAATGTATGTAAATCAGTTCGGTTTCGGTTTCGGCCGAGTTTCGGCCAAAAATCAAGTTTCGGCGGCAGTTTCGGTTTCGGCCTAAATTGGCCGAAACTTTTGCCGAAACCGAAAGTGATTTCGGAAGTAGTCGTGCACGCTCGCCTAACTTCGTTTCTCGCGGCCACACTATGGCGGACGCTGGCCGCCTTGTTCGGGAATTGTCGTGCGCCGTTCGGATAGCTCCGTTGCAACAAAACTTAGTCATTAATGTAAAACTAAGTCAGTTAATGCAGCATAATGTGTAAAATGCATCAAATTTCAGTATTTTAAGGAATTGTATACTTGACCACATGAAGTTTCGGTTTCGGTTTCGGCCGGATAACCAGTTTCGGTCGGACTCTAATGTAAATTGAGTGGGAAGCTTGAAACATTCTAACTCCCTTAACTTAGACTCAGACCAATCATATTTTCCAAATGCACTTGTTGAAATAACAACCAATCAATCTTACCTTACCTTTATCTGCGCTTATTGAGTAATTCTGATGATCGACATATTTAAATAATTTAAAGGGTTGTTTGAAAACCCTATATATATAAAGGGCTCATAGTAGGTGGAGGTTCAAACATTAAAGATGGAGGTGGTCACGACCCTCACCAATGAGGAAATCGACGAGAGGAGGAGACTAGGTGAAGGTCAATGACCTATGTTCAACTGACACGCTTAAGTGTTTCCCAAAATCCTCTCTAGGGCTACCTATTACTATAATGAGCTAATAAATAAATAAATATTATAGGACAGTTACACAAATCGCTATATAGCCCCAAAGTAAGCGTACTCGTAAGTAGCTTGTGTTATGGGTGCTATGATAACTGATGAATATTTTTATATATACTATACATAAACACTTATAATATATAGATAAACACCCAGACACTGGAAAACATCCATGCTCATCACGCAAACATTTGTCCAGATGTGGGAATCGAACCCACAGCCTAGGACGCAGAAGCACTCGGCCGTCTATTAAACTTATTAAGCTAAAACTCTGCCAAGTAATCTTAAACTATGTCAAGCTAGATTAATCAGTGATTGTGATTTATTAGGTGTACTATTTTCGACACACGTGGGTATACCTAGAACCCTTCAGGAATGCTCCCACTTTCCTGCAATATTTTCTCAGTTCATGATTATGCCCTGCCTATCAAATTTCCGGCAATCCATTTTGGCCAATCTTATTATGAAGACCAGACTAAAATAAGTTATTTTATTCCGAGAGAGGTAAACGCATTTCCTACAAGAAAAAGCCGAAATATGAATTACTTGCCTGGCCACAATAAACTTAGCGCATTGTCTGAAGTTAATATTATCGTTATTTAACAGAGAAAATTATGTTATGGTGAAGTGATTAATAGGGAATTATTAATTTATCCTCAATGTCTAGATAATATGAAAAATAATGACATTTTTCTAGTAGACCAAGTTAGGAGAGAATCAAGTTAAGTTAGAATTATTAGGTTAAAACGAAACAAAAATTTACTTAATGACAAATGAGAGAGAAACGATATCTTAGCATTCCATGGATTCACAGTGCGGGTGCCGGGTCCATCGCGTGGCTGAGAGAAAAACTCCGAACAGACTTGTGACACGGGTGTATGTTTAAGGGTAGGTACCCTTAGTGACGCGCGTCAACATTCACCTCCTCTATTCAAGTTATTCTCCCTGCCCAGCCAAATTCGGAAGGACCCTACTAGAGCAGCTTTGGACACTCGTTCCAATATGGAGCTTACTGCACTTCTAGTAAGGCCAAGGTCTTTTGGTATGTTATAAAGAGACTTCGCTGGTATACCTCTTGCACCCACTTCTACCGCGTATAAACTAACCACATAGCCATTTTTGGTTAGTTCATTAGTAAGGTCATAATATTTATTCACTTTGAATACATGGTCTTTAGGGATGTTTGTTTCCCACGGCATTGTAAGCCCAACAAGTACTATACGTTTGATTTGTTTGGAAAAAAGAAATTATTAGTGGTATAAGGATTTCATTTATATAGATAAATGTTTACGTCGTTCTTTATTTACATTGTATAATAAAAAACGGCGTAAAATATTGTTTATTGAATTTTTATTTAGCCGTAACATACAATATACATATACATATTTGTATAATAATCACACATTGTATACAAATTTTCTACGTAAGAAATGTATTTACAAGAAAACCCTAATACATTTTAACACACATACGTAATGATATATTTTATAATATATATTATTCATCAATTAAAAACTTAGAATTAATTCTTTGTAAATATTCCATAACAGTCTTGGATGGTAAATTTTTCAATTGTCATTAATATGAAAAATTGTAGTGACTTTAAGGGCTAACGCTGAAACTCGCGCAGGCGCATGCTCGCGTGTGTATAATGAAAAATAGTATTGGCAGCGCAGGCGCGTGCGACGGAGCGCGGGCGCGGGTGGCGGATTGTCACCCGCGCGGCGGGCGGCGGGCACACGCGAGCGGGTTTGTTTCTAAAAATCAGACGAGCGCCGCTAGATGCTACAGTCACACGTGTCGGAGGCTAGGTACAATCATGAACATCGATACAAAGCGCGTAATAATTGAGGTGCAATTTTGGCCAGTATTATGGGATATGGCGAATGAATTATCGAATTCTCCGCTGAGTAACCTACATGTCAAGAACGGGTTATGCAATCGACGTTGTTTCCGTTGACGTCTTTTTGCCAAATAATAAATTAGTTAATAATCCATGGTAATCTACTCGACACTACTGTACACGCTCGACATCAAAATTATATTAGCACCGCTAACTGAGGCGGGCGCACGCGACGGGTGCCCGCTCGCGGATTTGTGGCCCGCGGCGGTTGTTTGACGCGTGCGCCCGCGCCCGCACCCGCCCGTGTTTTAGCGTTAGCCCTAAGATAACTCGATGCGTCACAGTCATTAACTAAGCTAGTTAAATATTGAAAATTCTACCTGTGACGTGCGCCACCTTTTTTAATAAAAACAAAATACCTACATATGGTTAGTAAATGTAAGAAAAAGTAGTTTATTGCAAAATAAAATACAATTAAAGTATTATTTTAATCACTACTGTTCTGAAGCAAAGCTTACCAATAAAAAGGTAATGGTAACTGTTTGGTGGTCTCAGCGTGGTGTTATTCACCACGCTGAGACCACTCCGATCTGGTCAAGGTCAAGCAATAAAGGCAGATGTCTACTGCGCCGCACTCCGAACAATGATAGCGAAACTAGCAGTGAAACAGCCCCGACTTGTGATACGATCTTCACCATTATTGCTCCATGATAACGCGAGACCTCATACAGCACGAGAAACCGTTTTAACTCTACAGGAACTGCAAATCAGAAATTATCCATATTCGAGCTTGCTCCAACGGACTACCATTTTTTTCGTGATTTGGACAATTTTCTACGTGGTAAAAAGTTTTCTTCTCAGGAGGCAGTGCAAAATGCTTTCACATAGTTTGTCGAATCTAGATCACCAGAGTTCTATCGCAAAGGCATAAATGAGCTTCCTATTAGATGGCAGCAATGTATCGATAATAATGGTAATTATTTTGATTAAATAAATATGTTAAATTAAAAAAAAAAACAAATTTTTAATTTTCAGTACAAATCGACAATTTCATACTTTAACCTCTGATATTTTTGCCTGCATGTATGGATTTTATTTTATGATGTGAGATATAACAAATGTAATTATTTCCAAAAAAAACTCCATTATTTACTTATGAACATCGACGCAAAAAACAGTTTCCTGTTGATGTACGTATAAGGGAAAGTTCTGACGCTTTTGAACACGTGCAGTTGTTGTCGATCCCACAGGTATACAAAATAAAAACTTATTATGTCACAAGAACTGTTGTCAAATTTTCCTAAAAAAAATTCAATTATAAAGCATATTGTAACAGAATGGACACGTCAGATTTTTTCATGGCATTATTGCATTATTGCTTTTTAACGGGCATGATGACAAGCGGGGTGCATCCCAGTAGTACCCCATACCATAGTTCTATAGAACGGTTGGGATATTTTCCGTGCTGTCAAATTATATCCCAATAGTTCTATATAGTACTGTAGTATAGTGTTTGCTCTTGACTTTACTTATACCATATAAGTTATAAACTTTATACTATTTTGATTGATATTTCATTTTGTTTTTAACAAAAAATGTCCCTTGCGACAAAAGCTAAGTTGTCAAAACCAAGTAGTAGTTGTGTCTACAAAATATTCTCTTAATTTAGAAGTTACAGGGGGGGACACATTTTACTACTTTGGAAGTATTTTTCGCGCAAACTAATCAGTTTAGAAAAAAATTATATTAAAAACCTCAATACCATTGTAAAGACGTTTTGTGCAATTTAAGCAAAGCTGTATTCGATATAGTATGTTTATAGATACTCTCAAATTTAAGTGGACATTTATTATTGCAATCAAAATTCTATATAGAACTAATGGGACACTCAGCACTAATATGGTGTATCAACAGTTCTATAGAACTAAAATTAGGGAGTACTACTGGGATGCACCCGACAAGCGTACCTAAATCACATGGTTTTCAAAATTTGGATTGGGACATTTTTCTTTGAAAGTCTATCAGATCTGAAAGGTCTCAGATGCCACTGTTACATAGAGTAAAACGACAGCAATTTCCCTTATAGTGTAAGAGCTTGTGATGACCAGCTCGTTGTCATTTGACAAACGCTGAGAGTTTATCTGACCATGCTTCTACCATAGGTATGTGCAGTAAGTAACTATACCGTTATTAGGATCAATTCGGCTGTGGCAACTACCAAACGTCCGGAACTAAATCGTCACAGTATAAAACGCATTTTTATACTTCTTGAAGTATGAGTATTAGAAATCAGGATGTCGATTCATGAAAATATAAATCGGATGAACTTATCGTCGATGGTTTACCTTCAGTTCGACTATCCAATAGGACGAACAAAACGTCATTGGAAAATTAAAATTTTTGTTAAATCCGCTTCACATCGGCGGTAAAAAAAACGTCCGTATTTAAGCCGATAAATACGGACGTTTTTTTTCCAAGAATCGATACACAAGTATCTATCACCACACAACCTACCTATGCGTGGCAACCCTTCCAAAAAGTCCGTTAAAGATTAAGGCCTGTGTGCGCCAATACTTCGGTTATCATAACCAACGGTTAACATAACTTTACTATGAACTTACTGTTCACGACAACCCGTACGCCGGTTAAGGACGTAAACCAGGTGGTTATCTTAACCAAGCGTTCGTAACCGGCGTACGGGTTGTCGTAAACAGTGGGGCAAAAGTGAGTTTTTCAGTTTTTTTTTGCGTAAAAACGTAGTCACTAATAATGTCAAATTATATAGCAAAAAAAACGTTCTGACACTCGCCCACTTGAGTTTCCTCACACTCCCGCCAGGGGCGCTGCTTCAGTTCCATATAAAATTTGCCCTTAACGCGAATGTGAAGTTTTCGATTGTTTTGAAGTAATCTCACACTAGGCACTCAGTAAAGGAGATGGTCCAAAATATTATGGAGCACAGACTCATTTTCTGTACATGAGTTGAAAAAAACTTTATATAGTTCGTTTCGTTAACTTATTTTATTTTTGATAAAATCCTTGTATTTTTTCCATTTTAATGGTATGTGGTAAAAGAGTGAAGCCGAAATGGACCATATCCTTTATAGTAAAATTATGTGAACCGTTGGTTATGATAACCAAAATCTTGGTGCACACAGGCCTAAGAGTCTCTATTGAAAAGTTGCCATAAAGTTTTATGAGTCTGGCAACTAAGAATATGATTCCATATGAAAGTTCGCTAGTATAAATAAACTTCTTGCCATTTTTAACATTTTTTTCCATTTTTAAATGACAAAGTTCTGACCATCACCGGCTCTCGTCCTTAATATTACTAACTATATCTATGTTGTATATTATTTATATATCAATAACGTATAAAACTTACCGACGATATACTTAACCTACACAAAGTTGTTATGTTCAATTGTCTAGCGATTTTATAACACTTAACATTAACTTATTACAGACGCCAATAAGTCTTAACAACATTTATTTGATTTAAATGTACAACACAAAATAGAGTAATTTAGAATAAAAATAAAATAGTATAAACGAGAAATTAAAAATACATAATTTTCAAATATAAATCTATACAAATAAAGAAAATAAATAGATAAGTAATAAAAAATAAATAAATAAAGAAAATTGAAGTTTTTTTTTATTCCACTATTAACAGAATTTAAAGTTTTAAAACCTGCACTTTTTTCTATTGACTACTAGCTAACCGTTGACTGTAGTCTCATCTGATGGTAAGGAGTAGGATGAAATCCACACCCTTTTCGGTTTCTACACGATATCATACCGGAACGCTAAGTCGCTTGGTGGTACGTCTTTGTCGGTAGGGTTGTAACTAGCCACGGCCGAAACCTCCCACCAGCTCGTCTGTTTGTAATTTCAAATTAATTGCGGGCACCCGCTATTAATTAATTAATATTGTCTTATAGTTAAAATAAAAACATAAAAAAATTTAAACGCAAAATTTTTAAGACCTCCTTTACAACCAATAATTTGGCTGACGACTTTTCCGTTTAAGGGACCGGATTTAAATTTGTAAGGTCTAGGGCTAGATTCCCGCCGGTCAACAAGCTATTCGTTTATATACAGGAGAAAGGTTTTTTAATTAGAAAAAATCCATGGCTCGATTTTATCATAAAGAACTGATTGTTTTCATAAACCCTCACCCTCCTGAAAATACTACCTGGTTACGCCCGATTTTAACAAGCATTCTTTATTGATAACACTATTGCACTAGCTTTAGATATTGCGCAAATATTTCTGAAAAATCTGTACCGCCACAAAACGGTTTCCTGAATATTTCTTACACACGACTACAATTTCCAAATACTCTTCCAATATATTACAGCATCCCGTATTATAGCACCATTGATACACAAAAACCATAGATACTTTTATTTAATTTTTATTTAAAATTCTTCTCCGTACATTAATGTCCTTAGGCCTATTTGAAGCATCTGGATCTTGATTATTATTTATTCATTATCATCATCATTATCACCCTATTAACGGCCCACTACAGGGCCAGGGCTCCCTTCTTATAGGAGAGAGGATATAGAGCGTAGACCCACCACGCTGCTCCAATGCAGGTTGGCGGGCTTAGGGTGATTAGGTGATAGGATGTTTCATTTATTATCGATCACTATCAGATGTTGATGACAATGACCGGGATCGACGGCTTAACGTGCTCTCCGAGGCACGGGGGTGTAACACCGCTAACTTCCCGACTCCAGGCTTGGAGAATTTCATAGAAGAATGAAAAACTCGGAATTATTCCGTGACCCGACCCAGGAGATCGAACCCAGGACCTCGTGATCGAAGCCAGATAGCCTAACCACTAGACCAACGAGGCAGTGTATTCAAATATACAGCTCCAATACACTCTCTCTCTTATAGGAGAGAAAATACCAGAGCCCACATTGTTCTAACTTCTAACCAACCGTAATTTTAAGGCAAACTTCGTAACTCCAATAAAAGTAGTCAGAACTTATTCATTACAAAGTCAGCCATGGTTCTAGGATGTACTTTGCTATGTTAGGACGTACTTTGTATTAAACTTTGTTTATAAAAAGTATTTTAAATATATCTTCAATCTATTCTGCGGTATGCGCAACGTTTTTAACTTTATACCACTGCTTTAGGCCTGTGTGCACCAACATTTTGGTTATCATAACCAACGGTTAACATAAGCTAACTATAAATTTACTGTTCACGACAACCTGCACGCCGATTAAGGACGTAAACCGGGCGGTTATCTTAACCGAGCTTACGTCCTACGTCGGTTATGATAACCGAAATCTTGGTGCACACAGGCCTTAGTGTAATGTATGTGGAATATCTAGGTAGATAGTGTTATAATTAGTGCGTTCGTACTAGTAATTCATTATACGTTGGTACAGAAGACCGGTGTTTTATTACTCCCAAGTATCACTTAGATTAGACAGAGTGATACCTGCTGACAGCGCGTTGTTACAAAGTTATACACATTAAACTTGAAGCATAGATCACAGACTCAAAACACGAACTCTTTCTGCCCGCGTAGCTCTTGTAGTTTTTGTATATCAACGGTGTTGGTATATAAAATCTAAGACTATCTCTAACTAGACTACGCAACGATCTGAACGTGTTTCTTCTCTTTAGGATCCTTTAGAACGTACGACGTCGTCCTTCTTATAGTACCCACCGAATCTGAAAACATGATCGTTATATATGAAAGGGTTTAAGCAGTGTTTTCAATGAAAACTCCTAGGCAAGCCCACACTACCAACAATTATCGCCACATTTGAGCCAATTAACTGAAAACCTTAATAAGTTACATACTAAAACCTTCCTCAACAAGAATCACTATCTAATGACGAAAACCGTATAAAAATCAGTTTAGTAGTCATTGTGTTTATCTTAATTTTATAATATATACTGCTGTTACATATCACAATTCCTTTTTAACCCCCGACGCAAAAACGACGGGATGTTATAAGTTTGACGTATTTGTGTAAATGTATGTGTATGTGTTTGTCTGTAGCATCGTAACTCCCAAACGGATGATCCGATGCGGCTTTTTTTGTTTGAAAGGTATATCTGTCGTGAGTGTTCTTAGCTATGTTTGGTGGAAATCGGTTCAGGTTTTCAAGGTCATCATCAGGTCGTTTGTTAGGTGTGATAGAAATGTTACACGCTCAGTTTGTGTGATCTGACATTTGAAACACTAAAATGTTCTGGAACCACTGAGCTGGTCTGATGATAAGGCTCGAAGGTAGGAGACTTAGCCCTGGTTTACCTTTTTAGTAAACCCATCGAGTTTGGGCTCGTTGAATGTGTTGACTGGTTCTTTTCATGTTTTTAATTTGGGTCGGGGGTTATTAAATTTTTGATTTAATGTTTTAGTATGCTTTACAATACCCTGCGATTTGTGGTATAACCTAGAACTTAGATAGAAGCTTATACTAACTGCAGGGGTGCCGGAGGGCGGCGGGCCGGGCGAGGCGCGCGGGGGCGGGGGAGGCGGGCGCGGAAGCTCCGCGCCGCGCGCTGCGCTATGACCACCGCAGCTCGCGCAGCTCCACGGTGCTGGACCCGTCCGTCTGCAACGGATGGCATAACACACAAGTGCTTGGTGCTTCATGGAACTCAACTCGTCTGTCAGGAACAGTTAGGTCGGTTTGGTTATGGTGTATCTGAAATCATCTCCCAGTGCTGTTGAGATGGACAGGGCTATGCGATCGTCGTCGTGAGGCTCGGTAACACTTATCTGGGCACCTTCTAAAGCCACTATAGTCCATCCATAAGTAATTCCTATATGAACTGACGCGTCTGGTAGGTGCTGGCGTGGATGTCAGACGATATCTAAAGTATACAGGCAATACTGTCCTGAAGGAACCGCCACTCATCGCTACTCTAGACTGTTAGCTCCAACATGAACTGACCTCATATCTGCCAGGTGCAGGCGGCACGCGGGTGCCGGGCGAGCATCTGAAGCATCCAGGCCGCAGCACTGTCCTGGAGGAACCGCCACTCATCGCTACTCTAGACTGTTAGCTCCAACATGAACTGACCTCATATCTGCCAGGTGCAGGCGGCACGCGGGTGCCGGGCGAGCATCTGAAGCATCCAGGCCGCAGCACTGTCCTGGAGGAACCGCCACTCATCGCTACTCTAGACTGTTAGCTCCAACATGAACTGACCTCATATCTGCCAGGTGCAGGCGGCACGCGGGTGCCGGGCGAGCATCTGAAGCATCCAGGCCGCAGCACTGTCCTGGAGGAACCGCCACTCATCGCTACTCTAGACTGTTAGCTCCTACATGAACTGACCTCATATCTGCCAGGTGCAGGCGGCACGTGGGTGCCGGGCGAGCATCTGAAGCATCCAGGCCGCAGCACTGTCCTGGAGGAACCACCACTCATCGCTACTCTAGACTGTTAGCTCCTACATGAACTGACCTCATATCTGCCAGGTGCAGGCGGCACGTGGGTGCCGGGCGAGCATCTGGAGCATCCAGGCCGCAGCACTGTCCTGGAGGAACCGCCTCGCATGGCCGTTCTCAACTCCTAAAAAAATAAAATAATTATTTACCAGCCTATCATGGGCTCAGGTCTACCTTCTGATAGGAAAAGGGATCATTAACAACTTGACGTTCGAATATCCTAAGGAACTTTCTAATGTGAACTTTGGAAGTTATGAGAATAAGCCTTTCTTATGTGAAAGGAAAGCTCAATGTTTCGTGGACCGAACCAGCACCCTTATAATTTATCTTCAACGACCTTGCGGCCAAAGTTCAAAGCGACCAAAGGTAGTTGGCTGAAAAGAACTTTGCTAATGTGCAACTGCACTACACTCCCGTTATACCCGTGAGGAGGAGGACACTATTTTAGAGTTCCGTTGCCAAATGGCAAAAAAGGAACCCTTATAGATTCGTGAAGTCCGGATATGTCACAGCCACTTTTTGTACGTGGGAGACAATTACACACGCACACGTCCACTGACCTGCCCCATCTCACTGCACAGCGACTGGCGGCCCTGCGACGCGTTCTTCTTGGTGTTCCAGCAGAACTCCAGGATGGCTACGACGATGGCCAGCACCAGCCCGCACAGCAGCGTCACGAACACGCCGCCTGGAACATCCAGGACTGTGAATACATCACTGGAAGAACTACCACTTTGGAACTAGCTGCACTAGAAGAAGAAAAAGAAGAAAACGTTTTTTCTTATTTCTAGTTTGAAAAATAGTTTTCATGCATACATTTTTTTATTGTAAACAGAGAGACAGAGAGCAGAGAAAAAATATTTGTTTTGGCCCGTATGCCTTAAAATAATGAATAGGTAGATACTAAAGGTTGTGCAATAGAAAATCTATTAGGCCTGTATGCACCAATATTTCGGTTATCATAACCAACGGTTAACATAAGCTAAACGTAAAATTTACTGTTCACGACAACCCGTACGCCGGTTAAGGACGTAAACCGGGCGGTTATCTTAACCGAGCTTACGTCCTTAACCGGCGTACGGGTTGTCATGAACAGTAAATTTATAGTTAGCTTATGTTAACCGTTGGTTATGATAACCAAAATCTTGGTGCACACAGGCCTTAGAATAACCAGTGATTAGTAAGTATTGTGATGTTTCAATTATTGTTCAAATCTGTTGCAATTCTCTCACTATTTCAACAAAACATACATATTGCGTATGCGCAGAAAACCCGAGTTTGTAAGGTGATACGGTAATTGATATAAATTAAGTTATAGCGATGTTTTAAATAGATAAGAACACCTAAGCTAAAAGTTCAGAAGTCGAAAGGAGCAGAAGTAACTGATAGGCGACATTGACACGGAAAAGAGTTTATTGTTACACAAGAAGAAATTATATATAAGATGCAACAGATATAGGAACGATAGAATTAAGGCACTACGCAATTATTTTGTAGGTATATGTTTTTTTTATCGACTACAAGTTGGCCCTTGACTGCTATCACACCTGATGTTAAGTGATGATGCAATCTAAGATGGAAGCGGGCTAACTTGTTAGGAGTAGGATGAAATCCACACCCCTATCGGTTTCTACACGACATCGTACCGAAACGCTAAATCGCTTGGCGGTGCGTCTTTGTCGGTAGGGTGGTAACTAGCCACGGCGTAAGCCTCCCACCAGCCAGACCAAGACAAATTAAGAAAAATCTCAATCTGCCCCGCCGGGAATCGAACCCAGGACCTCCATCTTATAAATCCACCGCGCATACCACTGCGCCACGGAGGTCGTCAAAGTCCGCCGGACTGACTGCTCCGCGCGCGCGCCGGCGGCGGCGGCCGTGATGTATATATGTAGTTAGCTTGTGTGCGTCGAGTTAAGTATGAGACACGCACACTAGTGCCGCGCGCTAATATATTAAATATTAGTCAAATAATAGAAATAATTGCGCAGATACTTTTCACTATGTTATTAATTAAATATATTCACATCATCAATTAAACATAATATTATATAAAAAAAAGTATAGTGTCAGATTATAGATATATCATATAATATAAATTTATGATTGATGATAATAAATTATAATAAATTTATTTTTAAATAATAAATTAAAATAGATAGTATGACGTGGGCAAGAGTTGCCCACAAAGTGTTAACTTAATATTTTAAAAGTCAAACTCAAATGTCAAGAAATAATTTTCAATAATGTCCATAAAATTTAATTTCATTCTAAATTATTTGAAAGTACATGATTCAGGACACAACAGACTCAGCCCGAATTTATTATAAGATTTATTTGAATCAATAATATGATCGCTATACCTAGGCCAGAGATGAGAAAAAGAAAAACGACAGATCTTCATAGGGACTTTGAAGATCTAAGGTGAATGGGTATCAGAATGTTTACCAATATTCTGCACTCCCAAAGGATTCGCCTTGCTGTCTTTCCCATCCCTGTTGCAAACGTCCCCCGTGTTTTTCCACCACTTGTCGTACAATATCTGGATCACCCCCTTTTCTTGCAGCTCCAGGATCGCCAGCGAAATCCTGTCCCTCCAGGGACTGCCTTTCCATGTCGCTATTCCGTAACCCTATAAAGAGGAACACTTTTTAAATGAACATTTTGCCCAAAAAACAAAATGATGAGTATATTAAGAATAATATCAAAAATTGCGATTCGAACCCGCGTCTTTCTGGCAATTCGGGCATTTAGAGCGCCTTACCGCTAGGACACGGTCCCGATGAAGTCAACACCAAAATTGTTGAATGTTAAGTTCTCGATATCCAGGTATACGGCCTGTAACGCCATCTTTTAACATGAACTTAAGATGTTACAATACCATTGTAGGCTCATATAACGAATGAAGCTCTCCAACTTTTTAAAGATGACGTATTCCTATTTTTATTCTTTTTTAGTTTTATTGAAAAGTGTTTACCCACACTTTTGGGATTATTTATATTAAGACGCGGGTTCGAATCCCGTCGTTTCCGCAATTTTTGATATTATGTTTATCTATACTAATATTATAAAGAGGTTAAAGTTTGTAAATAAAGTTCTGTCGGGGCTAATCTTCGGAACTACTGATCCGATTTTAAAAATTCTTTCACCAGTAGAATGCTACGTTATCGGTGAGTGTTATAGGTTATATTTTATGTTTGTATTGTATATATTACCCGAGTTATCACAGTTTTGTCGCGCGACTCGGACCGTAAAATTTGTTAAATTTAGCTTTATTCGCATCCGCTGCTTTAGATATTGGATACATGTATGAAAACTTTATGCATCTTAAAAAGTACTACAAAAAGTCCGCTATAGCATATATCTATCTTTTATATTTTGGCAGATATATAACTTTTTGTGTTTTAAAAAATAATTTAATTCATATGCTTACGTTTACGTCATTATTTATAGAACTAAACTCGAATCCTTATCATTTTGATACTGACATGCTTTGAGAATTCGATCTTTGATCTTTTCCTTCAATTTATTTGGCATGGGCATGTCAGACCATATTTATATAATATACGAAAAAGTTTTTTCGTTTGTTTAAACGGGCTAATCTCGATGTCGATGATCTGCGTGTCGGATTGTAAATTATTTTGTTTATTATGAAAGCTAGACTCAAAAGTGAAATAGACTATTTAATACAAGCTAAACAAATCAGCTTGCCATAAATATTTATTGTTAATGTTAATGTACTGTAAAATCGTACAATGTTTAGCAAAAATGTAGATCTTTAGTACACGGGACGGGACGGAGGATATTGCTTCACGGGAAACTTATAATATATAAAAAAATTAAATTGAGAGGGGTAGCGGGGAAAGAGCACACTTTATATGAAAGTCTGTCTTTAAAATTAAAAGGGTACCTAAGAGGTTTTCACGCGGACGAAGTCGCGGGCGACTGCTATATAGCTATAATGACGTAGGCGAGCGCTAAGAAACGTTTTTTCTAATGCTCACCTCCTTAAGGGGTCAAACGGGAGTTCAAGTCTGCACCAAGTTTCACGCGGACGAAGTCGCGGGCGACTGCTATATAGCTACATTCAAACTTTCAAACTTTCGTCCCCCGTTTTAACCCCCTAGGGGTGGAATTTCGTAAACTTAACGTACTCGCCAAATTTCACGTTTGTAGGTGTTATATTAAGATTTCGTGATTAATGAGTGAGCCATCTGTCGATGGGAATACGACCTTCGAAACATCTTGGATTGGCGGGAAGATTTTGAATTATTATATTATCAAAGAGCAGATGACCTTAGAGTCCAACAGTCCGCCGATCTGCGTCAAGTTACAGTCCCTCTGCACGCGATGGTCCAGCATGGTGGACTCCATGAGGAAAGCGTAGTTGCCGGCCAGCACCCGTCGGACGCCCTCCTCGTACGACGAGACCAACGCTGGAGGAGACGCCGTGGACATGTGCTGCCACATCTTCTGGTAGATGTCTATGTTGGAATCCTGGAATTTACACATAAAAGATCACTCTCATGTGATGGGTGCATCCCAATAGTACCCCATACCGTAGTTCTAAAGAACTGTTGGGACATTTTCCGTGCTGTCCAATTATATCCCAATAGTTCTATATAGTACTGTAGTATAGTTTTTGCTCTTGACTTTACTTATACCATATAAGTTATAAACTTTATATTATTTTGATTGATATACGTCAAAAAATGTAGCAGCAACCGCCCATTATAATTATTATGACAGAGGCAAGCAATGGACTCTCTTGATAATAATAATGGAGGAAAATAGAAAGATCTTTTGACGACCTCCGTGGCGCAGTGGTATGCGCGGTGGATTTATAAGACGGAGGTCCTGAGTTCGATTCCAGGCGGGGCTGATTGAGATTTTTCTTAACTTGTCTTGGTCTGGCTGGTGGGAGGCTTTCGCCGTGGCTAGTTACCACCCTACCGACAAAGACGTATCGCCAAGCGATTTAGCGTTCCGGTACGATGTCTTGTAGAAACCGAAAGGGGTGTGGATTTTCATCCTACTCCTAACAAGTTAACCCGCTTCCATCTTAGATTCATCATCACTTAACATCAGGTGTGATAGCAGTCAAGGGCCAACTTGTAGTCAATAAAAAAAAAAGATCTACGTTGGTTGACTTGGCAGTGTGGCAGTCCTTACAAAAGGCTTATGTCCAGTAGTGGAGGACCATGAAAATGATGAGGATTGAGGGAAAAAAGCTGCTGATCATCATGTTTCTCATCTCTATTGGTTAGCTCACCCTAAAGAAAGTCATGGTGGAGCCTCCGCTGAGCGTGCCGTACTGCACGCTGGTCTGCGCGGCCAGGTCCGCGGCGCTCTGGATGGGCAGCACGGTGCGCTCCACTGTGAGGAAGGCGGCCAGGTTGGCGGTGTAGGACGACAGAATGATGAGCGTGAAGAACCACCAGATGCCGCCCACGATACGTGTCGACGTCGCCTGTGAAAGTAACGTTTTTATGGTAAAACTAGAGGACGCCCGCGGTTTTACACGCGTAGTTCCTTTTCCTGTAAAAAAATCGGGATAAAAATTATAGCATTACGCTGTATTGTAAGGTTTCATTAAAATCACTTCAAGATTAACAAACATCCATCAACAACAACAAGTAAAAAAGTGGTAACAAAAAATAGAACCGACTCAAAACGCACTAAAAAGTAAAAAATAACTGTGTCATTTAGTTGCTTTAATTTACTTAAGCATATATATCTAGGAGTCGGTGCCAGCAAGTTTAAGGAATAATTATTTTACGTAGTAAAGCAGTTTGTGGGTTCTAGGTAACGTCCTTAAAGTAGAAACCTTGGCTGGCACCGACTCCTAGATATGCTTAAGTAAATTAAAGCAACTAAACGACACAGTAATTTTTTACTTTTTAGTGCGTTTTGAGTCGGTTCTATTTTTTGTTAAAAATTTTTGTTTCTCACTTTTCAGTGATTTATCGCCACGTAACATACTCGTACTATACTGTCATAGTATATTATACGGCACTAGTAGCCAAAAAGCTACCGATACCGAGACAAAAACCGAAATCACTGTAAGCGTGCCTCCAAAATTTGAAGAGTTCCTACAAGTTCCCCAGGATATCGATATCATCATCAGATCCTAACATGATGACTATGGGACCACTTTGGAAGTATGCCCTTTCTAATAAAAAAAGAATTATCAAAATCGGAGAACTCTGTAAAAAGTTATGCGTGGTCATACATAAAAAAAAAATATATACGTGTCGAATTGAGAACCTCCTTCATTTTTTTCGTCGGTTAAAAATTCAGCGTTTTATGCCAGGTGATGGACTGCATGACAAGGTATAATATCTGCTGATTTTCAGCGAAAGGTCTCAGCCGAAAATCATAAAAGATGATATACAATAGTAACGTTGACGATCAACGTACACAATCAGAGGGACAGATGATTGATTACCTTCGGGTTCAATCCAGAGCCTTGTCTCAGGAAGGTGCCAGTGATGAACCAGAAGGAGTTGCACACGCTGAACTGGTTGGTCAGCAACTTGGTCTCGTGGCCGCAGACGTGCGTGCTCGATGACCTTGAAAAGAGGATGGTGTTACTGGCACATGAGGCTTGATACAATTGTATCATCCCTGCAGTTAGCTTATGGAGTTACTAGCAGTCGCCCGCGACTTCGTCCGCGTGAAAACCTCTTAGGTACCCTTCTAATTTTAAAGACAGACTTTCATATAAAGAGTGCTCTTTCCCAGCTCCCCCTCTCAATTTAATTTTTTTATAGTTTCCCATCAAGCAATATCCTTCGTCCCGTCCCGTGTACTAAAGATCTAAATTTTTGTTAAACATTGTACGATATTATAGTACATTAATATTATTACGTTGATACAACTGTTAACAAATGCATTAATTTCGACCAAATTTGATTACCATAAAAACGGTTCTAGTGAGTTAATCTTAAAAGATAGACATATACTGTCGTAGACATTTTTTAGATAATTTGAAGAGGAATAATTCTTTCATACATATATTTTTGGTATCTTGAACTGTTTTCGCAGCGCACGCAACGGAAGCCCTCAAGGATGAATAAT
This sequence comes from Mycalesis mineus, assembly GCA_034621355.1. Lineage (NCBI taxonomy): Eukaryota > Metazoa > Arthropoda > Insecta > Lepidoptera > Nymphalidae > Mycalesis > Mycalesis mineus. Next base: position 552,758 of record CM067906.1, on the reverse strand, counting down.
TTTCCCCGTTTTTTCACATTTTCCATTATTTCTTCACTCCTAACAGTTGCAGGCCTAAAGCCTTCCTCAATAAATGGTCTATTCAGCACAAAAAGAATTTTTCAATTCGATCCAGTAGTTCCTGAGATTAGCGCGTTTAAACAAACAAACAAACTCTTCAGCTTTATATTATTAGTATAGATAATATGTTATTACTACAGCGGAAGACGTAAGTTGTGCTATTCGACCGGCTTCTAACTGGAAGTGTCCAGGACCGGATGGGTTGCACAACTTTTGGCTGAAATGGTTCCGTAGTGCGCATTCTTTCTTGGCAATCCAATTCCAAAATGCCATTGATTCTGGATCGTTACCGACATTCATAACAACTGGTGTCACGTTCTTAATACACAAATCCGGAAGTACCATTGATCCAAAAAATTATCGACCAATCACATGCTTACCTACCATCTATAAACTACTTACATCCGTTCTGACATCAAAAATTACAATGCATGTAAATGCAAATAATATTTTGGCCCCTACTCAGAACGGTTGTAAGCCCCGGTCTCGTGGTACAAAGGAACTTCTCCTCATTGACACTGCTATTTGTCAACAGGTTCGGCGAAACAGAAAAAATCTCACAGCTGCTTGGATTGATTACAAGAAGGCCTATGATTCGGTGCCTCACTCATGGCTCATGGAGGTCATGCGGTTGTACAAGGTCGATGCAACCCTGGGCTCTTTTCTCGAGTCGTGCATGAGTCAGTGGATGACAGTCCTTAACCATCCAGGTATCTCTGAGAGTTCTGAATTGACTGAACCGATAGGGATTAGACGTGGTATATTCCAGGGTGATAGTTTGAGCCCTTTATGGGTTTGTCTAGCTCTTAATCCTCTCAGTACTTTGCTGATGGATTCAAGACTAGGCTTTCGCCTCCGCAGGGGTGGTGAGCTCATATCTCATTTGCTTTATATGGATGACCTCAAGCTGTATGGATCGAAACGTTCAGACCTTGTGTCATTGCTGAAGATTACTCAGAAGTTTAGCAATGACATAGGGATGGAATTTGGTGTAGACAAGTGTGCGGTAATCAATGTAGAGCGAGGCAGAGTTGTGAGCTCAGAGAATATAGTTCTTTCAGAAACTATAATTCTCAAATCACTTTGCGAAGGGGAGACCTATAAATACCTTGGAATGTCAGAAGCACTTGGTATTGAGGCAGGGAATATGAAACAGGCAGTGAAGGAACGTTACTTTAGCCGCTTGAAAAAAGTCCTAAAAAGTCTTTTATCGGGTGGTAATAAGGTGCGTGCTTTCAATGGCTGGGTCATGCCCTTACTCATATACACTTTTGGCATTCTAAAGTGGACTCAAACTGAACTGGATTCCCTGGACTGTAAAGTCCGCAAACTGTTGACGTCATACCGGATGCACCATCCACGTTCATCTGTAATGAGGTTGTACCTCCCACGCAAGTGTGGTGGACGTGGCTTCTTAAATGCCAAGAACCTCCATAATCGTGAGGTGTGCAATCTCAGGGAATATTTCCTCAAGATGAATGTGTGTATGCATAAGGATGTTGTTGCAGTGGACAAGGGTCTCACCCCACTATCCCTTGGCAAAGAGAACTGGCGCAAGCCTAAAGTAATTAGTAACTCAGATCGCGTGGCGGTATGGAAGAGTAAGGAGTTGCATGGACGATTCTACAAGGCTCTTACGGGGCCAGATGTAGATCAAATAACATCAGTATCTTGGTTGCAATCCGGTGACCTCTTTGGGGAAACTGAGGGTTTTGTCTGTGCAATTATGGATGAAGTGATCAAGACGAGAAACTACCGGAAACATATTACTCGTATGAAAGATGGCACTCTAGACATATGTCGAGCGTGTCATCATCCTGGGGAGTCCCTCAGGCATATAGTTTCCGGATGTCCTTATCTTGCTAACGGCGAATACTTGCACAGACATAATCAAGTAGCCAGGATAATCCACCAACAACTTGCTCTTCAGTACGGCCTTGTCGATTTTGAGATGCCTTACTATAGGTACGACCCAGCGCTAGTTCTTGAAAATAACAGTGCATTGCTCTACTGGGATCGAACGATTATCACTGACAGGTATATTGTAGCCAATAGACCTGATATAGTGATAGTCGATCGATCAGTACGCCGTGCAATAATTGTTGATATTACTGTTCCTTATGACGATAACCTCGTGAAAGCCGAAAAGGAAAAAGTATCAAAGTACTTGGACCTTGCTCACGAGATAACCGCCATGTGGAATGTTGGGACAACTATTATTGTTCCGATAGACGAAAAGCTTCGATCAACACCTTAAGAAGCTTTCGCTTAATTGTTGTATAAAGGGTCGGATACAGAGGGCAGTAGTCCTTGAAACGGCGCGTATTGTGAGGAGGTTCCTCACTCTGGAGCCCTGACCACCGGTTGCTTGGACCCGCAAAGGCCCCGCAAACGGAGGAGAAGATTTTTTTATAAATTTTTAATAGTGTTTTTATGTATATTTTTGTATTACTTATAACATTGTTAAAAATTTTAAAAAAATATGTAAATAAATATAAATGAGAGAAACGAAAAAATATGTTATAAGATCCCAATATGGAAATAAATTTATTAGATTTTCTTTTCCCAAAAAAACTTAGTATCAGTATAAAATGCACTTTGAGCTGTCGGTCGCAGTGGCGTGTTGGTGGTAGATGGATGCTGCTGGTACGAATCTGAGGACTTCCAAACACCATGGTCTTGTGCCTCTGCATCTAGTGGGGTGTTTGTCAACGATTTCGAATAATATGGGGCGAACACAAGGCTTATAACTAAGGTAGGCCCTGTAGGTACTAACTACATGAAATATATAATTCCTTCTCCAATACTGGTTCGTAATCAGGGTAGGCAGTGCGTTTATGCATTTATGAAGTGCACGCCACTGAGTCTAATGTATACTTGTATTTAGTACATGGACGATATGATCAACAATTGACAAAGATTTGATTGACTACAATTGACAAAAGGACAGCCACAGTAAATAAAGACGAACCTATTGAAGTAGAACAATTTGAATTATATGAACAATTTTGAACCTACCATTCGTAGGGTGAGAATCGTGCCATGACGAACAGAGTGAACGACACCAGCACATAAGCAGCCAGCACGTAGAGCCATATCTCTATCGCCAGCGGGTTCAGGAAGCTGAACAGCCGCGTGGGTTGGGACGATGGCACCTGGAACCACAAAATATAACATGGTGTCTCTTGCGCACGTGTTAATTGCGAAACCGACTTCGAATTCGAGAATTCGACGATTTCCGTGGCGCAATGGTATAAACGGGTTCGATTCCCGGCGGGGCCGATTGAGGTTTTTCTTAATTTGTCTTGGTCTGGCTGGTGGGAGGCTTTCGCCGTGGCTAGTTACCACCCTACCGACAAAGACGTACCGCCAAGCGATTTAGCGTTCCGGTACGATATCGTGTAGAAACCGAAAGGGGTGTGCATTTCATCCTACTCCTAACAAGTTGGCCCGCTTTCATCTTAGATTGCATCATCACTTAACATCAGGTGTGATAGCAGTCAAGGGCCAACTTGTAGTCGATAAAAAAAATTTCTAACAACGGTGTTTCTTTGGGGCTATTTTAACGATAAATAAACTCCTCAAAGGCCCGCAATATATTAATAGTGCATCCGGTGCAGCTGATTCTCAAAAAAATACAAGAAAAGTGGTCTTTCAGGGTCCCGTATCCTAAAAACCGGAACCCTATCACTTTGTCGTCCGTACATATGTGTGCCGAATTAAGGTCGAAGTCTTCAACCATTGTGATAACACTGCTTTTGTTGGCTTAAACTTACTTTGAATAATATCCCGATGCCGAGGTTCATGAAGGGTTTGGTGAAATCTATAACGGCCTCTCGAGCGAAGTTTATTGTCATCGATGCCACGGCTATGTCCGCTTTCTGAAAAAAAAAAAAACATAACAAAGTCGCTGTCTTGATCAATGCACTAGTTTGAAGGGTGTCGCCGTCAGTCCCAGAAGAAAAGGCACACCTTTCTTCTCCTTAGTTGTAGGAAATAGTGCGCTTTTAAAAATTTTTTAACAAAAAATAGAACCGACTCAAAACGCACTAAAAAGTTAAAAATAACTGTGTCATTTAGTTGCTTTGATTTACTTAAGCATATCTATGAAGTCGATGCCAGCCAAGTTTAAGGAACATTTATTTTACGTAGTAAAGCAGTTTGTGGGTTCTAGGTAACGTCCTTAAAGTAGAAACCTTGGTGATTTATCGCCACGTAACGTACTCGTGCTATACTGTCATAGTATATTATACGGCACTAGTAGCCAAAAAGCTACCGATACCGAGACAAAAACTGAAATCGCTGTAAGTGTGCCTTCAAAATTTGAAGAGTTCCTTCAATTTCCCCAGGATATCAGCATCAGATCCTAACATGATGACAATGAGACCACCTTGGATGTATGCCCTTTCTAATATAAAAAGAATTATCAAAATTGGACAACTCTGTAAAAAGTGATGCGTGGTCATACATAAAAGAAAAAAAAAATATATATATATATATTATATATTTCTCTCTCTCTCTCTCTCTCTCTCTCAATTCAACACGTATATATATACGTGTTGAATTGAGAACCTCCGTTTTTTTTCGTCGTTTAAAAAAATTATGCACGGTTACCTAAATTGCATAAAAGCTTAGAAAAACAATCCACTTTCCTCCAGCTATCATAACTTGTTTAACCTACCTGGTCCATCAATTCCTTGACAATTCCATTCCACTGGCCAGTGTCAGGATCCCACGCCCCGTACATGTTGTCAGGCACCAGCCTCAGTCGGTAGTGGAAGCCGGCCCGAGCTGCTACCCTGGCAAGCAGGTCGATGCAGAAACCCTCGAATCGTGCATTGCCTTGAAGGTTCCAGCCTTCCTTCACCATCACATAGGGCTTTTCCTGGAAAAAAGAGCATTAGTGTCATTCGTCATCATCAGCTTTTATGGCTACTCTCGTAAAGATTTTTTTTTTTATCGACTACAAGTTGGCCCTTGACTGCTATCACACCTGATGTTAAGTGATGATGCAATCTAAGATGAAAGCGGGCTAACTTGTTAGGATTAGGATGAAATCCGAACCCCTATCGGTTTCTACACGACATCGTACCGGAACGCTATATCGCTTGGCGGTACGTCTTTGTCGGTAGGGTGGTAACTATCCACGGCGAAAGCCTCCCACCAGCCAGACCAGGGCAAATTAAGAAAAATCTCAATCTGCCCCACCGGGAATCGAACCCAGGACCTCCGTCTTATAAATCCACCGCGCATACCACTGCGCTACGGAGGTCGTCAAAACGATCGTCTATCCAGAGCCCAAAAATGATTATCGCAATTTTAGCATTGTCGTTTATATGTCTGGTAATAAACGAACTTTTTAACTGTCAACCCTTCAAATCAAGAAGTCCATTCCCTGGAGCCCACTGCCCAAAGTTTGCCCACCCCCCATTTGCACTCAGATATCCTTATCAGCTGCAGGCGATGGAACACTTACCTCTACAGTGACAACAGTCAGGGTGACATTAGGAGGAGGGTCTCGTCTATAAGCAGCTGGGTCAGTGACTTGAAGTCCATCCCCCGGAGCCCAGTGTCCTGCAAGTACTGCTCCCCCCTGCTCGCCTCCAGCCAGCCTCATCAGCTGCAGGTTGAAGGTGGTCCGGACACCCTCCGTAAACGAGATCGGACCTGTCAGACCGTGAGCTTGAACCTGCAAATAATCATCAACATCATCATAATGCCGGACATAGGCATCTTTTAAGCCAATTTGAGCCGCCAGCATCCACCGTCTTCCCAGAACCAGCTTGATGTCGTCAGTCCTAGTGGGAGAAACTACCGATACTGCACCAGAGAAGGATCAATATATAAATTTGTTTTTAACCGGCATCAAAAAGGAGGTTCTCAAAGTGACAACATTTTTGTTCTCCATAATCTCGCGTATGGCTAAAATTATTTTGATGCCAGAAAGGAAATGGTCCAAAATTGTATGGAGCACAGACTCACTTTCTGTACATAAGTTGAAAAAAACTAAATGTATTAATAATCTAGTTTTGATTAGCCAAATCTCTGAATTCACTTTTATTTGGGCGAATATTATTTATTCTCTCCAAAACAATGCAACACTTTATGTACAATCGTGGCGGATCTTAGATAAGTTATATTATCTATGGTAGACATTCTCCAGGTGGCGGAATGATGTTGTTTTGACTTTTGCTGTCAGTGTTTATTGACGTCTGGTCCATTTGATTTGATGGTTATCAGTATATATGTACCTAACGGATTACTGAATAATCAGATTAAAATATTGAGTTTTGTTCTTATTATAGCTAAGATGTGTATGTCTAAAATGTATTATAGCTATATACAAAGCCCGGAACACGGAAGAAAAGACTTGTCAAAAATGACATATTTTGAGTTTGACAAATCAATGTCACCGCATCTTTATCACCTACAGACTAAGAAACTATTAGAAAGACGCCATCTTTTAATACCTCAAAAACTAGGAATCGTTTTTATTAGTTCGTTTCGTTCATTTATTTTATTTTTGATAAAATCCTTGTATTTTTTCCATTTTAATGGTATGTTGTACAAGAGTGAAGCGGAAATGGACCACCTCCTTTAAAAGAAGGTTTTACTCGACTTAAAAAAGGAGCGTCTCAGTTTTTATTGTTATAATTAATCGTATCCATCAACCTGAGACGTAGTTGCTTAAAGTTACCTCAACTAACTTTTTATGAAATATGTGCGAGAATTATTACTGCGCCCTTAATATAAAGTATGTTCCTGGTCTGCTTTTTAACCGACGAAAAAAAACGGAGGAGGTTCTCAATTCGACACGTATATTTTTTGTTTTTTTTTTTATGTATGACCACGCATAACTTTTTACAGAGTTGTCCGATTTTGATAATTCTTTTTTTATTAAAAGGGCACACTTCCAAAGATCTGATGATGATATTCTGGGAAAATTGAAGGAACTCTTCAAATTTTATAGGCACACTTGCAGTGGTTTCGGTTTTAGTGTAAGTATCGGTAGCTTTTTTGGCTACTAGTGTCGTATAATAAATATACTATGACAGTATAGTACGAGTACGTACGATAAATCATTAAAAATTAAGAAATAAAAATTTTTAACAAAAAATAGAACTGACTCAAAACGCACTAAAAAGTATGTAAAGGTTCCTTAAACTTGGCTGGCACTGACTTCATAGATATGCTTAAGTAAATTAAAGCAACTAAATGACACAGTTATTTTTTACTTTTTAGTGCGTTTTGAGTCGGTTCTATTTTTTGTTAAAATGTTTGTCTAAGAACCTTCAAGTTGCACGCTCTATGCCTCTGAGTTTTTGGTACTGTACAGTTACGGCACATGCTAACAGAAGCTTCTAACCTTGTTAATGTTGTCCAGCAACTCTCTGCCGTGGGTGATGTGCGCCTCCGTGTCGCAGGAGCCGTTGTTGGCGTGCACATCCTTGGTGGACGCCAGCGCCAACGCCAGCACTTGCACCGCGTCGTACAGTAACGCTGGTTCAGTCTGGAACAAATGTTGGATGCATTACCTGCCCCCTGACTGCTTTGGTAGTGTCATCATCATTACCAGCCTGTAGACGTCCACTGTTGGACATGGGCCTTTTTTAGGGACTTCCAAACACAACGATCCCCAGCCGCCTGTTGCCAGCGGCTCCCTACGACACGTTTGATGTCGTCAGTCCACCTGGTTGGGGGTCGACCAACGCTGCGTTTTCCGGTGCGGGGTCGCCAGTCTACCACCTTGGGCCCCCAACGTCCATCAGCTGTTCGAACTACGTGCCCCGCCCATTGCCACTTCAGTTCTGCGACTCGCTGAGCTATGTCGGTTACTTTGGTTCTTCTGCGGATCTCCTCATTTCTGATTCGATCGCGCAGAGATACTCCGAGCATTGCTCTTTCCATCGCCTGCTGAGTGACTCTGAGCCTTCTTATGAAGCCCGCAGTCAGCGACCAAGATTCGGATCCGTAAGTCTTGGTAGTGTAGTGGTTAGCTAATGTGAGTTAGATCCTGGGTCGGCTTGAAAAATAATTCTGAGTTTTTGTTCTAAGGAATTTTCAGTAAATTCTAAGCTGGAACCCGGAAAGTTGGTCGTGTTACACTCCTACGCCTTGAAAAACATGTTAAGCTATCGGTCCCGGTCACTATCAACAAAAACTGATAATTATCGTTAATTAATCATCCTAAGCTCGCATTGACAAGATGTCAGTTATCAATTGATGACTCAAAAAGTTGCCAAGGCCTCGTTAAACCAGTAGTGGTTAGCCTATGACTTCGAATCACGAGGTCCTGAGAGCAACATGGTCGAAGCTGTCCAATAAGGAGAGAGACCAAGCCCTGTAGTGGGACGTTAGTAAACTGATAATGACGATGATCAAGTCACTTGTTACCAATTTACCCATGAGGTCCACTCACCTTAATGTGTCCCCCGCTGAGTATGGAGGCGCCAATGGGGTGGAACTTCTCCATCACCTGCAGGGCGTCTTTCACCTTGTCCGACTCGCGGTCCACCAGCCGCCAGCCGCTCATGTTCACGCGGTTGTAGAAAAAGTCCTCCAGGTCAAACAATTCCATATCCTGAAATATTTGGAAGGATAGTAGAACTTTGAAAAATAGTTGAGATTTTATATAATTTTTCATAATTGGGTCTGGTTAGCTTGGCCTGTACCTAAGGACCTGGCCTTTAGTTGACCATTAAAATAGGCTTAAAATAATGATGAAAATTCAGATACTTACAAATGAAGTAAAAATATAGTGATAGTTTTCGTTGTTCATTTGCAATTGTAGAATCTGTAAGCAAAAATTATAGATTGTGAGAAAACTCGAAAGCATTTGGAATTAAATAAAAAAAATACCACACGAAATAAAGTCTGGCACTTTTCTGTGCCTGTACCTTATAAAGCCTTATAAATATTCTAAGCCTTATTCGCCTGTCAGCTTACTGGCAACCATACCTTCCAGACCGGAAGACAGACTTCTACTTTCAGCCATTTAGCTCTGTGACAACTCTTCAAAAACACTGTTACAGATTGCCTTCAAAAATAATTTTACAGATTTGATTGTTGAGAGTTGGAGTTGGAGAGTCCAACTCGGTTGGGCAGCGTTCGGGAAACTGCGTGACATCTTTTCGTCCAAAATTCCTCAGTGCCTGAAGACGAAGGTCTTTGAACAGTGCGTGTTGCCAGTGATGACATACGGATCCGAGACTTGGTCGCTGACTGCGGGCTTCATAAGAAGGCTCAGAGTCACTCAGCGGGCGATGGAAAGAGCAATGCTCGGAGTATCTCTGCGTGATCGAATCAGAAATGAGGAGATCCGCAGAAGAAACAAAGTAACCGACATAGCTCAGCGAGTCGCAGAACTGAAGTGGCAATGGGCGGGGCACGTGGTTCGAACAGCTGATGGAAGTTGGGGGCCGAAGGTGCTAGAATGGCGACCCCGCACTGGAAAGCGCAGTGTAGGTCGACCCCCCAGCAGGTGGACTGATGACATCAAACGTGTCGCAGGGAGCCGCTGGACACAGGCGGCTCAGGATCGTTGTGTTTGGAAGTCCCTAAAAAAGGCCTATGTCCAGCAGTGGACGTCCATTGGCTGATAATGATGATGATGATAATGATTGTTGAGAAGTTACTGGTCTGGTAACCTGGGGATTTGATTCCCCCTCCCTCCCGGCCGTCCATAGGTTAAAAACTGAAGTCAGTTAGAGTTTGGATCTTGGTGATCCAAACTCTAAGTTGCTTATCATACTTACCTAAAAGGAAATCTTCCTGAGCTGACAAAGCTGACTTCAGTTTTTATAAAATGACATAACTATTTGCATTATTTTTAACCAAACCCAATCTGATCATGCTTTCCTTTTCTCACACGAGGCTGTTTGTATATTTTTATGTATCTACAAAAATAAATCTATTTTATACTTTTTCTCCTTCTAGACATCCCGCATGCATCAAATGCAGCACCGACCACTCCATGTCTAAATTTTGTTTATAAACATTGAAGGTCATTCAAGTGAAATTAGGTGAGGAAGTATCCAAGGACCATAGCAAGTGGTAAGATGTTAGTGCCTACCGCTATGGAAACGAGCCGGGTTCCTATGTATGTACAAAGGCTTGGTCATCAATTCTTAGAGTATTAGTTCCAGCTTTTGACGACGTCCGTGGCGCAGTCGTATGCGCGGTGGATTTATAAGATAGAGGTCTCGGGTTCGATTCCCGGCGGGCCAGATTTTTCTTAATTTGTCTTGGTCTGGCTGGTGGGAGGCTTTCGCCGTGGCTAGTTACCACCCTACCGACAAAGACGTACCGCCAAGCGATTTAGCATACAGCTATGATGTCGTGTAGAAACCGATAGGGGTGTTGTGGTTTTTCATCTTACTCCCAACAAGTTAGCCCGTTTCCATCTTAGACTGCATCATCACTTAACATCAGATGTGATAGCAGTCAAGGGCCAACTTGTAGTCAATAAAAAAAAACCTCACTCACAGCTCTAGACAGCAGTCTCAAGTGTTTGGGGTCCGTGTCGACTATGATGTGCTCGATGTGTTGCGCCTTCAGCTGCGCGAGCGCACGCCGGTAGTCTCTGGTCTCGCAGCGCACCGCATACATGTCCCGCCCGTCCTGAGCTAGCCGGACTATGTTCAGTTCCCCTGCAAAAGCTCACTCACAGCTCTAGACAGCAGTCTCAAGTGTTTGGGGTCCGTGTCGACTATGATGTGCTCGATGTGTTGCGCCTTCAGCTGCGCGAGCGCACGCCGGTAGTCTCTGGTCTCGCAGCGCACCGCATACATGTCCCGCCCGTCCTGAGCTAGCCGGACTATGTTCAGTTCCCCTGCAAAAGCTCACTCACAGCTCTAGACAGCAGTCTCAAGTGTTTGGGGTCCGTGTCGACTATGATGTGCTCGATGTGTTGCGCCTTCAGCTGCGCGAGCGCACGCCGGTAGTCTCTGGTCTCGCAGCGCACCGCATACATGTCCCGCCCGTCCTGAGCTAGCCGGACTATGTTCAGTTCCCCTGCAAAAGCTCACTCACAGCTCTAGACAGCAGTCTCAAGTGTTTGGGGTCCGTGTCGACTATGATGTGCTCGATGTGTTGCGCCTTCAGCTGCGCGAGCGCACGCCGGTAGTCTCTGGTCTCGCAGCGCACCGCATACATGTCCCGCCCGTCCTGAGCTAGCCGGACTATGTTCAGTTCCCCTGCAAAAGCTCACTCACAGCTCTAGACAGCAGTCTCAAGTGTTTGGGGTCCGTGTCGACTATGATGTGCTCGATGTGTTGCGCCTTCAGCTGCGCGAGCGCACGCCGGTAGTCTCTGGTCTCGCAGCGCACCGCATACATGTCCCGCCCGTCCTGAGCTAGCCGGACTATGTTCAGTTCCCCTGCAAAAGCTCACTCACAGCTCTAGACAGCAGTCTCAAGTGTTTGGGGTCCGTGTCGACTATGATGTGCTCGATGTGTTGCGCCTTCAGCTGCGCGAGCGCACGCCGGTAGTCTCTGGTCTCGCAGCGCACCGCATACATGTCCCGCCCGTCCTGAGCTAGCCGGACTATGTTCAGTTCCCCTGCAAAAGCTCACTCACAGCTCTAGACAGCAGTCTCAAGTGTTTGGGGTCCGTGTCGACTATGATGTGCTCGATGTGTTGCGCCTTCAGCTGCGCGAGCGCACGCCGGTAGTCTCTGGTCTCGCAGCGCACCGCATACATGTCCCGCCCGTCCTGAGCTAGCCGGACTATGTTCAGTTCCCCTGCAAAAGCTCACTCACAGCTCTAGACAGCAGTCTCAAGTGTTTGGGGTCCGTGTCGACTATGATGTGCTCGATGTGTTGCGCCTTCAGCTGCGCGAGCGCACGCCGGTAGTCTCTGGTCTCGCAGCGCACCGCATACATGTCCCGCCCGTCCTGAGCTAGCCGGACTATGTTCAGTTCCCCTGCAAAAGCTCACTCACAGCTCTAGACAGCAGTCTCAAGTGTTTGGGGTCCGTGTCGACTATGATGTGCTCGATGTGTTGCGCCTTCAGCTGCGCGAGCGCACGCCGGTAGTCTCTGGTCTCGCAGCGCACCGCATACATGTCCCGCCCGTCCTGAGCTAGCCGGACTATGTTCAGTTCCCCTGCAAAAGCTCACTCACAGCTCTAGACAGCAGTCTCAAGTGTTTGGGGTCCGTGTCGACTATGATGTGCTCGATGTGTTGCGCCTTCAGCTGCGCGAGCGCACGCCGGTAGTCTCTGGTCTCGCAGCGCACCGCATACATGTCCCGCCCGTCCTGAGCTAGCCGGACTATGTTCAGTTCCCCTGCAAAAGTTAGTGTTGTCTCCATTTCTTTTAAAGATAAAATTAATATAAGCTCCAACTTTATACATGGAACCCATGGTAATACTTTACTTATTCTTTCGCTTTGAAAATTTAAACCGGAAGTGCATATTCTAAACAATTTTATGTCTAGAAACATTTTCGTGTCTACAATACCATCAAAAATGTGCATTTTAGGGTGCTCAGCCATTTCCGGTTAAATAAAAAATATAAATATATAAATATTATAGGACAATTGCACACATCGCTATATAGCCCCAAAGTAAGCGTACTCGTAAGTAGCTTGTGTTATGGGTACTATGATAACTGATGAATATTTATATAATATATAATATATATAACATATTATACATAAATACTTATAATATATAGATAAACACCCAGACGCTGGAAAACATTCATGCTCATCACACAAACATTTGTCCAGATTTGGGAATCGAACCCACAGCCTAGGACGCAGAAGCAGGGTTACTACCCACTGCGCCAATATTTTGCCAGTTGTCCTTGGTCAATATTTTGACCCAGCTAAAAACACTCCTCGGACTTTTCCCCACAAGGATATGTCATCATCATTTTGACGACCTCCGTGGCGCAGTGGTATGCGCGGTGGATTTATAAGACGGAGGTCCTGGGTTCGATTCCCGGCGGGGCAGATTGGGATTTTTCTTAATTTGTCTTGGTCTGGCTGGTGGGAGGCTTTCGCCGTGGCTAGTTACCACCCTACCAACAAAGACGTATCGCCAAACAATTTAGCGTTCCGGTACGATGTCGTGTAGAAACCGAAAGGGGTGTGGATTTTCGTCCCACTCCTAACAAGTTAGCCCGCTTCCATCTTAGACTGCATCATCACCTAACATCAGGTGTGTCACAACAAGAATTTAAATGAAGCCACAGAAATACAATAAATATGAAAGTACCCAAAACTTAAAAAATAGATCACAGAACTGGAACTACTACTTACCGAATCCATAATCTTCGTAAATAATACCCATTTTGGTCCAGTTCAGAAAGGCAGTCAAGTCCTTGAACGCCTGGTCCATCAGCTCCCTCGACGGGTACAGGTTCACCGTGAAAGAATCCGTGTTGTTGAGATCTGAGAACAACATCATTCAATCACTATGATCATCAGCTTAGGGGTAGGTGCATACCGGAATACCAGGACGGGGAGTATTGTACGTAGTTATTCCTGTATGCTTTGATATTTTTTTAATTATTATCTTTTTTAATAATTTTTAAATAAAATTATTAGCTCTGGGATCTAGAGCTAATAATTTTATTTAAAAAATGTATTTAAAAACTTAAATTATGTATTTAATAATCTAAAAATTACATATTGACAATTCATTTCACTGAATAAAGATAAATTGATGACTATTGATTTTATTTAAATTACATTATATACACTGTTACTATGATTATGACATACATTAGACAGATTAGATGTAATATGTTTTGAGTAACATTTTATAAAAGAATAATATTTTAAATTAGGCATGAAATGATATGCGCTTTCTACCTTCATTATGAATTCGTTTCGTCACGCATTCAACGTTCATTGCAGCTTATGTAGGTATAGTGTGTGTGCTGTTGCTTTGTTTACAGGCGATAGGGGTTTACTTAGCATTGGCTAGGCTAATGTAGAGTACTCTACTCTACTCTACTCTAATGCGTGTACGCGAACTACGGCAGTTATGATGATTTTATAAAGATATTTACTTCATATTTTATATTTTTCAGGGCACTACTATACTACAAGGTCAGACCTCTCTGCTTATAGAGCATAAACCCACAATGCTGCGGGTGGGCGGGTTACTTCATACTTACTATCAACGAAGTGCGGCGCCACAGTCATGTATGGCGCGTGCAGTGAACGGCACATGGCGGTGAGCGTCGAGCCCAGCAGTGGGCCCGCGCTGCTGAATATAGCTATCGCGCCCGACTTTATCTGTGTACACGCTGGAAGGGAAGATTTATTTTAGTTACTTTAAAAAAGAAAGATATTTTGAGGGCCGCCGCGGCGCAGTGGTATATGCGGTGGAATTATAAGAAGGAAGTTCTGGGTTCGATTTCCGGTAGAGCCGATTAAGATTTTCGTGATTGGTTCAGGTGGAACGCTTTGGGCGTGGATCGTTACTACTCTGCCGACAAAGACAAGCGACCACGTACGATGTCGTGTAGAAACCGACTCCTAGATATGCTTAAGTAAATTAAAGCAACTAAATGACACAGCTATTTTTTACTTTTTAGTGCGTTTTGAGTCGGTTCTATTTTTTGTTAAAAAAATTTATTTCTTACTTTTTAGGAATTTATCGACACGTAACGTACTCGTACTGTACTCTCATAGTATATTATACGTCACTTTTAGCCAAAAAGCTATCAATACCGAGACAAAGACCGCAACCGCTGTAAACGTGCCTCCAAAATTTGAAGAGTTCCTTCAATTTCCCCAGGATATCATCATCTGATCCTAACATGATGACAATGGGACCACCTTGGAAGTATGCCCTTTCTAATAAAAAAAGAATTATCAAAATCGGACAACTCTGTAAAAAGTTATGCGTGGTCATACATATAAAAAAAATATATATATTTGTGTCGAATTGAGAACCTCCTCCGTTTTTTTTCGTCTGTTAAAAATTGTGCCAAGTTACATTTGAGTTCATATTCATATTATGTTGTACTCGTAGGTGTGCGCTCAGACAGGGTGTTACCGAATTTATCCCCAAGAGGGGCTCAAGTATACACCAATTTTTACGCGGACGAAGTCGCAGGCATCCACAAGGACTATACATTTTTTATTGTTGTTTATTTCATTCATTACAAGTTAGTTAGTCTCTACCTCCAATAAATCCCCCAGTAAAACCTGGACCAATTTATAAAATTTTTATTAGCCCAGCCGGGAATCGAACCCAGGTCCACCGCCTTATAAATCCACTGCGAATTCCACTGTGAAACGGAGGCCGTCAAAATTGTAATTGGTTTACCGTGTATGCTCTGAAAGCAAGTTCAATTATGTATAAACTCATTTGTTACTATAATTTATATTTCCCCGTATCAGATGCCAGTTGAATTATCTCTGAAGGCTTTCTCTGATTCATCATTGATTTACCAATCAAGCCAATTTAGGTAAATGATTCACTACAAAGGCGTCCCTTCGTGTAGGAGAGGATATGGAGCGCAGACCCACCACGTTGCTGAATTGCGGATTGGTAAATAAATAAATAAATACTATAGGGCAGTTACACACATCGCTATATAGCCCCAAAGTAAGCTTAGGTACCTTGTGTTATGGGTGCTATGATAACTGATGAATATTTTTATATATATTTATCTATCATTTATTTATTTACATTTTTTTTTAAATTTTCAACAATGCTTATAAAACAATTATAAAAACACTATTAAAAATTTATAAAAAAATCATTCCGCCTGCTGCGGGGCCCGGGGGTCCAAGCAACCGGTGGTCAGGGCTCCAGAGTGAGGAACCTCCCCACAATACGCGCCGTTTCAAGTATTACTGCCTTCTGTACCCGACCCTTGATCCAACAACTAAGCGAAAGCTTTTTAAGATGTTCGTCAAAGCTTTTCGCTATAAGACCGTTGCCTGAAACGACTATAGGAACAATCATTGTTGAATCAACATTACATAAATACTTATAATATATAGATAAACACCCAGACACTGAAAAACGTCTATGCTCATCACACAAACATTTTCCAGATGTGGGAATCGAACCCACGGCCTAGAACACAGAAGCAGGGTCACTACCCACTGCGCCACTCGGCCGTCATTGGTGGGTTTAAGGTGGTAATGTTTCACTCATTAGATCACTATCAGATGTTGATGACAGTGACCAGGACCGACGGCTTAACATTCTCTTGAAGACACAGGGGTGAAACACCACCAACTTCTAAAATTACTTAGACTTTACTAAAATTTTCTTAGAAGAAAAATGGACACTAATAAACTAACATAAAGCAAAGAGCCAGAATTCTCTTAAATTCGCAGGAATCAGGGAATAGCCAAGATAGAAATTGAACTTTGCCTAAATATAAGCATACATAAATAATTAAATATATGTAGTGATCGAAGTCACATTACCAACAATAAAATAGTAATACCGAAACCTGACAAATAATAAGTAAAACACTGAATTCCACACAAAGTCGGCAGCATCCACTAGTTAAATAAAATAATATCTACAAACCGAGATATGACCAGTGTAATTCACGCAACACTGAAAACGGGAATGTATTTTTTGAAAATGAAAATATTCGCGGAGCCGGCGAGCGGAAACGCAATATGGCTACCGGATGCGGGGTATTGAAGTGCCCTCGACTAGTTGTGCGGCTTGTACAGCGCGCTTCATTGAGAGAAACAGCAGTACTCGTAGATATAGATAGATTGAGCGCTTTCCGACATATCCTACACTTACATACTAAAACTAGCAGACGTCTGCGACTTCGCCCGTAAATAGTGTGCTGCAACCTTTCAAATACACCCCTAATCCCTTTTTTAACCGACGAAAAAAAACGGAGGAGGTTCTCAATTCGACACAGTTTTTACACAGTTGTCCGATTTTGATAATTCTTTTTTTATTAGAAAGGGCGTACTTCCAAGGTGGTTCCATCATGTTAGGATCTGATGATGATATCCTGGGGAAATTGAAGGAACTCTTCAAATTGTATAGGCACACTTGCAGCGATTTCGGTTTTTGTGTAAGTATCGGTAGCTTTTAGGCTACTAGTGCCGTATAATAAACTATGACAGTATAGTAACGTACTCGACGTTACGTAGCGATAAATCACTAAAAAGTAAGAAATAAAAATTTTTAACAAAAAATAGAACCGACTCAAAACGCACTAAAATGGCTGGCACGGACTCCTAGATATGTTTAAGTAAATTAAAGCAACTAAATGACACAGTTATTTTTTAGGTTTTAGTGCGTTTTGAAAATTTATATAGCCTATGTCACTACCACAAATCTGACAAATTCAACGACTCCTCATGTGTCAAAATCCGTCCAGCGGTTTAGGCGCGTGCCAAAGAAATGGACATACATACATACATACATACGCTCGAAAAACATTACCCTCCTTCTGACGCAGTCGGGTAAAAGTCCACGTTGGCATATATCTATCTTTTAAAAATGACATGCTATACCCATTCTTTCTTTAAAAATAAGAATTAAGTTCAGTTTTATTTCTTTTACGTTCTTAAAAGGTTGCATATACTATTAAACTACACGCGCGCGATGTCGGGGGCATCTGTTAGTTTACTCATATAGTAAAGCTGATTATTTAATTACGGGGTTCCTGTCTTAGGCCTGTGTGCACCAAGATTTCGGTTATCATAACCAACGGTTAACATAAGCTAAACGTAAAATTTACTGTTCACGACAACCCGTACGCCGGTTAAGGACGTAAGCTCGGTTAAGATAACCGCCCGGTTTACGTCCTTACCGGCGTACGGGTTTATTATAAGTAGTAAATTTATAGTAAAGTTATGTTAACCGTTGGTTATAATAACCGAAATCTTGGGGCACACAAGCCTTAGGCTTTGTAGAAGGTGCGGTTAATGGACTTTTTGTTACACTACGTACTGGAACGTCACTCACCTCTTTTGTATGTGCGGAAGGTGTCTCTAGCGGTGGTGTACTGTATGTCGTACACTAACGTAGTGTCTGGCAGCAAACTGCGTTCCTTGTTGATGCGATACACTGCGTACTTAAACGCTAACTCTGCGCTGCCCCCTCGCGCCTCCTCCGTGAAGATTGCACCTACAAATTCAAATTTATGATTAACTTATTGCGATATCTAATGTAAAAATGAGTGTCTTCGTTACTCCTTCTTAACCGACAAAAAAAAGGAGGTTCTCTATTCGACACGTATATTTTTTTTTATGTATGACCACGCATAACTTTTTACAGAGTTGTCCGATTTTGATAATTCTTTTTTTATTAGAAAGGGCATCATGTTTGGATCTGATGATGATATACTGGGAAAATTTAAGGAACTCTTCAAGTTTTACATGCACACTTGCAGCGATTTCGGTTTTAGTGTAAGTATCGGTAGCTTTTTGGCTACAAGTGCCGTATATACTATGACTGTATAGTACGAGTATGTTACGTGGCGATAAATCACTTAAAAATAAGAAATAAAAATTTTTAACAAAAAATAAAACCGATTCAAAACACACTAAGAAGTAAAAAATACTTGTGTCATTTAGTTGCTTTAATTTACTTAAACATATCTAGGAGTCGGTGCCAGTCAAGGTTTCTACGTAAGGACATTACCTAGATCCCACAAACTGCTTTACTACGTTAAATAAATGTTCCTTAAACTTGCTGGCACCGACTTCATAGATATGTCGCAGGAAGCCTCAGACTAGTTACATTTGGAAGTATCTACAAAACACAACTATACTAAGTCACATGTGGTTAGCGACTCGCTGATGGTTGGTAATAAAATTTATAATGATTAATTATTACAGTATTTTTTAAGCTATTGCATATCTTCTATCGCGGGCCTTGAGCGTGGAGACCGAATTCAGAAAATCCGTAACGAAAAAAACCTAATTTTATTTATTTATTTGGGATAGAAAACAGTTGTGTACAAGTATGTCTTAAATTAAAAATAAAGTAGATTACAGACTAGTTAAAATACACATCCCACATCACTATCCACGTATTAATTAGCAAAATATTAATGGGGCAAATGAAAACATATTAGTGTAAAAAGTTAAATTTAACAATAACAAACATAAACTAAAAAACAAGAAAAAATTTATACAAAGAAAGAAAATATTAAACAAAATTAAAGATTTAAAAGCAATAAAAAGCAAAGCGAGTAAATTTAAAACTTTCATTTCACTTTTTCAGTGTACTTACGACCAACTTCTTAAAAGTGCCGACTCGAGTAGCGAACATGTCAATGTCACTGAAATGCTTGTCATATGACTGTGTCATTCTAAATATCGGTGATCGTTTACCAGCATTCGTGCGACATTTCGTTGGTGCAAACAGCCGATGTACTCGGCAACTACGTACATGCGTATTATACGGCACACGATAGCAAAGTCTACGCGTTAAAGCTATACAGTCATATTTATTGTGACACAGATCATATAAAAGCATGGCTTCTAATTGCTGACGCCTAGACTTTAAGTCAAGTAGGTTATACTTTTGTAGAAGTTGGTCATAAGATAAACGATTTCTCGTGCATTTGTAGTGCATAGTTTTTAAGAATTTTTTTTGAACGGTCTCAAGGCTCTTCACGTACTTTTCATAATGAGGGTTCCAAATAGCAACAGCATATTCGAGTTGTGAACGTATCAGTGACTTATATAAATGAATATATGTTGATGCTTTCTTAAAATTATTGCTTGCTCTCAATACAAAGCCATACATCTTATATGATTTATTTATAATATTTTGAACATGCGTGTCCAAGTGTAGTTTACAATCTAACGTAACTCCAAGATCTCTGATGGTGTTAACTTTTTCTAGGTCAACACCACACAGTGAATATTTAAAATTACTTACTGCTTTTTTCTTAGTAAAAGAAATGAATTTACATTTATTTAGGTTTAAACTAAGTTTGTTTTCAAAACAATATTGAGTAAATCTGTGTAAATCAGCCTGAAGGTTGTGATGATCGTCAGGTGTGTTGATGGTTTTAAAAATTTTCAAGTCATCAGCGTATAGTAAGAAGTTGCTGTGGCGAAAGCATTTATGAACGTCATTTATGAAAATAATAAATAATAGAGGTCCTAGGATCGACCCTTGCGGTACACCAGATGTGATCACAACCATACCCGATTCATATCCGTTAATAACCACTTTCTGAGTTCGATTTGTTATATACGATTTGAACCATCTCCATAGATTACCACGTATACCGTTGAAAGCAAGTTTTTCAAGCATTATTTTGTGATCTACTCTATCAAAAGCCTTTTTATAGTCAGTGTAGATACTATCCGTTTGTTTGTTGTTGTCCATATTTTCAAATAGATTAGTGGTAAACTCAAGAAGGTTAGTTATAGTTGATCTCTTTGTGACAAAACCATGTTGTTGTGTTATAACTATTTTATGTAGGATCGGATAAATGGACTTATGTACAATTTTTTCAAAAAGCTTAGCAACCACAGGTAAAATAGAAATTGGACGGTAATTTTCTACATTTTTCTTCGAACCTCCTTTATGCACCGGTACTATACGTGCCATTTTCCAATTAGCGGGGAATATGCCTTGTTGAATGCACATGCTGTATAAAATGTACAACGGTTTATAAATAGTATTTGCAGTTGACTTGAGAAAGATAGGTGGTATATTATCTAACCCGGATCCCTTAGTGATATCTAGGTTATGTAGTCCTAGTAGTACGTTGTCAACTGTGATAGTGACGTGGTTAATAATATCACAAGAAGCTTTATCACGCTCTTGGATACCATTTTCTAAATTGAAATCTTCAGTGAGATCTGAGGGCACAAAAACAGAGTGGAAAAAATCCGAGAATAATTTACAGACTTCAGTGGGATTGCCTGCTATTTTATTTTTGTAGAACACATTGCATGGTATGGATAGACCGTTTTTCCTATTTGACAGGTATTGCCAAAAGAAATTTGTGTTAACTTTAATACTGTGCTCGACTAAGTTCATATATTCATCAAAGCGAAGTTTTGATTGAACTTTAAACCGAATTCTAAACATGCTAAATACCTCATAATCAGATATGTTATTATATTTTTTCCATTTTATCCATGCTTGTTTCTTGTTTTTAAATATTTTGATCAAAGGGGAATTAAACCAAACGGGAAAATGATTTGATTTTATTATTTTGAACGGTATGTATTTGCGAATAAAACCATAAATTATTTCGTAAAATATATCGACAGCACAGTTAGCAGTTTTGTGTTCAAAAGCTTTATCCCAGTCAAGGCTCAATATTTCTTTATTTATAATAGTATAGTCATTATTTTGAAAACAGTAGCGAGTTTGAATATTTGTGGGAATAAAAGATTTATCGGCAAAGGGAAAGAGTATATAAAAAGGCGGGTGATGCCTATCAGGTGGTACTAATGTAGTTGGCGCGTTTGATATAATACATTCACGTTCAGTGGAGAAAAATAGATCTAATAGGTGACCATTATCGTTCTCTATATTATTAAATTGTATTAGGTTCAAGGCTGACAAAAATTGACAAAGATGTTGGCTAGCTAAGCATTGAGCATTCAATAGTAGCGGTTCCATGTGTGTACCGTTATAGTTCCATTTTATTGATGGCAGGTTGTAGTCGCCAGCAAGGTGAATAGTACAATAAGAGTTATATTGTAAAATTTCATGTAAATGGTCAAAATATGTTGAATATATATCATAGCTTAGATTTGGCGGTATATATGTTACGCCCACGATATGGCGTCCGCTCTGCGTGCGTAGCTCAACCAACAGATAGTCCACGAGCGGCGATGGAGGCGCTGCGGTGGAGTGCGCGGGCGGCGGCGCGAAGCACGCCGCGGACAACGAGCGGCGCACGGCGATCAGAACGCCACCACCATCTCGCCGCCCGGTTGCCGTTCGATTCCTATCGCAACGGTATACGTGATATCGCGAGTCAATAAATTCATTGTCAAAAATGTCACAGGTTAACCACGTCTCTGTTAATAATATTATATCGTAATCATACATAAGTATATTCATATAGACTGTGTGGAGTTTAGTTCGAATTCCTCGACAATTCTGATAATAAACTGAGAGAACCTTATCCATTACTAAGTTAATATAATTAAAAGGATTAATAATTGTAATAATTGTACTGGACACGAGTAGTAATTTCGCAAAATATTATAAATAATACGATTTGATACAACATTTTTGTTTACTCTTAGTATGCCTAGTTGTTTATGAGTATAATAATATGCAAATAATGTTATGAATATATATTTACTTTTTTGAGAGCCGTAATAGTTAAAGACTGATTTATAAGGTAGCACTAAAATTATACAGATAAATTTATATATGAGCCGATATATACAAAGCGTAATAAAAAATAACTTTAACTTAGATGTAAGTAGAAAATTACAAGTAGCACATAGAATACAACATGACAAATTCTTATTATTACTTTTCTGTGTCCATTTTATCGCTAACGTTGCTGGGACACTTAAATTTACAAAAGTCTTTAATAGACCGCACAGCAAATGCCGGCGAGGTGTCCGTTTGTCGCACGAGGATTGTCGCATTTTTGACCCATACATACTTGAACTTATACTTTTTTGCTTCTTCACGACATTCTCGAAAAAGGTGTTTATTTTTTAATGTAAGATGTTCATTCATATATATATGTTGCGACTGACCGGAGATACCCAGCTGGTCACTTTTTACTCCTCTAGCTCTGCGAAATGCACTCAAAATATTATCTCGAAGAATACGCGAAGTGAATTTAACAATGATATTTTTGGGCTTGTTGTTTTGTTGGTTGGCGTGAGGCACTCTATGTATAGATACAATATCTCTTTGCTGTATAGGGTACTTAATTTGGGAACAAAGAGCCTCAAGAATACCCAACAGGTTTTCATTTCTTCGGTCTGGCATATTACAGATTTCAATATTGCTCGCCTCGCTTGCTGTTCTAAGCTGTCTATTTTAAATTCCATGGCATTGACGAGGTCCATGGCATTGCTTGTGCCACTCTTGACTCCTTCCAGGTCGCGGATTTTTTTTCCTAAGTCACTATTCTGTTCGGCCTGAAATTGGGAGGCGTTCTTCAACTCTGTGACATCTTTGGTTAAACTTGCCAGCCCAATCTTCATGTTGTCTTGCTCATTGCGAAGAACATGAATTTCATTTTTTATCTCAGTCAAAGCATTATGAATATCACCCCTGATTTTGCCGAGACTGCTATCCATATCTTGGTGCCATGCCTTGAGCATACTTTGTAGTTCTTGCTGGAAGTTGCGCCAGTCCTCGTGACAAGCGGTTCCATTATCAGATACAATACAAGCTACTGAATCTTTAGAAGTAGGGATGATTGCACTACGAACTGGTGTGTTTTCACGGTCGCACCTGTGTCGACGGGTCACATTGCAGCAGGTAGGACATTGCCATGAGGCCAAGTCATCTTTTGTAAGAGATGAATATTGATGCAGGCTGATATTTAGACACTCGCAGTGATAAGTTTGCTTACAAAGTCGACAGATCATGAGTGACTTCTCAGTAAGTGGATGACCACAACCACTACCGCATTCTATTTTCCTCGACATATTTTAGGTATATTTTATCAATTTGTCTCGAAGAAATACTCGAACTCAATTTATTTCACGTATTTGAGCCTATTATTGATTTAGTAATAAAGTCGTTCCGTAAAATATTTTTATTAGAATCGCGTAGGTAGGCATAAAAATTACGGATTTTAGTTGCGTGATGGATAAAACAATTGTGTTTAATTTAAATGTTCCGTTTAAAATTTAGTTCAGCAATATTGAAACACTGTCAACACAGATTTTATACACACTTTAGCTTGGTAGTTAGTTCAGTTTGCTCACAGCATAAAACTTTGATTTTGACGTCTGTTTACGTTAACACTTTTACACTATATTTGCTTTAGTTTTTGGAGACGAGATAGTTTTCTTAAGTGATTATATAGATTTCACTATTATATACTAAATCCAACTTGCTAAACGATAAATATTAAGCAAAAAACTTTTTAACGATTTGACCTAACACCCCCTGAATATAAAAAACATAATATCAAAAGCACAATTTCGGCACCGACGTCATCGGGACCGTGGCCTAGCGGTAAGGCGCTCTAAGTGCCCGGATTGCCAGAGAGACGCGTTTTACCGCTAGGCCACGGTCCCGATGACGTCGGTAGGTAAGTTAGTTATAAAGTTGATAAAAAATGCTATGCAATAGCTTTACCGCGGCAGTCTCCGAGTGCTACACGTCTTTTTTTAAAACGTTAAATTACTTCTGAGTTCAAGGTTTCTCAAATCGATTGCCCCGTTGAGTCATGGGCACGTGGCATTTTGCCAGTCCTGCTACAATGGGCACAATGGGCATTTCAATTTGACGGAATCTGTGGCGCAACGGTATGCGTGGTGGATTTATAAGACGGAGGTCCTGGGTTCAATTACCGGTGGGCCGATTGAGGTTTTCTAAATTGGTTCGACAAGACGCTTAGCTAGTTAGCGCTCCGATAGACTGTAAAACCGAAAAGGTTGTGAATCTCATCGAACTCTTTACAAGTTCGTCCGTTTCCATCATTGGGTGTAAATGCATTTGAGGGCTAACTCGTAGTAAGTAAATGAGTAAAATTGCTTTACATCTATTTATCTCATATTTGACGACCTCCGTGGCGCAGTGGTATGCGTGGTGGATTCATAAGACGGAGGTCCTGGGTTCGATTCTTGGTGAGGCAGATTGGGATTTTTCTTAATATGCCTTGGTCTGGCTAGTGGGAGGCTTTCGCCGTGGCTAGTTCCGGTACGATGTCGTGTAGAAACCGATAGGAGTGTGGTTTTCATCCTACTCCTAACAAGTTAGCCCGCTTCCATCTTAGATTGCATCATCACATAACATCAGGTGTGATAGCAGTCAAGGGCCAACTTGTAGTCGATAAAAATAAAAAAAATGTACATTATTAGAATGAAGCTGTCTGGCACGGGACTTTGAATGTTTGTGCAAACAAGTGAACACAGAAAATGCACTTTGCAATCTCGTTTTTGGTTCATAACTAGTAAACGCAAAGCAATCGGACAAGTACCTTTAATAAGGTACAAACAAGTGTACGAAGTCACTGTTGGGGCTCTAGCACCAAGTTTCGTCCCAAATGACGGCGCAACATGAACTGTGATCCGTAACCTAGAGTGCTAACTAAACATGTCTTAAGCCTGTGTGCACCAAGATTTCGGTTAACATAACCAACGGTTAACATACCTTTACTATAAATTTACTATTTATAATAAACCCGTACGCCGGTAAGGACGTAAACCGGGCGGTTATCTTAACCGAGCTTACGTCCTTAACCGGTGTACGGGTTGTCGTGAACAGTAAATTTTACGGTTAGCTTATGTTAACCGTTAGATATTAACCGAAATCTTGGTGCACACAAGCCTAACCGACGAAAAAAAACGGAGGAGGTTCTCAATTCGACACATACATATATATTTTTTTTTTATGTATGACCACGCATAACTTTTTACAAATATTTCTTAAACTTGCTGGCACCATCTTCATAGATATGCATAAGTAAATTAAAACAACTAAATGACACAGTTATTATTTAGTTTTTAGTGCGTTTTGCATTATCGTTCTCATTGGTCAAAATATCTGTAAGATTTTGACACTTTGAAACTTACCAATTTTAACAACAGGCGACAGAGCGGCGACAGCGTTCAACGTGACCACGAGCCAGCGCCACTCGCTCCACATATTGCACCGTCACCATCACCCCACCGCCTCGAGACCGCACCACCACCTGGAGACAAGCGTCATCATAAGATCAGCGGACGGATGACGGAGGTCCTGACTATTCCACAGATCCAGTAATATTTTTGAATTGCACCATCCCGCTTACAATACACTGGTTCTATCAACTATGGATTGCCTTTAAGAGCAATAAGGCAGCCTTTGCATGTTCGATTATAATCCTTTTTTTCATGTATTTCTATATAATCTCTCATTTATTTATTTACAATTATTTTTTAAAATTGTTAACAATGCTTATAAAATTATAAAAAAAACACCATTAAAAATTTACGAAAAAAATCCATTCAGCCTGCTGCGGGGCCCGGGGGTCCAAGCAATCGGTGGTCAGGGCACACGTTAATTCATCTTAGATTGCATTATTACTTAGATATCATCCGATGTGATTGCAGTCGTCTGCGGTCGGCTACGAACTGGCACCCTTAGTTTTTGTATACTAAATCCTTTACAGTAAAAAGTCTACCATTATAGATAACCAATTTAACTTCCTTCAATTTAAAAAGTTAGTTGTGTAGTTAGTAATCTGTGGTATTAAAATATGAACAACTTTGACTACTTAAGTCCGTAGCCAATATTGAGGCGGAAAGGAACTTTGGGAAAGTGCTGGGAAACTTATATTAAGGTAGATACAATAAATATTGGCCGTGGTCTCGTGAGCATTCATGTTATAATACAGTTTTCCATTTTTCTTGAAATTATCAAGTGACCCCACTGTTGGGGGTCTTGTGCCAATAAAACGACAGGTTTTCCAGGTAAAAAACGGCTTATTTCGGGAATGTGACGCTTTGGCGGTTGCCTACGGAGTCGTTTCATTCAAATACGAGTATGTGTCAATTGAGTTTGACATCTGCCAAAGCTGTCATCAGCTACGTTCCGTTTTTAGCCCTTTATTGGCTTAAGTAAAAATGAATTACAATATTTCTCGTTTGCATCGCGTACAATACAGTTTTCCATTTTTCTTGAAATTATCAAGTGACCCCACTGTTGGGTCTTGTGCCAATAAAACCACAGGTTTTCCAGGTAAAAAAACGGCTTATTTCGGGAAAGTGACGCTTTGGCGGTTGGCTTCGGTGTCGTTTCATTCAAATACGAGTATGTGTCAATTGAGTTTGACATCTGCCAAAGCTGTCATCAGCTACGTTCCGTTTTTAGCCCTTTATTGGCTTAAGTAAAAATGAATTACAATATTTGTCGTTTGCATCGCGTACAATACAGTTTTCCATTTTTCTTGAAATTATCAAGTGACCCCACTGTTGGGGGTCTTGTGCCAATAAAACGACAGGTTTTCCAGGTAAAAAACGGCTTATTTCGGGAAAGTGACGCTTTGGCGGTTAGCTTCGGAGTCTTTTCATTCAAATACGAGTATGTGTCAATTGAGTTTGACATCTGCCAAAGCTGTCATCAGCTACGTTCCGTTTTTAGCCTTTTATTGGCTTAAGTAAAAATGAATTACAATATTTATCGTTTGCATCGCGTACAATACAGTTTTCCATTTTTCTTGAAATTATCAAGTGACCCCACTGTTGGGGTCTTGTGCCAATAAAACGACAGGTTTTCCAGGTAAAAAACGGCTTATTTCGGGAAAGTGACGCTTTGGCGGTTAGCTTCGGAGTCTTTTCATTCAAATACGAGTATGTGTCAATTGAGTTTGACATCTGCCAAAGCTGTCATCACCTACGTTCCGTTTTTAGCCCTTTATTGGCTTAAGTAAAAATGAATTACAAAATTTATTGTTTGCGTCGCGTACATCCACCGTGGACTCAAGGACTTATGAGTGTCATTCACATGAGTCGATTTTGGGCTCATGGAAAATGATGTGAATGAAAATATGTTCAGATTTAATTTATGATAGACGCTTGCGAGAAAAAAAAAATTGTGTGCCTTTTAAAAAAATGTGTAGGTATAACAAAAAGCTGAACGTAAGTATTTGTCGATAGGATGGTGACCACGGCTGAAGCCTCCAAATAGCGAGACCTGTTCCAATGTAAACCAATTTTTTTTATCCGTCTTATAAATCTACATTTTTAAGATTCTTAGGCCTTTGGGCTACACGTAAAATTTACTGTTCACGACAACCCGTACACCGGTTAAGATAACCGCCCGGTTTACGTCCTTAACCAGCGTACGGGTTGTCGTGAATAGTAAATTTTACGTTTAGCTTATGTTAACCGTTGGTTATGATAACCGAAAACTTGGTGCACACAGGCCTAAGATCTTCAATCTAGATTTATAAGATGGACGGACGGTGGCCGTCAAAAACTTAATACTATACTTGTTACGAAGTCGCAGGCGTCTGTTAGTGTGGTAGGTGGGTTGTAAACAGCGTGGTAATGAGACATGGCCGAAGTCTCTAACCAGCTAGATCTGGACCAATTCAGGAAAATTCAATAGGCACAACCAGGAATCAAATCTAGTACCTTCGTCGTATAAATCTACCGTGCTATGGAGGCAAATATTATGGACACTGCCCTAAAAATTAAAAAGTTTCCCGCAATTACAACTCTTTTAACGAACCCCTTTTGATGCAAATGCAAATGAAGTCTCCCGGATTTTACTGTACACTAATTGTGACGTATTAATATTTATGACGTCAGTAATGGCGGACATTCTGTCACTGTCAGGCTCTCTGTGGACAAAAACTTCGTTAAGTTAAAATTGTGACAATTTTTTTTTCAGTTTACTCTATAGTTGAGCCATCGAAATGACAGAAAACAATTGTTTTTGAACAACTGACAACATTTTTGGTAACGAGAGATAAGGATAGAGATAATACTCATCCATTTACACATTCATCATCATCATCATTACCAGCCTGTAGACGTCCACTGTTGGACATGGGCCTTTTTTAGGGACTTCCAAACACACGGATCCCGAGCCGCCTGTTGCCAGCGGCTCCCTGCGACACGTTTGATGTCGTCAGTCCACCTGGTTGGGGGTCGACCAACGCTGCGCTTTCCGGTGCGGGGTCGCCAATCTACCACCTTGGGCCCCCAACGTCCATCAGCTGTTCGAACTACGTGCCCCGCCCATTGCCACATACACATACCGGTCCTTTATTTACGTTCATTCTATTAATAAAGTAACACAAAAATATACTACCTACATACTAAGGAGATGAAAAAGGGGTAGAAAGTTTGTGTCAACAAACAGGAATCAAATAGACTTTATGACTCGGAACTTCACGGAAGTACTTCAGTCAATAAATAAGTATATACATGATTCAGACTTCTTCGAAACTCAACCCAAAGAACGATAAAGAAGTAGGTACCGCCAAGCGAATTAGCGTTAAGGTCCGTTCCGTTCGTGTAGAAACCGAAGGGGTGTGGATGTTATCCTACTCCTCATTAACCCGCTTCCATCTTAGATTGACCACTTACCATCAGGTGAGAAGGCAGTCAAGGGCTAACTTGTAATTTAAAAAAATAGAACCGACTCAAAACGCACTAAAAAGTAAAAAATAACTGTGTCATTTAGTTGCTTTAATTTACTTTAGCATATCTATGAAGTCGGTGCCAGCAAGTTTAAGGAACATTTATTTAACGTACCTAGTACAGCAGTTAGTGGGTTCTAGGTAACGTCCTTAAAGTAGAAACCTTGGCTGGCACCGACTCCTAGATATGCTTAAGTAAATTAAATCAACTAAATGACACAGTTATTTTTTACTTTTTAGTGCGTTTTAAGTCGGTTCTATTTTTTGTTAAAAAATTTTATTTCTTACTTTTTAATGATTTATCGCCACGTAACGTACTCGTACTATACTGTCATAGTATATTATACGGCACTAGTAGCCAAAAAGCTACCGATACCGAGACAAAGACCGAAATCACTGTAAGCGTGCCTCCAAAATTTGAAGAGTTCCTTCAATTTCCCCAGGATATCATCATCAGATCCTAACATGATGACAATAGGACCACCTTGGAAGTATGCCCTTTCTAATAAAAGAAGAATTATCAAAATCGGACAACTCTGTAAAAAGTTATGCGTGGTCATACATATAAAAAAAAATAAACAAAAATATACGTGTCGAATTGAGAACCTCCTCCGTTTTTGTTCGTCGGTTAAAGAGACGTGTGGCGCTCGGAGACTGCCTCGGTAAATATTGCATAGCATTTTTTATCAACTTATGTTTAGCTACCGACGTCATCGGGACCGTGGCCGAGCGGTAAGGCGCTCTAAGTGCCCGGATTGCCAGAGAGACGCGGGTTCGAATTCCGGCGGTTCCGCAATTTTTTTTTCAAGTGTGATATTTATCGACAGATGGAAAAACTAAAAAGTAACTGTTTAGTTTTTCCATCTATCGATAAATACCAGAGTGCCTAGTGTGAGCTTTCACCAAAACAAATCGAAAACTTCACATTCGCGTAAAGGCAAATTTTACATGGAATTGAAGCAGCGCCCCTGGCGTTATCGAGACAAAACTAAAAATGGGTGAGTGTCAGTGTCATATCAAATTTGCGTTTACCGTTCTCGATATCGACGCGGTAAAATCTTACACTAGCCACACAGAACTTTTAATGATTTTTTGACATATCACGCTTGTAAAAAAATGACTTTTTGAAATGACACGCTTGAAAAAAAAATTGCGGAAACGACGGGATTCGAACCCGCGTTTCTCTGGCAATCCGGGCACTTCGAGCACGGACGCTAGGCCACGGTCTCGATGACGTTGGCGCCGAAATTGTGCTTTTGATAATATGTTTTTGATATCCAGGGGGTGTTAGGTTTTTTCGTTACGGAATTTCTGAATTCGGTCTCCACGCTCAAAGCCCGCGATAGAAGCTATGCAATAGCTTAAAAATGTCACGAGCGTTTGGTAGTGTGGTAGGTATGAAGTCCGAAATATCGTCACGCTGGAATCCACCAAGTGTCACATATTATAAATATTGATGACGTCATTATAACGAGTGAATATTCGCCTCTCCGGTGGTTATGGCGGGTTCCGTACTTATGGACAGGGTGACCACCACGCAATCATTCCCGGATAATTCCTTGAACAAACCTTCGTACACAATTTCTTGTTGATTATCTTCCTGCCGCAGTTGTCAAGGCCTTGGCTTTCAAAATAGAGGTCCTGGGTTCGATTCTCAGCACAGGAGGACTTGGGATTTTATATTTTCAAAATTAGCTTTAGTCTAGTCTCCTGGTAGCTTTCAACCGTGGCTAGTTACTCTCCTACCGACAACGACGTACCGCCAAGCGATTTAGCGTTTCGGTACGATGTCGCGTAGAAACCGAAAGGGGTGTAGATTTCATACTACTCCCAATAAGTAAGCCAGCTTCCATTACACCATCATTTACCATCAGGTGTGATTGTGTGACTAGCTTGGGACCTCGTAATGAATAAAAAAATTGGTTGTCTGTAAAGTCGGTTTACTGACGATAGTTGAACGTGACAATGTCTTAAGAAAATACTGATGGAATGGTAGCATTTAATTGGTTATTAAAATTTTTAATTTAAGTATATTTTTATAAATATTAATTTAAATTAATAAAATAATTGATTTCGATTTTATAAATTTATATTTTAAATTTATAATAAATATATTAATTTTTAATTTGAAATTAATATATTTAATAATCAATATTAATATATTTA
The DNA here is from genome assembly GCA_034621355.1 of Mycalesis mineus. Lineage (NCBI taxonomy): Eukaryota > Metazoa > Arthropoda > Insecta > Lepidoptera > Nymphalidae > Mycalesis > Mycalesis mineus. The sequence continues at coordinate 521,313 of CM067906.1, read as the reverse complement.
ATATTTAATAGACGGATGTCGAACGCTGCCGAACGCAAAGGCCGATTGTGCTTCTTTGTCGCTCGTTCCGCGCTCTCGCTTGCACTTCAAGCCTTACATGGAACGCCTCAAAGCGAGGTAACGCCGCATGAGTCATGTTTTTTCATGCGTGCAGCCGGCTCTATCGAATTATAAGACGTTGTCACGTCAAAAAATTCATTTATATTGTAAACACCGACGTAATCTGGCGACCTCCGTGGCGCAGTGGTATGCGCGGTGGATTTATAAGACGGAGGTCCTGGGTTCGATTCCCGGCGGGGCAGATTGAGATTTTTCTTATTTTGTCTTGGTCTGGCTGGTGGGAGGCTTTCGCCGTGGCTAGTTACCACCCTGCCGACATAGACGTATCGCCAAGCGATTTAGCGTTCCGGTGCGATGTCGTGTAGAAACTGAGAGGGGTGTAGATTTTATCCTACTCCGTGGCGCAGTGGTACGCGCGGTGGATTTATAAGACGGAGGTCCTGGGTTCGATTCCCGGCGGGGGAGATTGAGATTTTACTTAATTTGTCTAGGTCTGGCTGGTGGGAGGCTTTCGCCGTGGCTAGTTACCATCGTTCCAGTACGATGTCGTGTAGAAACCGAAAGGGGTGTGGATTTTCGTCCCACTCCTAACAAGTTAGCCCGCTTCCATCTTAGATTGCATCATCACTTAACATTAGGTGTGATAGCAGTCAAGGGCTAACTTGTAGTCGATAAAAAAAACAAACAGTTTTATGGTTTAAGAAGGTACTTGGTCACCCGAATTATGACCCAAAATACTCATAAATGTTCATAGCACTATAAATACCTTACGTGAAGGTATGCAAACTTTCATATCACTACGTATTATAAAATGTCTATCCGTCTGATGGCGATAAACTCAAAATCTTCTGAACGGATTATCATGTGGTTTTCACCCACATGGAGCTCTTTTTCAATTTTTTTTAATTTCATTTAAAAAACCAACCGACTTAATAAATAAATTAATTTCAAATGTCGGTTTGTGATTTCAAATTGACAGACCATCCACCCATCCACATGAAAATACCTATATACATACATTAGATACTTACAGCAAAGATTTTAAAAGTTTTGTCTTATTTGTTTGTTCCAGCTAATCTCTGAATAGCCAACTCATGACAAGTGTCATAGGCTTGTTTGTATCCCAATATTCCCACTGGAACGGGCATTACTTTTTTTAAACGACTTCAAAAAAAAAGGAGTTTCTCAATTCGACCGTATATAAATATATTTTTTTTTGTGTGTTCGCGCATAACTTCGTCGTTTATGAATCAATTTTGATAATTCTTTTTTTGTTGGAAAGTAAATACTCCGGTGGTGGTAACATGACAAGGAAACCAGGATCTGATGATGCGATCCTGGAGAAACCGAGGGGAACTTTCAAAAATTGTAGGGACAACAAGTACGTTTGTTCATTGTCCAGTAAGTATTTAAAAGCACTATAATATGATAAAGGTCTGGAGTCGATCTGATGATGGAGCCGATCTACATATAAGAGAACTCCTTGACAATTTACTGCAGTTACCTTGTGTTTGGGCTCGATTAATTTGTCTTGATAAGAACTTTACATATAGATGGGCTGTGACTGTCATTGAGGGTTTGGAGATGAAGACGAAATACAGTTAAGGGAGCTCTTTAACGGTTTGCAGTAGCTATCTTGTGTTTGGGCTCAATCAATTTGTCCCAATGAGAACTTTACATTTAGATGGGCTGTGACTGTTATTGAGGGTCTGGCGATGAAGACGAAGGACAGCTGAGGGAGCTCTTTAACGGTTTACAGTAGCTACCTTGTGTTTGGGCTCGATTAATTTGTCTCAATGAGAACTTTACATTTAGATGGGCTGTGACGGTCATCAAGGGTCTGGCGATGAAGACGAAGGACAGCTGAGGGAGCTCTTTTACGGTTTACAGTAGCTACCTTGTGTTTGGGCTCGATTAATTTGTCTCAATGAGAACTTTACATTTAGGTGGGCTGTGACTGTCATTGAGGGTTTGGCGAAGAACACGAAGGACAGCTGAGGGTGCTCTTTAACGGTTTACAGTAGCTACTTTATGATTGGGCTCGATTAATATGTCTTAATGAGAAGTTTGAAAGGTTATAGTTTCCAGTTGGTTTAATGTTTACTAAGTCATGATCCGATGATGAGATCTACGCAAACTCGAGGAAACTCTTCAAACTTTATAGGTACATTTGAAGGGATGTCGGAATGTTATAACTAGTTAGTGAATATTGGTACTTATGGTTTAGTTCGAGTAGGTTCTTTAGTATGTTCGTTGTTGATAAATCACTAAAAAGTATGGAATAAAAAATTTTTAACAAAAAATAAAAACTCCTTTAAAACGCACTAAAAAGTAAAAAATAACTACGTGCGTTTTGAAGGCGTTTTTATTTTTTGTTAATTTTTTTTTATCTAATAAAAAAGTTCCATCCAGCTGACTAAACTATGTAAAGGACATGTTGACAGATATGAAAGTAAGGCACAACAAACGTCAAGACACTGTACTCTTTGTCAAAAGCGATGGAACGTTACAAACTGTGCCTTTGCACAAACAGAGTCAAAGAGACACCGTCGCACAAAGCGTGCTTGAAATATTGTGTGTGTGAAAAACATCTTTTCCAATTAACGAGCTCATTTCTGGCATGGTTTTATAACAAAACCTGCCACATGCGACTTTGCTCGCGGTAAAATGAGTCTACCTATATATTTATTTCTACTTTAAATAATGCTAGCGTATGTCAGAAGAATGTACAGTTACTTTTGCATTTGGCCTAATTCCCGTACTAAATATTAAGAATTTAATTAAGTCTGTCATGAACTCATGAGTCTGTCTAATGTACAAAAAGGATTATTACAATCCGTCCGATAGTTTTTTTTATCGATTACAAGTTGACCGTTAACTGCTATCACACCTAATGTTAAGTGACGATGCAATCTAAGATGGAAGCGGGCTTACTTGTTAGGAGTTGGATGAAATCCACACCCCCTTTCGGTTTCTACACGATATCGTACCGGAACGCTAAATCGCTTGGCGGTACGTCTTTGTCGGTAGGGTGGTAACTAGCCACGGCGAAAGCCTCCGCCAGCCAGACCAAGACAAATTAAGAAAAATCTCAATCTGCCCCGCCGGGAATCCAACCCAGGACCTCCGTCTTTGAAATCCACCGCGCTTACCACTGCGCCACGGAGGTTGTCAAAATGCACCACGGAGTTTTAGTAATTATCCAAAAAACTAAGACCAGTTTAGTAGTTTAGTAGTAATTATATATCAAACTCAATAACTATAATACTCAATAACTCAATAACTCAAAGCCGACAAGAGCTTATGAGCACCAAGCTGTATATATAAAGATTGTTTGTTTATGATAAATAAATAAATAAAATATAATTATATAGTCCAAGATCCCAGTGCCGCCAGACCTACGTTATTTTAGCAAAGCTAAAATTTCCATGATTTATAGTCTAGTTTGTAGTTAGGAGAATACGCGTACTTACTAGTTCGAAAGCGGGGCCTTTTCACAGGTAGCGCGAACTAAAGGTGTTTCAAAACTGTACTCACCTACTTTAAAGTAGAAAGGCTCATATTTAAATATATTTTTGACGATATTATCGAAAATGGATAATCGTTATTGCCAGACCGTTTCGGTGGGCCATAAATTCCGCCAGACGTTATAAAGATTGTTTAAAAATTAGGTAAACTACGTCATTTTCATCATCATCATCATCATCATCATTACCAGCCTGTAGACGTCCACTGTTGGACATGGGCCTTTTTTAGGGACTTCCAAATACAACGATCCCGAGCCGCCTGTTGCCAGCGACTCCCTGCGACACGTTTGATGTCGTCAGTCCACCTGGTTGGGGGTCGACCAACGCTGCGCTTTCCGGTCGCCAATCTACCACCTTGGGCCCCCAACGTCCATCAGCTGTTCGAACTACGTGCCCCGCCCATTGCCACTTCAGTTCTGCGACTCGCTGAGCTATGTCGGTTACTTTGGTTCTTCTGCGGATCTCCTCATTTCTGACTCGATCACGCAGAGATACTCCGAGCATTGCTCTTTCCATCGCCCGCTGAGTGACTCTGAGCCTTCTTATAAAGCCCGCAGGCTTGCTAAAATAACGTCTCTTCTTTTATGGGTGATATTTTTCTAAATTTGACATATATAACTACGTGGTACTATTTCCAGACTTTTTGTAAGCAGCCAGACCAATCCAATGGGCCAATTATTCTCCCAGACACCTCAAAGTTTCCCTGTGAGTGCGAGCGTGAGGGCGTTATTCGTGCGCTTAATTCGAGTGAGAACACTACATGGCTTTATAATACAGATAATTGAAATCACGGAAAATGACGTAGGTCTGGCGGCACTGGGATCTTACTCTAATACTCATCATTCATCATTATAGGCTAATAATGATGAATGATTGCTATACTAAAGCCAAACTCGATTGAGAATGCTTGTCAACAAACAAATTTAAAATGAAGGTAGAAAATGCAACACATCTTACGCCTAATAAATTTAAAATTATATTTTGTTATTTTTAAAAGATATTGAATATATTAATTAGTTTTAAGCTTACTAATTTAATTTATTGTCATGGATTCGTCATTAACTAGTTAATTAAAAAAAATAGGTGTAAAATGACTAGTGATTTCTACCTTAATCTTTAATTTGTTTGTTGACAAGCATTCTCAATCAAGTTTGGCTTTAGTATAGTTATTGAGTTTGACGCGAACAGACAGACACGGCAGAGGAATTTTATATACCTATATTTTCAGATTATTAATGTCTTCTTCTCTATTCTGAGCCTATCATCATCATCATCATCATTATCAGCCTATTAACGGCCCACTACAAAGCCAGGCGGAGAGAGGCAGAGAGGACATGAAGCGTACACCCGCCACGTCGCTCCAGTGCGAGTTGGCGGGCATAATAAATGTAACATTACCACCCTAGGTAATGTTACATTTATTATTAACGATCACTATCAGGTATTGATGATAGTGATCGTTAATAGTGATAGAAGCACGGGATAGAAGAATAAATAACAAAAAATAGAACAGACTCAAAACGCACTAAAAAGTAAAAAACTGCATCATTTCATTGCTTCAATTAACTTCAGCATATCTATGAATTCAGTGCCAGCAAGTTTAAGGAACATTTGTTTAACATAGTAAACCGGTTTGTGGGTTCTAGGTAATGTCCCTAAAGTAAAAACTTTGGCTGGCACCGACTATATGAAATGGGACTATATTGGGACCATTTTTAATAAAAAAAAATCATCAAAATCGGACAACTCTGTAAACAGTTATGCGTGGTCATACATAAAAAAACAAAGATACGTGTCGAAATGAGAACCTCCTCCGTTTTTTTTCGTTAAAAACTTATTTCGGAGCCCTATATGATAGGAATATTTTATAATTCAAAATCATTTATTCTAAGTAGGATCAGTTTACAAGAACTTTTAAAAAGTCATGATAGACTATTTGTAGTGACTGACATTCGCTCGGAAGGCAAGCAAAAGGCGTTTAAAATGCAGTGAAATTTAAAAAAAAATAAACCTGGAAACGTCAAAAGTGTTGATTCACAGAATAAAACAAAAACGCAGTTAGCTTCACTCGACTGGAGTGCACTTTTTACAAGCACCTGTCACTTTGAGGCGTCCTGTTTTGACATTCAAACCCCTATTGAGAGAAACTGACAGTTGAGTCGGCTCCGTGAGCGAATGAATGGAATGGAGTCGCATTGAATCACGAAATAAACTCTTCGTTCATTCAGAGGTCATTCAAATTTCTACCTCCATTTAATTCAATGGATCAGTACTTCATCCAATAATCTATACAAATAAATAAAAGTATCTGTTTGTCATTTCAAATTAACTGTTTTGCACTGAATGCATATAATAGTATAATCGTAGTTAAAAAAACAACTTTAAAAATTTTTATTATATTATTTTTGAAACGGCTAAACCGAGTTTAAGGGACTTTCACTCGCAGATAGGTAACAATATTACTACTTTTATTTTAAAATTCTTATGTATTGTAATTATAAGTTAAATTAAATACAAAGATTGCTTTCATAACGGGTGTCTTGCGTAAGCGACAAACGCAGCGCGACACCACAAAGGTGCCCATTACGATTCATCCCGTCGCAGACTACTGCATAGACCACAAGTAGGGAATGCCGTTGTTTTGATCGCGTCCGTCGCGTTGGCAGCTTCGTGTCGCGTCATGTTCGTCGCTTACGCAGAACACGCCGCAGGCGACGAACACGACGCGACGCGATTAAAACAACAGCATTCACTAGTTGCTGTCTATTTACAGCTCGTTCCCACTTGTCGGGTGTCGGATTCGTGTATTAATCGGATGTCGGCGCCTTTGTTCACACACACGATTAATAATCGGTTGTCGGCCACGGTCAAAGCTAGTGTTAATTTTAAGCATTCTACGCGAAGCGATTGTGCACCATGGACGTCGACGAATTTCATGTTGTGATGTATTATTATTTAAGAAGAAAAACAGGAAAGACAGTCAAGAAAATATTGGGTGCACCCAATCCTGAGAGAAAGATTTAGTTTGGGAACATTTCAGAATTCAATAACAGAATTAAGGAGTGACGAAATTAAGTTTTTCAATTATTTTAGAATGTCGATAATTACATTCAACCATCTATTGGCTCAAATATCAGTGAGCATAAACTACCAAAATACAAGATTTAGAGACTGCATTTGTACTAAAGAAAGATTGGCGATATAGGCGGCGGTGTGAGGGCTATCGGCCCCGACATCAGACGAATGTGAACAGCGTCATTCTTTATCATAGGCGAGCGAGATCCGACACGATATTTTTCCGGGCTAGAGGGCTGGCAAAACACCCGACATTTCTTGTCGGAACCGACACAAAACCGGTTTCTGATAAGTGTGAATAGCTTCATATGTAATGTTCTGCCACTATAACCTCCGTTTAATATACGGATCCGACACCCGACAAGTGGGAACGAGCTCTTACAGTCTTCGGCGAAATGCACCGTACCTACTCCTAATGCGCTTATCATCGCGGCATGTCGTATCGCTTAGCTTCGTGTCGTTAACGTACTAAAAATTTCGTTTTACCATAATTGGATAAAAATATAATAAAACTAAAAATTGCTCGCACAAAAATGTCCGTTCTTATTTTGCATGTTATTATACAATTTTGGAAATAGCCGAGCTATTTGATTCGGAAACGCATGGGGAATACGCATTTAAAAGTCAAAACTTGCCGCAAACCGACTTTGTAGTCTAAGAGCTTGAGTTGGTTACACCTTCGTCATTTTATACAAAATTAAAATAAAAATTTAAAAAAACCCCGGCAAATATGTAACTGTCATTTTATTGTGGCGGCCATCTTGGATTGGAAACTGCAAAGTGTATACATGTATGTATTCTACTAGTCAAGCCCTTTTATGTGATACTCATATTTGTATTAGAATCATGTCAATAATTTGTGTAATAATCGGCGGCCAATTTGAACCGATTTTCATTAAACATAACTAACAACACTAGTTCACCTTTAATCTTTAATAATTTTTTTCGAACCATAATCCATCAAAGCCATCAAGGCCTCTTGTACGTTTGTTAATTTTTCCAGTAAGTTTTTGAAAGCATTACAATTTGATGAAAGTCCGGAGTCGATCTTAAGATGGAGCCGATTTACAGTTGAGAGAACTCCTCAACGATTTACTGCAGTTACCATAGATATGGTTAACAAAATTAAAGAAACTAAATGACGCTGTTATTTTTTACTTTTTAGTGAATTTTGAAAGCGTTTTTTGTTTTTTATAAATTTTTTTATATATTTTCGTCGGTCGTAAAGCGCCGCGCACCCCATCACCAGACACCGGTAAATACAATATTATGATGACATGGAGCTGATTGATGCTGGAGTTGGCCTTAAGAACTTCTTTAATCCTCGACACATCCTCATCGACTTTGAGCTCGTTTGATTAGTATTGAGAAGTTCTCATAAAAAAGCCATTTTTACTGTTGGACATCGAAATAAAATTCTGTTAAAAAAGTAATTAAACTATTTCCTTTTAATTTACACTCTTTACGCATTTTTAAATTGTTATTGTTGCACTGGGTTCTAGCCTTTTAAATCATTTTTATTGTATTTTCATCTAAAATGCTAGTATCCAGAGTCGTTGAGCCTGTTTAAAATGTATTTAATTAATGAAGCTTTGCGATTGTCATGTTGGTGTGAGCGCTGTGCTATGTGGTTGTTTACAGAAATGGAAGATAACCAACGTTAGGCTTGTATCGAATACTCCGACTTCTACAACTTTTAAGTGTAATTTATATTAAATAGTAAAAAAAATGCAATAAAATGATGCATAATACATTGTTGTACAATATGTTTTTATTAGTGGGTTAAAGTCATAGGACCTTGTCTGGCATTCTCCTGTCATTTAAATCGGTTCAGTTGTTTTGGTGTGAAGCGTGATCGTGTAACAAACAGACAGTATTTCGCATTTATTATTTCGCACATATTATGTTCAAACTTTTATATAATGACGAGGGTGTATTTACCACGGGCTCTCGCTGTATTATGTAAAGTTTGCACACAAAATTCATTCGTCGACGCTGCGCGGAATAATTCAATAAAAACTTCACCAATACCGAACGCTTGATTAACATTTACACCGTTTCAGGTTTGAATGTCTATTTTGATTTCATCATCATCATCGTTTTCAGTATAAGCTGTATTATTGTGAAGGTTCATGAAAATAAATATAAATAAATAAATATTATAGGACAATTACACCCATTGCTATATAGCCCCAAAGTAAGCGAACTCGTAAGTAGCTTGTGTTATGGGTGCTATGATAACTGATGAATATTTTAATATATATAATACATAAATACTTATATATATAGATAAACACCCAGACACACACAGACCATTTTCCAGATGTGGGAATCGAACCCACAGCCTAGGACGCAGAAGCAGGGTGACTACCCACTGTGCCACGGAGGCCTACTGAATTTAGTATATTTTGCGTAAAAGAACAACAAACATACATACATCCTCATAAACTTTCGCATTTATAATTTTGTAGGATTAGTAAAAGACAGCATTACTGAATCGTGACGTCACGCCTCTGTGACGTCATAGTAACACAGTTTAAATCTCCTTGTGCGAAACCCCTTAAAAAGTGCCTGTAAATTTTTGCAAGTCTTTGTCGAATTTTAACTTTATATCGTTAGCGTTCGTCATTTTTTCTATCACATATAATTTTTTTTTAATTTTTAACAATGCTTATAAAACAATTATAAAAAACATTATTAAAAATTTATAAAAAAAATCCAGTCCGCCTGCTGCGGAGCCCGAGGGTCCAAGCAACCGGTGGTCAGGGCTCCAGAGTGAGGAACCTTCTCACAATACGCGCCGTTTCAAGAATAACCGCCTTCTGTATCCGACCCTTGATCCAACAACTAAGCGAAAGCTTTTTAAGATGTTGGTCAAAGCTTTTCGCTATAAGACCGTGGACTGAAATGACTATCGGAACAATCATCGTTGAATCAACATTCCACATGACGGTAATCTCATGAGCAAGGTCCAAGTATTAAATACTTTTTCCTTTTCAGCTTTCACCAGATTATCGTCATGTGGAACAGTAATATGCGTTCGTCATTATTTTTATCGTAATACGAACATCTCGTCGATCATTGCACCTTACGTTCAGTCTAATACGAGAAAATATCATTGCAGAATTCCGTTATATCCACTTTGCAACTGTTGTACATCGGTTTTAATATTGACGTTTTTTTAACCGACGAAAAAAACGGAGGAGGTTCTCAATACGACACGTATATTTTTTTTTATGTATGACCACGCATAACTTCTTACAGAGTTGTCCGATTTTGATAATTCTTTTTTTATTACAAAAGGGCACACTTCCAAGGTGGTCCCAGTGCCATCATGTTAGGATCTGATGATGATATCCTGGAGAAACTGAAGGAACTCTTCAAATTTTGGAGGCACGCTTACAGCGATTTCGTTTTTTGTCTCGGTATCGGTAGCTTTTTGGCTACTAGTGCCGTATAATATACTATGATAGTATAGTACGAGTACGTTACGTGGCGATAAATCACTAAAAAGTAAGGAATAAAAATTTTTGGCACCGACTTCATTAGTAAGAAAATTAAAGCAACTAAATGACACAGTTATTTTTTACTTTTTAGTGCGTTTTGAGTCGGTTCTATTTTTTACCAAAAATTTTTATTTCTTAGTTTTTAGTGATTTATCGCCACGTAACGTACTCGTACTATACTGTCATAGTATATTATACGGCACTAGTAGCCAAAAAGCTACCGATACCGAGACAAAAAACGAAATCGCTGTAAGCGTGCCTCCAAAATTTGAAGAGTTCCTTCAGTTTTGAGCCGGTTCTATTCTTTGTTAAAAAATTTTATTTCGTACTTTTACATTTCCGTTATATCCACTTTGCAACCGTTGTAGATCGGTTTTAATACTGAAGTTTTTTTCAAGAATCGGTATATACTGTATGTCAATACTTGATCTATGTAGTAGGTAGGTAGGGGCACTTGGGAAGCCTTGTAACTGCAGTGTCAAATATCGCGGTCATGTTAACTCCCTTTTTTAATCACAGGAAGACACGATATTATTATACTGCCCACGATTAAAACGGTGCTGTGTTCCGACATATATCAACATGTTCGATACATACCTCTTTCGCCTTACAAAACAAAAATTTTTAACAAAAAATAGAACCGACTCAAAACGCACTAAAAAGTAAAAAATAACTGTGTCATTTAGTTGTTTTAATTTACTTAAGCATATCTATGAAGTCGGTGCCAGCAAGTTTAAGGAACATTTATTTTACGTAGTAATGCAGTTTGTGGGTTCTAGGTAACGTCCTTAAAGTAGAAACCTTGGCTGGCACCGACTCCTAGATATGCTTAAGTAAATTTAAGCAACTAAATGACACAGTTATTTTTTAATGCATTTTGAGTCGGTTCTATTTTTTGTTAAAAAATTTTATTTCTTACTTTTTAGCGATTTATCGCCACGTAACGAACTCGTACTATACTTTTATAGTATATTATACGGCACTAGTAGCCAAAAAGCTACCGATACCGAGGCAAAAACCGAAATCGCTGTAAGCGTGCCTCCAAAATTTGAAGAGTTCCTTCAATTTCCCGAGGATACCATCATCAGATCATAACACACAGACAATGGGACTACCTTGGAAGTATGCCCTTTCTAATAAAAAGAGAATTATCAAAATAGGACGATTCTGTAAAAAGTTATGCGTGGTCATACTTAAAAAAAAATATATACTTGTCGAATTGAGAACCTCCTCCGTATTTTTTCGTCGGTTAAAAACTGTAGCAGAAAAATTCGTACGTTTGCACTAGTAAATCATAACCCTCCATTTTGGTTTTGCAAAGTCGGATAAAAAAAATGGCGTAGTTTTGTATTATTATTACAATGTAGGTCGTCTTAGATTGGATAGCCGGCGTCGGGACAATGGGATAATACTACAATAAAACTGAAATCCCGCTACTATTTTTATAACAAGACAAAGTTGAAAAATCTAAATTCTTTATTCCTTTTATTCTAATTTTATCCATTTTATACTCGCAAACATCATCATCATCATTATCAGCCTATTAACGGCCCACTACAGGGCCAGGCCTCCCTCCTTATAGGAGAGGGGATATGGAGCGTACACCCACCACGCTGCTCCAATGTGGGTTGACGGGCTTAGGCTGATAATTTTTCATTTATTATCGATCACTATCAGATGTTTATTATATTTATATAGTAAATTAAAGCAACTAAATGACACTTATTTTGTACTTTTTAGTGCGTTTTGAGTCGGTTCTATTTTTTGTTAAAAAAATTTATTTGTTACTTTTTAGTGATTTATCGCCACGCAACATACTCGTAGATATCATAGTATATTATATGACACTTGTAGCCAAAAAGCTACCGATACTTACACAAAAACCGAAATCGCTGTAAGCGTGCCTCCAAAATTTGAAGAGTTCCTTCAATTTCCCCAGGATACCATCATCAGATCCTAACATGATGACAATGGGACCACGTTGGAAGTATGCTCTTTCTAATAAAAAAGATTTATCAAAATCGGACAACTCTGTAAAAAGTTATGCGTGGTCATACATAAAAAAATATATACGTGTCAAATTGAGAACCTCCTCCGTTTTTTTTCGTCGGTTAACGAGACGAATAACAACTTATCAATTAAAAAATTAACTTTAATGGTACGACAAAGTTTTTAAATCTTCGAAGTCTTTTCCTTTCCTTCGGGTAGATGGGAATATTGGAAGGGAAATTCTGATTAAAGACCAGGTCAAAAGTACCCTACACTAATTAACCGACGAAAAAAAACGGAGGAGGTTCTCAATTCGACACGTATATTTTTTTTTTGTACTAGCATGAAAGCTTTAACGAAATTGAGAGAAATATGCAAGAACTGTGGCAAGTGGAAGGACGCGGTCTCTGCCTACCGCTAAGAGAATGATAGTGTTTTAGTGTAAGTTCTTTACTTTTTTTTATATCGCCTACAAGTTAGCCCTTGACTGCTATCACACCTGATGTTAAGTGATGATGCAATCTGATATGAAGGCGGGCTAACTTGTTAGGAGTAGGATGAAAATCCACACCCCTATCGGTTTCTACACGACATTGTACCGGAGCACTAAATCGCTTGGCGATACGTCTTTGTCGGTAGGGTGGTAACTAGCCACGGCGAAAGCCTCCCACCAGCCAGACCGAGACAAATTAAGAAAAATCTCAATCTGCCCCGCCGGGAATCGAACCCAGGACCTCCGTCATATAAATCCACCGTGCATACCACTGCGCCACGGAGGTCGTCACTTAGAAAAAAAATAATTTTAGTTTGACTTCCGTACGCTAGAGGGCCTCGTAAATGTTGCCTATACTATATTAAATGTCTCGCCCGTCTCCCCCGGTATATTTTATGTCTCCCTAATTATTTGTTTACAGTTGTTTCATCTTGTACCATTCAAACAGGCAGGTAGGAGTATTTACAATAGGGTTGCCAACCGTCCTGTTTTCCCAGGACGACCTCCGTGGCGCAGTGGTATGCGCGGTGGATATATATGACGGAGGTCCCGGGTTCGATTCCCGGAGAGGCAGATTGAGATTTTTCTTAATTTGTCTTGGTCTGGCTGGTGGGAGGCTATCGCCGTGGCTAGTTACCACCCTACCGACAAAGACGTATCGCCAAGCGATTTAGCATTCCGGTACGATGTCGCGTAGAAACCGAAAGGGGTGTGGATTTTCGTCCCACTCCTAACAAGTTAGCCCGCTTCCATCTTAGATTGCATCATCACTTAACATCAGGTGTGATAGCAGTCAAGGGCCAACTTGTAGTCGATAAAAAAAAAAACATGTCCTAGTTTTTGTAGTGTCCTAGGACGTCCTGAATAGTTTTTAAGCAGCGTCCTCGGTTTTTGTATTTTACAATTTACGCGCCTCTGCAAATTTTTAAGTTCCAAGCGGCCTCTGAGTGCCGAGTGTGAGTTTCTTACCGATCGACTGCGTAAAAACGTAACGCAAATTTATATGGAATTTTACTAACGCCATCTAGTTACAGTGAGAGTAAACGCTTTTTTTGCTATATAATTTGACGTTATGAGTGACTACGTTTTTACGCAATTGCTCGGTGAAAAACTCACACTTGCCCCACAGAACTCAAAAATAATTGCGATGCCGCGCTGCCGTGCTGTTTCAAAAATTTGTTTAAAACTATTTATTGTCGGTTTTATTTTATTATTTTAATAACTATTTTCTACTCGTATATAATTTTATTTGTTGGGGTCTTGAACCAATAAAACCACAGGTTTCCAGGTAACAAACGGCTTATTTCAGGAATGTAGCTGGTGACGCTTCGGCGGTTGGCTTCGGAGTCGTTGCTTTCAAAAATGTGTCAATCGAGTTTGACATCTGCCAAAGCTGTCATCAGCTACGTTCCTTTTTCGCCCTTTATTTGTATAGTAATTTAAATTACAATATTTTGACGTTTGCGTCGCGTACATTATTCATGTATTGTTATTAAAAAATGTTAGTCTTTATTTAATTTAACTATTGCAACTCTATTAATGTGTCCTGTTTTTAAACGGAGTTGTTTTGTTGAACGGAGTTGTGGCTTTTCCAACTTCAAGTCCTGTTTTTTTTTAATTTGTGGTTGGCAACCCTAATTTACAAGGACTTCGCGAGTAGATTCACGAAATCCAATCACTTTGAAGATGTTTTACGAAGGCCGTATTACTTCATATTTATGTATAATCGTTGTTTATTATTTTACTACAGCTACTGCTAAAATATGCAGAAAGTAATGTGATTATTTTCTAAAGATAAAATCAAGCTATCTTTAAAATATCGCCTAAAACACTTAAGATGACGTCATTTCTTTTGTAGTTAGGATTATGAAAGGAGATTAGTCCACCATTCTTTATTCTGTTGTAGCTTAAAGTGGTTAGGCAGCGTTTTTAACCGACAAAAAAAACCAAGGGGTTCTCAATTCGACACGTATATATTTTTTTTATGTAAATATGACCACACATAACTTTTTATAGAGTTGTTCGATTTTGATAATTCTTTTTTTATTATATTGGGCACACTTCCAAAATGGTCCCATTGTTATCAGGTTAGGATCTGATGATAACATCCTGAGGAAATTGAAGGAACTCTTAAAATTTTGGAGGCACGCTTACAGTGATTTCGGTTTTTATCTCGGTATCGGTAGCTTTTTGGCTACAAGTGCCGTATAATATATTATGAGAGTATAGTATGAGTACGTTACGTGGCGATAAATTACTAAAAAGTAAGAAATAAAATTTTTTAACAAAAAATATAACCGACTCAAAACCCACTAAAAAGTAAAAAATAACTGGATCATTTAGCTACTTTAATTTACTTAAACATATCTAGGAGTCGGTGCCAGCCAAGGTTTCTACTTTAAGGACGTTACCTAGAACCCACCAACTGCTTTACAACGTTAAATAAAAGTTCCTTAAACTTGCTGGCACCAACTTCATAGATCTATCTAGATTCCAAATTCCAGCCAATACGGGTCAATAGTTGCCATGTGAAAATTAACAAATTCGTTTTTATAACAGTGTGAATCAAATTTAGATTGCACTAGAGGACGCCCGCGGTTTCACCTGCGTAGTTTTCGATCCCGTGGTAATTTCAGGATAAAATGTGGCCTATGTGTTAACCTAGGGTGTCAGGTAACTCCATACTATTTATATTATTATCAAAATTGCTCCAGCCGTTTAGCCACGAAGAATTAACAAACGTACACATTCACAAACTTTTGCCTTAATAATATGATTCCCCACTCAAAATTCTATAAATTTTTTTTAGAAAAAATAGAATTTTTACTTTTTAGTGCGTTTTGAGTCGGTTCTATTTTTTGTTAAAAAAATTTATTTCTTGCTTTTTAGTGATTTTTCGCCACGTAACGTACTCGTACTATACTGTCATAGTATATTATACGGCACTAGTAGCCAAAAAGCTACCGATACCAAGACAAAGACCGAAATCGCTGTAAGCGTGCCTCCAAAATTTGAAGAGTACCTTCATCATAACATGATGACAGTGGCACCTTGGAAGTGTGCCCTTTCTAATAAAAAAAGAATTATCAAAATCGGACAACTCTGTAAAAAATTTTGCGTGGTCATAAATAAAATCCTAACTAATATTATAAATGCGAAAGTAACTCTGTCTGTCTGTCTGTCTTGCTTTCACTCTACAACTTCTGAATCGATTTAAATGAAATTTGGTACACAGTAAGTCTAGAGCCTGAAAAAGGACGTAGGCTACTTTTAATTGCGAAAAAAGGGTTGTAAGGGGTTAAAGGAGGGATGAAATGTTGTATGAAAATATCGTCATTTTGAAAGCTTAAGACCTATTTCTTAGGCAGTTGATTAGATATTAATAAATATGACATTCAAAGCTTAGAAAAATTAGGCTGCCGTAATAATTAATTCCACGAAGTCGAAGTCGCGGGCAAAAGCTAGTATATATATATATATACGTGTCGAATTGAGAACCTCCTCCGTTTTTTTCGTCGGTTAAAAAGAAAACTTCTTTTAGAAAAGAATGAAAATCCTTTGAGGGATTTGAACTGAACCTAAGCATTGCGAACGTCTGAAATTGAACGAAAATTCTCTCTTTTCAATTTCCAAGTTGAAAAAAGCCCGTTTTATAAACCGATTCTGTGCTGAAGCCTTTAAGACCATAAGGCTATAAGGCTGTAAGCCTTGCTTGCAATATGAAAGGAAACGCAGGAATGGAAACAGGTGAGGGGTTTACCCACTAACTTGTATAGGCACTTATATAATAGTAGGCTTTTTGAAGAGCTTACTTACTGGGTACAGTTGGGAATATTTACTACCCAATGTGAAAAAATGTAAAGTAATGTAACGTTGTAATCACTTAAAAAGCAGGTATTTCATAAAAAATACCTGTTATGATCTACGCGTGAGCTGCGAGGAGTCGAGCGCGGGGTGCGCGGGGTGTGCGCGGTGCGCGGTGCGCGGTGACCTATGCGCCGGTCGGACTCGCATCTCCATCATTCATATAATTTCGTGATTGCCGACAACTGTGTCGAATTAATTAATCCCGGAGTGCTACTTATCGTGCATATTATTTTAATACGCCTAAATTCCCGTAATATAACGGGTAAGTGTTGAAGCAATCTATACTAGCGTTTAGATTTTAGCTTATTGCATTATTGCACAGGATTCACCCATAAACATTTTCATTAGTAGTTACATTTAAATTTTATACGTTAATTGTTCAAATTCTAATTTTTATTTCCAGTATGTACCTAATACTTTTGTCTGAGTTGTGTTTAGATAATTATTAGCGTAATTATAACATAATTACGTTTATTTTCTGAGTAGATTCCTAAATTGTTGTTGTAGCTAGATATAATTATTATTTTTTTTGTAGTAGGTACCTGTTAACACCAATCGTAGATTATTACGTGCATTGTTAATAGGTACATACTTACTCGAACTCATCTCATTTAACATCGATCATTACGCTTATATTCTCTCCTTTTTTTGTAAACTCCGTCTGCCGAAAAGCGCACCGCCATTTTGTTTTACCCTCGTTTGCTTGCGCGTGCGGTTCGGCCAACGGAGAAGGCTTTAACTACACACCCTAACATGCTGGATGTAAATTCCAGGAGCCAGGTCTACGGCTACGCCTTACCTCGGACCCACTCAAGTTAAGGGCCCACTTTACCTCGGGGCCCCAACCTCAAGTCCAAGGCCACGCCTGCCGAAACACCGGGTCTACCTACCTACCTACTCCGTGTTTGAGCGCGACCTACTTCTCTCCGCGTGCAACCTACCTACTACGACAGCGTGCCGGCATCTCGACCGACGCGCGCTGTCCTGACCTGGGCCCTTGGTGTTCCGCCCTCCTTGTGCCACGGAACACACCCCAGAGCAAACCAGGGGAGTACCTGACCCTCAACCGTACACGGAAGCAAAAATAAATGCAGGGCCCACTTTACCCACGGCCCTCTCTCTAGTTAACTTTTTTGTAAAACTTTTGTATTTATTTTTTTTATTAATATATATTTATTCTCGAATCGTGTTGACGTTTCATTCATCTCTCCCGCATGAACGCCACACTGGCGCCTAACGTGGATTCTATAGTCATTTTTTTTTGCTTCCGAGGTTGAATGGGTAAAATTGGTGAAGGCGTTTTTTTTTTCTCATTGTAAAACGTTTCATTTTTTTTGGTTGCTAGCAACTGATGAGTACGTGCATAACAAGGAGGTACCTACTCTGTTAAGGTCTCACCTCTAAATATACCTGTGTACTTTAATTGTTAATTCTTAACTTCAATTGTGTCCATATATTTAATTTGTAATTTTTTTTTTTTTGACATACCCTAATTATTAGAAAATTTATTACGTACCTACTCATTAGTTGCATTAATTTTGTTTTTGCTTTTTTTGTTTTATTTATTTCATGTTTTCTTATTTTTTGGTTGCATTCATCATCACACTCATTTCATTCATTTAATATTTTTTTATAACCAAAACGTTAAGTAGATTCTTTTATTATTGTAACAGACGGAGTAGTTAGTTAGGTTATAGATTGTTTCACGCTTATCTGTCAGTATTACTTTTATTTATTTAATATTTTGATAATTCTAAATTTCTAATTCTCAATATGGCATACGAAATAAAATTTATGTCGCTTCAAAAGATTGAACTTGAGTATGAGGTAGCTATTAGAGGTGACACTCCAGGGGCTACGGTAATGGAGCTGAGGAAACAAATAGCTAGGAGTAGTCCACTCTATCCCTCAGAGGACATCATAACCAGTCCTTTCGAGCCATCAGAGGATTTAGAAGGAGTTACGACTACCCTCGAAAAAATTAAAAATACCATATCAACTCAGTGCGATAGAAGTACCTTACAAAGGGCTCAAAATTTAATTAGTCATATTTACCATAGATTAAACCGCATAATATGTACAGAAAAAACGAAACATATTTATGAGGAATGCGTAAAAAATTTTAAAAGTTATTTGACAACAATCAATTCGATGATGGACTCCGCCTCGGACCCCTTAGCTCTTTCCAATTCTGTCTCCTCAGCTGCTCCATGCACTTCATCTGCACCAATAAACATATCGGTTTCATGCGAGGGCAATAGTTTAGGCTTATTCTCAAAATTGAAATTTGATGGTAAATCTTGCGCTAGAGGTTTCCTACTACGAGTTAGTGAATTCTGCACAGCACGGAATATAGAAACCGATAAAGTTCTAAGAAATGCCACCGAAGTATTTACAGGTGATGCTCTTCATTGGTATCGTAGCATCAAGGACTCAATAACTAGTTGGGATGACTTGACAGTTTTATTGGAGCGTGACTTTAGCCAATCGGACTACGATTATAGACTACTTATGGAAATTCGTTCTCGTACGCAAGGCGAAAAAGAAAACATAATTATTTATCTCTCAATTATGTCTGGTTTATTCTCACGGCTTGCTAAACAACTATCTGAAGAAGAAAAACTTGAAATTATCCTTCACAATATTAGACCGTGTTATGCAAACTCTTTGTCTTCCGTCTCGTCAATAAATAGCATCGATGAATTAAGGACCTTATGTCGTAATTACGAAAATATTCAATCACGCCTTGCCCATTTTAAGGAACCACCAAGAGCAACAGCAGATACTTTAGCACCTGACTTTGCTTATTCTGGCAGTTCAACTTGTAAATTTACGTCTAACTCCTATCATAAATTTAATAACTATAAGTTTAATAGAACACAATCAAATAATAATAACCAAGGACATTCTAGTTGTAAGAATTCTCCATCTGATAATAATTATGTTCATTCCATTAATTCTAATAATAATATTAATAATAGTAAAAGGCCTCAGTACTGCGTGCGATGCCGTAGTGACACACATAGTACTAAACTTTGCACTGCTGACAGATCTAAAATATTTTGTTTTGTTTGTGGCCTTGATAATTTTAAAACACCTGATTGTCCTGAATGTGCTAAAAACAGAGTTACTAAATCAAAAAACTAATTTCGGAGAATTGTGTGACAAACAATTTTGATAAAATAGATTGGCAAGAGTGGCTCAAAACAATAAGTTTTTATTTTAAGACCTATAAGATTCACACAATTCTCGACAAAAATTATACTCAGGATAATAGGCCTTATGCTGTCATCCAAATTAACGGACTATCTTTTTCTGGTCTGTTGGACTCTGGTTCTGCTATTACAATTCTAGGTAACGGCATCCACACTAAACTTGAAAGCCTTGGGTGGCCTCTAAACAGGGACAGTGGTACTTCAGTTACTGCAGCTGGAGGCCAATTGTTACAAACGCTAGGCTATATAAATATTCCAGTAGATTTTGAAGGACAATCTCACATTCTAAAAGCTTTTGTAATACCGGAAATTAAACCAGACCTCATTTTGGGCATAGATTTCTGGCGTAAATTCAAACTGTGCCCAAAATATGTTAGCAGCATTCTTACAACTAATGACAACAATTGTAATGACAATGGTGTAGTTGGTGCTTCTCATCAAACCTTTATACAGGGCTACGCGAAATTGTCAGATACTGAAAAACAGCTGTCTGATAATGTTATTAAACAATATCAAGATATTTCTTTTCAAAACAAAGGTCTTGGTATTACTAATCTTGTTACTCATCATATTGACACTGGTGAGGCTAAACCTATTCGCCAACGTTACTACAGATTATCACCCGAGAAACAACGTATTCTTGTTGAACAGGTTGATGAAATGTTACAACTCGACGTTATAGAACCTTGCGAGAGTGCTTGGTCATCACCTGTCCTAATAGTCACCAAAAAGAACGGCCAACCACGTTTTTGTCTTGATAGCCGTAAGCTTAACTCAGTCACCAAACGCGATGCTTATAATCTCCCGTATATATCTGAGATTCTTGACAACCTTAGAGATGCACGTTACTTATCAAGTATTGACTTGTCGAAAGCCTTTTGGCAAATACCAATTGCTTCTGAAGATCGCGACAAAACTGCATTCTTTGTTCCTTCTAGAGGCACATTTCGTTTTAAACGGACAGCTTTCGGGTTAACAAATGCTCCAGCGACTCAACAAAGACTCGTCGATCTCTTATTTGCTGAGTTTGATCTTAAAGTATTCGCCTACCTAGACGACATAATCGTAATCTCTAAGGACTTTAATAGTCATGTGACTCTGCTTTTGCGAGTATTTAATAAGTTAAAAGAAGCTAATTTAACTATAAATCTCGAAAAATGTAATTTTTTTGCTTCTAAACTTAAATACTTAGGTTATGTGGTTGACAACCATGGTTTGCGGACCGATCCGAGTAAGGTTGACGCGATACTCAACTTTCCTACACCAACTTGCCGCAAAGATTTAAAACGTTTCCTGGGTACTGCAACTTGGTATAGGCGTTTCGTTCCTAATTTTAGTACTATAGCTGGTCCTTTGAACAAATTAACTTCACTCAAAGGTGGTAAAACTAATTTTAAATGGACTACTGAAGCCGAATCCGCGTTTCAGAAACTTAAGGAGTGTCTCGTCACTGCTCCAGTTTTATCTTGTCCAGATTACAGTAAACCGTTCGAGGTCCATACAGATGCTAGTAACTATGGAATTGGCGCAATGTTAACTCAAACTATAGAAGGTAAAGAACATCCAATTGCTTATATGAGCAAATCACTAACAACTGCTGAAAGAAATTATAGTATAACTGAACGTGAAACCCTAGCTGTCGTTTTGGCCCTCGAACATTGGCGTTGCTACATTGAAAACGGTCAGCCTTTTACCGTCTATACTGACCATAGCGCACTTAAATGGTTCTTATCAATAAGTAACCCTACTGGTCGCTTAGCTCGATGGGGCGTTCGCCTATCTGCATTTAACTTTGTGCTAAAACACAGACGCGGTGTTGATAATGTCATACCTGACGCTCTCTCTAGAAGCATACCAGTTAGTACTATTAACATTTCTAACTCTCACTTAACTACTAAAGACTCGTGGTATAAAAATATCTACAACGGTTGTCTAAACGAACCATTGAAGTTTCCTAACTTTCAAATTAAAAATTTTTCACTATTTAGATTATCTAAAAATAAATGCCAACTCGTAAATGAATTCTCCTGGAAGGAAGTAGTACCCTCAGAACTTCGCGATCAAGTCATTGCGGAAAATCATAGCGAACCAACAGCGGGTCATCTAGGCGTTTTTAAAACTTACCATCGTTTAACGTTAAGATACTACTGGCCAGGAATGCATCAAGACGTTGTCAAATTTATTGGTTCCTGCGACAAGTGTCTTTCATACAAGACTCAAAACCATCGAGTTCTCGGAGAGATGGGTCGGCCTAAACAATGTTCGCGTCCGTTCCTGATGATCTCTATCGATCTAATGGGTCCTTTACCTACTACTAAGTCACGTAACAACTATATTCTCGTCGTCACTTGTTGTTTTTCAAAATATTGTTTAATATTTCCAATTAAGCAAGCAACAGCAGAAATAATCACTAAAATCCTAGAGGAAGATGTTTTCCTTGTCCACGGAATCCCACAAACAATCATGATGGACAATGGAACTCAGTTCTGCGGGAAAGTTACAGAGACTCTATTTAAAAAGTACGAAATCCCCAACGTTTACTATACTCCGAAATATACCCCTCAAGTCAATCTAGTTGAGAGATATAATAAAACCATAATAACTTGCATTTCTTCTTTTGTAGACGATAATCATAGGTCCTGGGACTTATTTATCCCTAAGATACAGTTTGCTATCAATAGTTCCGTAAATGAAGCGACTGGTTTCACACCTGCATTCCTAGTTTATGGTCGTGAACTCGTGACTAATGGTTCTCACTATATCGATAACGATCTCGGAGATGAAGTCTTGTTTCTACCACGCGATCACTACGCAGAAAACCTAGGCTGTCTTTCAAAAATTTTTGACTCCGTACAATCTCGGTTGTGGCAGGCACATAAAAAGAATTCATCTCACTATAATTTACGCCGTAAATTTGCAGAATTTAACGTTGGCGACATTGTTATGAAGCGAGCTTATTTTCTTAGTAATAAGGAGAACCAGTTCTCTAAAAAACTGGCTCCGAAATTTATTAAGACTAAGATTATTCAGAAGAAATCTCCGTTAGTATATGTTTTGGAAGATATGTCAGGCAAAAATCTAGGTACCTGGCATATCAAAGACCTAAAATCAATTAAATTGCTTAGTTAATTTTTTTTAATTTTTCCCTCTATACTTTCCTCTCTGAATTTTTGTTCTCAGTTGCGTTTCCTCCAGTGCCTGTTGTTTTGTCACCTGATAGCTAATCTCGTACAAGAGTCATGGGTTTACTCTTACAACCCTTGACTCTCCTCCCCTAAAAGGATGCGTCAGTATTTCAAACTATAAATACTGCTGCTTTTATTGAATGTGTGAAGTATGGAAGTTTATGGAAGGCTTTGTGAAAGGTTAATTGTACTTGCATCCCAGTTATAGCGTTTTAGCGGATTTTATTTAAAGGTAATAAAATCCTTGGTAGGCGAGGGGGATATGTAACGTTGTAATCACTTAAAAAGCAGGTATTTCATAAAAAATACCTGTTATGATCTACGCGTGAGCTGCGAGGAGTCGAGCGCGGGGTGCGCGGGGTGTGCGCGGTGCGCGGTGCGCGGTGACCTATGCGCCGGTCGGACTCGCATCTCCATCATTCATATAATTTCGTGATTGCCGACAACTGTGTCGAATTAATTAATCCCGGAGTGCTACTTATCGTGCATATTATTTTAATACGCCTAAATTCCCGTAATATAACGGGTAAGTGTTGAAGCAATCTATACTAGCGTTTAGATTTTAGCTTATTGCATTATTGCACAGGATTCACCCATAAACATTTTCATTAGTAGTTACATTTAAATTTTATACGTTAATTGTTCAAATTCTAATTTTTATTTCCAGTATGTACCTAATACTTTTGTCTGAGTTGTGTTTAGATAATTATTAGCGTAATTATAACATAATTACGTTTATTTTCTGAGTAGATTCCTAAATTGTTGTTGTAGCTAGATATAATTATTATTTTTTTTGTAGTAGGTACCTGTTAACACCAATCGTAGATTATTACTTGGATTGTTAATAGGTACATACTTACTCGAACTCATCTCATTTAACATCGATCATTACGCTTATATTCTCTCCTTTTTTTGTAAACTCCGTCTGCCGAAAAGCGCACCGCCATTTTGTTTTACCCTCGTTTGCTTGCGCGTGCGGTTCGGCCAACGGAGAAGGCTTTAACTACACACCCTAACATGCTGGATGTAAATTCCAGGAGCCAGGTCTACGGCTACGCCTTACCTCGGACCCACTCAAGTTAAGGGCCCACTTTACCTCGGGGCCCCAACCTCAAGTCCAAGGCCACGCCTGCCGAAACACCGGGTCTACCTACCTACCTACTCCGTGTTTGAGCGCGACCTACTTCTCTCCGCGTGCAACCTACCTACTACGACAGCGTGCCGGCATCTCGACCGACGCGCGCTGTCCTGACCTGGGCCCTTGGTGTTCCGCCCTCCTTGTGCCACGGAACACACCCCAGAGCAAACCAGGGGAGTACCTGACCCTCAACCGTACACGGAAGCAAAAATAAATGCAGGGCCCACTTTACCCACGGCCCTCTCTCTAGTTAACTTTTTTGTAAAACTTTTGTATTTATTTTTTTTATTAATATATATTTATTCTCGAATCGTGTTGACGTTTCATTCATCTCTCCCGCATGAACGTCACAGTAAAGACTACCTCGTAGATCTAGTGGTCAGTCCTGGATTCTCCTGGGACATGCTTCGAACACGAGGTCCTGGGTTCAAGTACTAAGTCGGGTCACGGAATAGTTTATCATTTTTACCCGACTGCGTCAGAAGGAGGGTTATGTTTTTCGAGCGTATGTATGTATGTCCATTTCTTCGGCACGCGCTACAGCCTAAACGACTGAACGGATTTTGACATGTGAGGTGTCGTTGAATTTGTAAAAATTGTGGTAGTGACATAGGCTATATAAATTTTCAAAATGGCGGCTGTAAATGGGGGAAAAAAGGGGGGATGTGTGTATATCTTTCTTCTATCTTAGCAATATGGGTATCAAATGAAAGGTTGTAAAAAGACCATTTCAAAAATATAAATATTATATCATGTGTATATTACTGTTTTAACAAGCAATGTCATAAACGTAGTTTTGGTAGATCTTTCTTTCCCAGGTAGTAAACTATTTTGTCCACACCTGCAGCACCATAAAGTATATAGAATATTATATAGATATAGTGTTCCTGGTTTTTTCTTTTCAGTTCATTATTTTTAAGCAGTTGGGTTTTTTGTTTTTATAATAATAATTTTATTGAAGAGCTTACTTACTGGGTACAGTTGGGAATATTTACTACCCAATGTGAAAAAATGTAAAGTAAAGACTACCTCGTTGATCTAGTGGTCAGTCCTGGATTCTCCTGGGACGGGTCACGGTGGAATAATTCTGTCTTTTTTGACCGACGAAAAAAAACGGAGGAGGTTCTCAATTCGACACGTATATTTTTTTTTATGTATGGCCACGCATAACTTTTTACAGAGTTCTCCGATTTTGATAATTCTTTTTTGATTAGAAAGGGCACACTTCCAAGGTGGTCCCATTGTCATCATGTTAGGATCTGATGATGATATCCTGGGAAAATTGAAGGAACTCTTCAAATTTTATAGGCACACTTGCAGCGATTTCGGTTTTTGTGTAAGTATCGGTAGCTTTTTGGCTATAAGTGCCGTATAACATACTATGACAGTATAGTACGAGTACGTTACGTAGCGATAAATCACTAAAAAGTAAGAAATAAAATTTTTTAACATAAAAATAGAACCGACTCAAAACGCACTAAAAAGCAAAAAATAACTGTGTCATTTAGTTGCTTAAATTTACTTAAGCATATCTAGGAGTTGGCGCCAGCCAAGGTTTCTACTTTAAGGACATTACCTAGAACCCACAAACTGCTTTACTAGGTTAAATAAATGTTCCTTAAACTTGGCTGGCACCGACTCCTAGATATGCTTAAGTAAATTAAAGCAACTAAATGACACAGTTATTTTTTACTTTTTAGTGCGTTTTGGGTCGGTTCTATTTTTTATTTATCATAACTGCGTCGTTGGCCCAGTGGTTAGCCTGTGCGTTTTTATGTAGAAGCTCAGACAGGGTATGAAATATTAAAGTTTTTTTCCAAGTAGTTCTTAGATACAATGCATTCCTTAGGAAGTTGGTGTGTATCGTTGGTCTAGTAGTTTGCACGAGGTCCTGGGTTCAAGTACTAAGTCGGGTCACGGAATAGTTTATCATTTTTACCCGACTGCGTCAGAAGGAGGGTTATGTTTTTCGAGCGTATGTATGTATGTATGTCCATTTCTTCGGCACGCGCTACAGCCTAAACGACTGAACGGATTTTGACAGGTGAGGTGTCGTTGAATTTGTAAAAATTGTGGTAGTGACATAAGCTATTTAAATTTTCAAAACGGCGGCTGTAAATGGGGGGAAAAAGGGGGGATGTGTGTATATCTTTCTTCTATCTTAGCAATATGGGTATCAAATGAAAGGTTGTAAAAAGACCATTTCAAAAATATAAATATCATATCATGTTTCAATTGCCGTTTTAACAAAAAATGGCATAAAGTGTACCGTGTCATTTCTATACCATAAACTAAAACAAAAAAGTCTCAAATAAAATTATTATTATAAAAATAAAAAACCCGACTGCATAGAAGTTATGAACTGAAAAGAGAAAAACAAGGATCACTATATCTATATAAAATTTTAAATACTTTAGATATGGTGCTGCAGGCGGGGACAAACGTAGTTTTGGTAGATCTTTCTTTCCCCGCAGAAAATAAAGTTTTTTGTCCCCGCTTGCATCTCCATAAAGTATTTAGAATTTTATATAGATATAGTGATCCTTGTTTTTCTCTTTTCAGTTCATTACTTCTAAGCTGTTGGATTTTTTATTTTTATAAAAATAATTTTTTTTTAAGTACATTCCAATCTCGGAGTCCGTGCTCCCGTGCCTCGGAGAGCTCGTAAAACCATTGCTATCGTTCACTATAATCTGATAGTGATAATTAATAATTGTCAATAAGCTCGCCAACGAATCGGAGCAGCGTGGTGGGTGTACTCTCCATATTTCCTCTCCTATGAGGAGGGAGGCCTGATGGCGGTGATGATAACATCAGTTAATACTTCATTTTCACGGCTTCCGTGGCGCAGTGGAATTATAAGACGTTGTCCTAGGTTCGATTCCCGGTTGGTCGTTCTGGCACGATAAATGAATGATTTTACTCTTAAATTTTCAGTACGTTCCAAGCCAGTTGGTAGTGTTTTTTTTTTTTAAATGACCACAAGTTGGCCTTTCACTACTATCCCACCTGATGTTAAGTGATGATGCAGTCTAAGATGGAAGCGGGCTAACTTGTTAGGAGTGGGACGAAAATCCACACCCCTTTCGGTTTCTACACGACATCGTACCGGAACGCTAAGTCGCTTGGCGATACGTCTTTGTCGGTAGGGTGGTAGCTAGCCACGGCGAAAGCCTTCCACCAGCCAGACCAAGACAAATTAAGAAAAATCTCAATCTGCCCCGCCGGGAATCGAACCCAGGACCTCCGTCTTATAAATCCACCGTGCGCCACGGAGAGCACCGTTCTGTTCACAATGGTCAACATCTGATAGTGGTCGTTAATATATGAAACATTATCACCATAAACCCACCAACCCGCATTGGAGCAGCGTGGTGGGTGTACGCTCCATATCCCCTCTCCTATAGGGAGATAGGCCTGGTGATGTATTGGGCCGTTAATAGTCTGACAATGATGATCATGTACCAAGTGATACCAATTTCCTTGTATCTAGTAGTACCTAAAACTATACTTAATATTATAAAGTTGAATAGTTTGTTTGTTTGAACAGGCTAATCTCAGGAACTGCAGGTTTTAATTGTTAAATGCTTTTTGTGTTGGATATAACATCTAGGTTATACAACACGCTGCAACCAATAGGAGCGAAGAATCAGTGGCAAATAGGTAAGTAAAAAACAAGGAAAGTTATTCATCTTTGAGAGTCAGTAATTCCTGAGATTAGCGCGTTCAAACAAACAAACACGTCAGCTTTGTAATATTAGTACAGATAATAGTCATAAGCAGTAACTTAGGCTATTTTCATTTTCGTAATCTTATTTATTTTAATTCGACGCGGACGAAGTCACAGGCATTCGCTACTTCATTTAAATAGGTCCCTCTACATTAAGTTTGCATAATATATTTTTTTGTAATTGCAACACTAAATATCGAAAACAAAAGATAAGTATTTTTAATGAGCTAGTTAATATTATGTATCATCATTAAATCTTTACTTGGGTTTTTTTTAGTTAAAAGGTACAATTACTTAACCCAACTTTAGTAAGTAGATTTTTTTGTAATT
Organism: Mycalesis mineus; assembly: GCA_034621355.1. Taxonomy (NCBI): domain Eukaryota; kingdom Metazoa; phylum Arthropoda; class Insecta; order Lepidoptera; family Nymphalidae; genus Mycalesis; species Mycalesis mineus. The sequence goes on along the minus strand of CM067906.1, from coordinate 493,198 downwards.
GCAACACTAAATATCGAAAACAAAAGAATTTTTAATGAACTAGTTAATATTGTGTATAATCATTAAATCTTTATTTCGGTTTTTCTAGTTAAAAGGTACAATTACTTAACTCAACTTTAGTAAGTAGGTTATAATCATCATCTGCATCATTATTTTTTTTAATTTATTTTTTTACATTGTTAAAAAGGTTGTACAGTGTCATTGCCTAATCCATAAAAACTAACAAAAAGAAATAAGCTAGTGATGCGCCAATCACAAGTGACAAAATACAAATCCAATTATCGGTACTAATTATCCTATACTAAAATCCAATAATCCGTATTCAAAAAGCGAACTCGCTGACAATGAAATGTCATCGGCTGGGTATCCTTACCATGAATAATCTGGCCGACGGATCTTGAAAACATGGGATCATTAATTCTTTTCCATGGGCACACGTTTTTGCATATTAAGTTATGAAATCCAATGTATCAGTATCACACCGAGTGTACACTGTCACTTATCGTATTTTCGGACATTATTTCACACAAAAGCAGGCATTTTTGTCGATATTTTGTTGCACACAACGCGTTTGAGGGGTTTTTCAAAACGATACATTTAACACACCCATCGAAAGGAAGAATGAGGGTCTACTGATTATTTCATGGAAATACATAGCTATGATTATGTAAAATAACATGAATTCAGGGCGGTCAAGCGAAAATGTCCCTTCTGTAGACTTGTGGTGAGTTAACATTGCGATAATCGGGGGCAGGGGGTGGAAAACCGCCGTGTTCCTCCCTGTTTAGGGGGTGAGGGATCGAGGGATGTGCCATCGGGGTGGATTCGTGCGGTTCTAAATTAATAACGTTATCCAGTAACGTTACTGTATTGTTATAAATTGTTATTAAAACATGAAATAAGTGTTATTTCTTTAATTTTAGCATTGCATGATCATTTGAAAGCTAAAGTTAAAGGTACTAATCATTCTTAGAGCGTCTTAGAGTTCTTCATTCTTTAGATATAGTAAGTAATATGTTTATGTATGAAATTCAATGATTTTCTGAACCAATAGTAAAGTCTGTGGAAATTTTTCAAGCATAAATCGCATCTATTACTTGAAATACTTAATGGCTATCTATGAATTTATTTCCATTACTAAGTAAAATATTATAAATTAAAAATTTTAGAAACCCTTACAAATTCGCCCAAACTCACGTTTGTCTCTTCGGCCTTATCATCAGACCGTAGATCATTAGTGTTTCAAATGTCAGATCACACACATGCTTTCAAGTAAACCGAGCGTGTAACATTTCTATCACACCTAACAAACGACCTGATGACCTTGAAGACCTGAACCAATTTCTGCCAAACATAGCTAAGAATACTCTCTATTGTATACTACTAATATATACTATTAATATATACTACTAATATATACTACTATATACTACTAATATACCTTTCAAACAAAAAACCGCATTAAAATCACAAACAGACACATACACATTTACACAGACACGTCAAACTTATAACACCCTGTCGTTTTTGCGTCGGGGGTTAAAAACCCTTCGTCACGTTTGTCTCTGTCCGTCCGTATGTCATAGCTATACTATTGAAACTTGGTAAGTAGATGTTTTATTGGAACCGCATTAAGATTTTCAAATCAAGTAGAAAAAAAACAATGTATTTTGGCGGTTCCACATACTTAGAATAGAACTGAAAACTTTTACTTATATAAGTATATACAGGTTTGTACGGAACCCTCAAACTTGCACTTGACCGGTTTACTTAAGTCAAGTGCTACACACTTGACTTACTTAACTTTAGCTATAAAGGATATTATATTTTTTCCTTTATTTTTAAGCCCCAATGCAAAAGAGTGTATAATTTTGACATTTTAGGTCTTTGTGTGTGTGTTTCCCGTAGCCCTGAAACGGATGAATTGATTTCGATGCGGTTTTTTTACTTGAAAAGTTTCCTTGCAGTTTAGTTACGTATTGGTTAATATTTGTCCAACAGTGAAAGAATACCAAATCAAATTTTAAAAAATCACGTTTTTCTAAGCGCTATCTAGGTATATAAAAAATTGAGTTCTTTTAATATTTGCACTATAATTTTGAGATTGCCCTCCGATTTTTTTTAATTAGATGGGTGATTTAAGTTTCTACTTTCAAAATATAGTTAAAGATTTCACTGAATAAAGATATTTTGAATTTGACTTTTTTAGTTTGAATGTATTCAGATGCCAGAATTACTAAGATATGTTTCGAATAACGGTAAGTAATCGATAAAATGTTTCACATCACTAAATAAGGATCAGTGTGGCCAAGTAATAAAAAATCTTAATTCAAAATGTTTCTACGTTATTATGAATTTACTATCCGTGCTTCCGATATTTTACATTTTATATGTAATTAGGGCAAAATCAACGAGCCTTGATGTTTGATCCTATTGAAGGTCCTTGAATATTTTACCGCGTAAGTATTTATTATCAAAAAGCCAATAACTGTACGAATATTGGGGTTTTTTTAACAATATATAATTATCTTTAATGGAATTATCTACCCTTCACAAAGAAGAAAAAGGGCAAATCTACAAATATACAAATAAATAAAATTGAAGTAGACATGTATCTGAACTTCTTTTCACTAAACACGTTATTATGAAAATGTAATTATATTTTACGTACCTACGTCAAAAAATCAATTTTTGTCTGTCTGTCTATCTCTGTTTGGGCTCATCTCTGAAACTATCCAGTCCGATTGTAAAAAATGTTTTATATGATAGCTAGACTCACATAGGGCAGGCTAATGGTTTATACCCTGATGTTCACACGGGAACAGGTTGGAAGCCCGAGCGTCCACTCATTCTTATTGCTATAAGAGAACATAATAGGTAATTATTTGAAAGTACGCCATCTTTATTATTATGATATCTACCGCATATTATGTTCGAGTAGTGTACCATCGCAAAAAATATTTCGAATTAAAATTGTAGTAATTCATAACATAGGTACCGTCTCACGGCATCTTAACCTAGCATTAATTCCGCATTGCATTATATATCTGTACAATATATGGGTGTGCTCCGCGATTTTACTCGCGTAGTACCTATCGTAATAATTGTTTTATTGTTTTTAGGCAGCAATTAAAAAGTATATAAACACTAGCGGCAATGGCAAGATTTTTTTTATCTATCACATGTCAAATGTTTATGTCAACGGTGCTCTTGTTAGTGGTTTTCTACTTTTAGTACCTATCTGGTTTCTAGTTGTTAAGTACAATTCAGTTATTATATTTCAGAGTTATCATATTGTCATATCTGCCAGTCGTCGTTTGTTCTTTGTTTCTATAATTTGCTGTTTGTGTTTAGGCATGAGTACACGATAATATTATTAAATCTATTAGGTATTTGAATGATAACACTGGTCAGGATTCAAATATGACTTATGAGCAAAACTAAGTATATTTTTATCCCAATATCCTCATATGACTTTATTTGCAAACAAAATAAAATGAAGCGATAGAAAAGTTTTTTGTTAGTGATTATCGGGTAATTTAATAATAGAAGTTTAATCTGTGGAGAGCTAAACTGACAGTTGGCAACACTGTCTATCTATCAATTTGTCTTTTGTCAAAGTCAAACAATAATAACAAAATAAAAAATAACCTATAAGTTCTAGAACCAAAATATTTATTATATAAGTAATATATCGAATAATTTACTTTAAATACATGAAATAAAGATTTTAATCACTTACATTTACAAAATTTATCACTTTAAATATGAATGTCGCACGTAAAATCTTCAATATACCATACCAAAATATCAGAAAGAATGTGTATAGAAATTTCAAGATTACGGCATCAAATTGTAATTCATCTACAACTACAGAGCCTCAAATTCAAGAAGAGAAGTTCGACTTTGAAGATCTTAAAGTACTGGAACGTGTAGAACGAAGAAAAGCTAAAATTCCACCATTTATGAAAGATGTTTTCGTATCCATATACAATCGCGATTTACTGGCTTACCCAGAAATTTTGAATAAAGAAGAGTCCACAGCATTGGACGCAAGAGTTGCAGCGTTAGAAAAAGTGTTTTTGGACCCTAAAAAGAGTGTAGATGATCGAAAAAATGCATTACTTAGGACTGGCATGTACAGTGCCCCATTAAACCTAACTGATAATGGTTTAGCTATGAATTATACGGAAAGCTTGCGTTATTTGGACGTTATTTCGACAGGTACTGAATAAACAATAGTTTTAGACTAATCATACAATAGACCTGCATATTATTCACCTCTTGGACTGTGTGGACACTCTCGTTTGTGTATGTACACTACCGTCCAAAAGTTTGGAAACACCATGGTAATTGAAATAAAAACAACAATAAAACACATAAGTCATGATTTATTACTATGAAATCTTAATCAAACGTTAGATTAACATTAAGTAAGAAATATTCAGTACAATTAAGTGCAAAAATAATGTAATTTTCATTAAATTTTGGCCTCATCAAAATGACCACCCTTGTTTTTAGTTATTTCTTAACAAATTTTATTCATTCTTTTGATTAATTTTGCGAAGTATTCGGGGTCCAGTGACTTCCATTCATTTTGTAAATGTTGCCACAACTGTGCTGAGCTCGATGGACAACGACTTTTAACTCTTCTATCAAGCTCATCCCATACTAATTCTATAGGCGAGAGATCTGGCTATTGTGATGGCCATTTCATAACTTTTTTTTTGCTGTAAGAACTCCTGACATAATTTTGATGAATGCTTTGGGTCGTTATCTTGCTGAAAAATGAAATTTCGGCCAATCAGATTCATTCCAGAAGAAATTGCATTTTCTTGCAGTATTTTCAGATAGCCTTCTTTATTCAGTTTTCCGTCAATTTTAATAAAATGACCGGGCTTATTGTTACCAAAGCACCCACAAACCATTACACTACCACCACCATGCTTAACGGACTGCACAGTACACGCTTCTAAAGCCCGTTCGTCTTTTGATCGGCGCACAAAAACACATCTAGTAGATCCAAAAATTTGAAACTTAGACTCATCCGTCCAAAGGACTTTTTTCCAGTCTTCTTCCGTCCAGTTTTTATGTGTTTTAGCCCACTCTATTCTATTTTTCTTATGGGTAATAGTTAGTCTTGGTTTTTTGGCTGCAACGCATCCTCTTAAGCCAGCAGACAGTAAACGTCTCTTTACAGTTGTGATTGAAACTGGCTTTTCTCGTGTTTTATTTAAAGTAGCACCAATTTGTGGCGCAGTTAAACGTCGATCTCGTTTCGATAACACTTTAATAAACTGATCTTCCTGCTTTGTTGTGGATTTGGGACGTCCAGATCTCTTCCTGTCTCGATTTTCTCCCGTAGCTCGCTTTCGTGTAAGAGTGTAATGTACACCTTTACATGAAACTCCAACCTTTTTTGCGATTTGGCATATAGAATATCCTTCTTTGTTCAAAGTATAAATAACACTTCGCTCTTCAAGAGAAATCTGTTTCCTTTTTGCCATTTTATGCAGTTATCGACTGATGTTACTATCACATGAACCTCACAAAGTACACTGAACTCTAAACTAGATACTTAATGGAATTATATACTTATTTTAAAAAACTGATCTCTATTCAAAACAAAAACAATGTTTGTATCTACCAATTCTAAGAAATTAACAATTGGCAGTGCAGCAACTTTTGTGGTCATAAAACACGTGTGCCGGTCTTTTGTCAAAGTACGGAATAACTGATAAGAAATAAGTAGTTTTCTTCATTATTGTTATAAGCACGATTGTAAAAATAAATGAACTTTAACAAGAACGTGTATATTTAAAGATTTATTTGCGGTAATTTTTTTTATCTAATGAAAATAGGGTGTTTCCAAACTTTTGGACGGTAGTATATATGTTGAGAGCATTTGACGACCTCCGTGGCGCAGTGGTATGCGCGGTAGATTTATACGACGGAGGTCCTGAATTCGATTCCCGGCAGGGCCGACTGAGATTTTGCTTAATTTGTATTGGTCAGGCTGGTGGGAGGCTTTCGCCGTGGCTAGTTACCACCCTACCGACAAAGAAGTACCGCCAAGCGACTTAGCGTTCTGGTACGATGTCGTGTAGAAACAGATAGGCATGTGAATTTTATCCTACTCCTAACAAGATAGCCCGCTTCCATCTTAGATTGCATCATCACTTAACATCAGGTGTGATATCAGTCCAGGGCCAACTTGTAGTTGATAAAAAAAAGGGCATCCAATTTGGGGCCCATGAAAAAGCTTACAATTTTGGAAACTGTAGATCCATTAGACATCTCTGACTGTAGTATATTTCAAAAATAATTATTTTTTATTATACTGACTGTCTGAACAACCCAAAATAGAAGGCCAACTTACAGGGAAAAACTATTAAGATAAAAGTGAAAATTTGTTTGTGTGTATGTTTCTTACTCCTTCATGCTGCAAACAATTTAACTAATATTTTGAATGGAGAAATATTTACCTCATATTTTCACAGAAATAGAAACTATGCAGATAAACCTATGGAGTACACCAATCTGTATAAATAGATAAAACTGAAGTGTCTCAGATCAGATTGACTCTTTTTGCATATAATTGCCAGACTCATGCCAGTGGCATAAGCTAATCTTTTCTGTATTCTCACATGATGGGAAGCAGGTGCAATCGCTGGTGTCTGCCAGTGATTATATCTTGTCTTTTCTTCTTGGGTTATTCTGCATTTGGCCTGTATGTTGCCCATTGGGCATAGGCTGTACGCCCCCTCCAGCTAGCAGAGCCTAGCAGGCCCCTCAGGTCACCAATTGCCTCTTAAAGTGTTACTTTGGAGTCAATTCACATTGTATCACTGTCTGGTCATTCCCCACACATGCCCTATGCAGCGGCTATCAGACCTAGACTAAAGCCAACCTCGATTGAGAATGCTTGTCAACAAACAAATTAAAAATGAACGTAGAAATCACTAGTCATTTTACATCTATTTTTTTGTACAATAAATAAGATTAGTACGCTTAAAAGTAATTAATATATTCAATATCTTTTAAATAAGATTTTATAAAAAATAAAACATAATTTTAAATTTATTAGGCATAAAATGTGTTGCATTTTTCTACCTTCATTTTAAATTTGTTTGTTGACAAGCATTTTCGATCGAGTTTGGCTTTAGTATAGAATTAAGAGATGTTACATAATAATCAATCCTGACTTAAGTGACAGTTTTATGTCGAGATGTGGTTGGTGACTTTTTGTGTGTTTGCAATTTGTGTTTGCCCACATGATTTATAATTAATATAATTTTTGGTTTATTTTGCACAGATTTAAAACTCGGGCAAACAATCAGTGACCATTGGGTGGGACTGAATGTCATCAAACAAGGTCTTAGTTCTGATGACTACCAGAAACTCATTGGAGATATGACATCAGGAGATGTGACAATCAATTTGTGTATAAGAGAAAAAATATCTGATAGATTACTGCAAGCTGATTTTAGCACTAGTGCCACAGTTGATTCAAAAGGTAAGAAATTGTTGAAAATAAACTAGTGTAGTTTGCAAAAGCTCAATAACAAGTAATGATTTGATAATTAATTAGTGTATAAGGGAAAAGGTAATTATCAAAGAGATTACTGCAAACTGATTTCAGCACTAGTGATTGTAAAGGTAAGAAATTAATTATTGAATATAACCAGGTGTACTTTGCAAAACTTCATTATGAACAGGCAATTACAAAGGTTACATTGGGGTTGTTGATACATAGTCTGCTAACAAGTTAATATATTTAGTCAATCTTTAAACCTAAAATTCCCTTTGAAAAAAATTCTTTTTCTTGACTCCAAAAAAGCCTCTACAGTGGCCATCACTTTGCTATCGTCTTCAAATTTCTTGCCTCGGAGGTCTTACTTGAGCTGAGGAAAGAGATAGAAGTCGCTGAAAGCTAGATATGGCGAATACGGAGGGTATTCGACTAATTCAAATCCCATTTCTTGAATAAACCTCAAATTCCCTTTGAAAAAGGTTCTTTGTCTTGATGGAACAACACTCCAGCGCGCAGCCTGCCTCATCTTCAAATTTTTCCTCGGTTTTTCTTAGCTTCACTAGTATGTCAGGTATTCAGTATGCAACTCCCATTTCTTGAATCGCGCCATCGCACTTCAGCTTTGTTCTGGTGCGTTTCTTCATGGAACCCCACTCCAAAGTGCAGTCTGATATCCCGTATTTATAATATTTATAAATAATTAGTTTGGGTTTCTATAAAAGCGTGTTTTTAGTTTTTTTTAACTATTATTTATTTGTTTGATTTTTGGTCTGCATAGTAAGAGCCTGTAATCGTGGCTCTCTTTTTGCAAGTATTCCACCATTTTTACTCCTTGTGCGTCCCAGAAAACGGCCAAAACCTTCCCCGCCGAACTTGACACTTTGAATTTCTAAAGCGCGGGTGAGGAGGCTCTTTTCCAAGTCATTGATTGCTGTTTCGTTTCAGGATCGAAGTGGTGGATCTTGGCCTCGTTAATGGTCACAAAACGTAACAAAAAATTTTCCTGGTCAAGTTTGAACTTTTCAAAATTAGCCCTCGAAATGTCAATTCGTTTTTTCTTTTGATCGTCGGTTAACATTCTCGGTACCCAACGTGCTGACACCTTTTTCATATGCAATTCGTATGTGAAAATTCTTTGGATACTGCCATATGACATTTCTGTGACCCCAGCTACGTACCTGACGGTCACTCTTCGATATGCCAACACGACATTCTCGACCTTTTTGAGGGACGTGGATAGGCGTCTTTCGCGAGGTTCGTCTTGTTCTGTCCAATTTAAACTCCTTGGCCCAGCGTGTAACTGTGGAATACGGAGAAGCAGAGTCTCCCAATGTTTCCACAAAGTCACTGTGTATGTTTTTGATAGACATTTTTTTCGTACTTTATAACGGCTCTAATTTCGTTTTTCTCCATTTTGATGATCGCTCTCCGACAGCTCATATTGAAATGAATGTTATATTTATATGATTTTTCTAGCCTCAGCTAGTGGATAGTATAGCAATATAACTATATTTTTTTGGATTTTTGTGTGCACTGGAAATAACTGATTATCACAACTTTTGGATCACCCCTCGTATGTTTATGAAAGTTGGAATAAAAACTTCTGATAGAATTTAAAATATAATGTAATGTATATATTATACACAGTATATATGTCGAAGGTAGGTCGAACATAGTGTATTACAATGATGCGTAACGTCTCGTATTAATTAATGCAACACCGCGACTTAAGCTGAGATTAATAATTAATTCGTTTGCACAAATCAATTATCAGAGTTGTCTAGGTTAAGCGATAAGCAAATTACAACGTCTGCACCGCGCCATACAACCAGTTAGAATGACTAAAGTAGTGGGGTGATTGGGGGTATCGAACGATGCGCAACCGCAAGAGGGCGTAGCTGGTGCACGTGCAGTTCACAGACTTCTTTCTAGTCGCGTACGATGACGCAGGCGCCGTCATATATAACTTATAAAAAGCAGCTTAGGCTATTTTTTATTTTCGTAATCTTATTCATTTTAATTCCACGTGGACGAAGTCGCTGGCATCTGCTACTTCTAATATAAACTTGCTACTCATATATATATATATATATACATCTCACACCCACATAGCAGGAGCTGAGCTGACCTTACTTTTTCAGGTGTATGGCATATAACAGGTGAGAAGATATGCCACGATTCGTCAGGATACCTCCTGGTGCTGTGCTTGATGGATGGCACCAGGTTCAAGACCCTGCTGGTGCATCCCAACGCGCAGGGTGTCAGTCAGTCAGGGCAATTTGTGACTTTCCACCAGACACCTGGTAAGTTGGGTTTGGATCATTCTTTTTTATTCACTACAAGTTATATAGGTATCTCAATGAGTGATTGAATCAGAAATAAGGAGATTCACAGAAGAACCAAAGTAATCGACATAGCTGAACAAGTCACAAAACTGAAGTGTAGCAATGGGGGGGGGGGCACATAATACAAAGGACCGATGGGCATAGTGTACGATGTCACGATGACGTCACACCTACTTCTAACAAGTTTAACCAAACCCCTTTAGTTAGTAGTCATGATGTCAAATAAGGCCGGGCGCCCACTGTGACTTTTTGTCGCCGTGACTTTAAGTCACCTAATCGAGTGCAATGAATATATTAGAGAGTGCACTCACTATGATGACGTGACAATAAGGTGACAAATAGTTTCGTCTGCTGGCGACGTGACTGTCACTCGACTTATGCATGGCTATGCGAGTGCGCTCACTGGGCGACTTTTCGCCATTGGGTTACTTAAAGTTCCGATTAGACGTATGCTGCACATAAAAAGTAAACACTTTTTGTTTGAAAGGAGATGCCTCAAAATATAAAATTATTCATATTTTTAAGCAGACCAAAAGTAATTTGTATAGATAAAGGAAACAAATTATTGTATGGAAAGTTTTAATTTTCAGGTTTTTTGGGTGCCCCATTAATTAGTCAAATTTTTTTTTCGCTTCTTATATAATCCCTTGCCTTTCAGAGGATATATAGGATGCACCCTTTAGCGTCGTTTGATTTATTTTTGTGTATTCTAAGAGAACATATTACAGCAACTTAATTGAAATTGAAATTGAAATCTAGAACTCGAATAAGCTCACTTTGTCACCCGGTGACAGTTACAGTGGGCGCCTTGATGGTGACAGAGGGTGACGGCAACAAAATGTTACCGTGACAAAAAATCACAATGGGCGCCTGGCCTAACTAAAATAAATGACTGCCTTGTCAGTCTGGTGTTTGGCCTATATGACTTCGATCACAATTTCCCCCCCAGAGAGGCTGTTATGCCATCGGTCCCGGGTAATATCTGATAGGGATTGTTAATGAAAACATTATCACCCTTAACCCGCATTTAAGCAGCGGAGTCTACACTCCAAATTGCCCATCCTATAAGGCCTGGCCCTGTAGTGTGTAACTGTTTCGAAGTCCCCTACAAAGGTAAACATTCGTCACATATAAATATAAACACAATTTACATCATGTTTTAGATCTTTCTAAAGGTTATTATACTTTTAATTTAAAAGTATTAGATTGGCACGTGATCGACTTTCGATTAGGACCCTATTATCAATGTTATGTCCATAAATAACTCAAGTACTTTTAGAGTTTCGGAAGATAAAATTCATGTAACCATAAACAAATCTTGACTATCCCTAACCCACACTTTCTCACTGTATTTATTACATGAACTGATTCTCATATAAGTGGCCCCTTTCATGTTTTATAAATTAATCGCTTTATATTTTTCAATACACGAAGTGTTTCCCATTTAAGGGACCTCTTCGTGTATTATATAGTACCAAAAATGTGATTAGAAACAAATTCTCTTAAGAACTTAAAATTCCAATCAATATCAGAGTGGTATCACTGATACGCACACAGAGCGATCCGAGTAAGTCCTCAGACAAACCTTTGATCGTTGGCATCTTTCTATTGAAAGATGGACAGACTATTGCTCCACATTGTGGTGACACAGATACGCACGCGGAGCGGTCCGAGTAAGTCCTCAGACAAACTTTAGATCAATGGCATCTTTCTATTGAAAGATGTACATACTATTGCTCCACATTTTGGTGACACAGATACGTACGCGGAGCAATCCAAGTAAGTCCTCAGACAAACTTTAGATCGATGGCATCTTTCTATTGAAAGATGGTCAATTCTGTTCAATGGCATCTTTCTATTGAAAGATGGTCAATTCTGTTCAATGGCATCTTTCTATTGAAAGATGGTCAATTCTGTTCAATGGCATCTTTCTATTGAAAGATGGTCAATTCTGTTCAATGGCATCTTTCTATTGAAAGATGGTCAATTCTGTTCAATGGCATCTTTCTATTGAAAGATGGTCAATTCTGTTCAATGGCATCTTTCTATTGAAAGATGGTCATATGCTCCATCCCGCGATATGACGGTGCCCCGCTACCAGAAATGCTAGTTCTATGATGCCCAGGCCGAGTGAGGGTTACCGCAAAACGTCTAACTTAATAATTATAATATGATAGCCACACTTCGTGAATGCAGCCTCCGTTAATGTCTCTATGAACTTCGCTAGTTGCCAGAACATTCTGCGCCGACCACATCGCACAGCTCAACGAACCGTTCAAAGAACCGGCACGATTCTGTGGAAAGAATCTAATAATCGAATCTCTTATTAGAGAAACCGGAGCCCCCCCCATATCATTTCTTTGTGAGAGAAATGTATACGGCACAAGTTATAGAGGTGTGTTCCTCTTAAATTTCATACCTCGATATCGAGGTGTAAGGCGTTCGAAAACAGCACATTTTATAGAGGTGTGTTCCTCTTTATATTGGATTCTAATTGTGAGGAGTTAGAAGAGAATAAGGCACTCAGTAAGTCAACATAGAGCTCAGGCATCCGTTTCAAACATCTCGTCAGATGCAGATTCAGAGCTGAACCAAATGTAAGTGGCTAGTATCTCACTCCTCAACCAATCAGATGAGTATACCTCGTTACGAGGTGTTATGCGTTCAAAAAGCTTTAACATAGATATAAATACAACAGTCGTATTTTATTGTGTAAATGCCCAAGCTGTCAAGGCATATTTATATGAAGATGTTAATATATTTATATTATAATGTGTCTTGCTATCACATAAATCAATAATTTATTTTATTAAATTCTATATTTCTTAGTAAGGGTGCATAACCTTACTTGATGGATTATTGCTTATAAATCTCTTTCCATATATGCCTTCGCACACTATTTATAACCGACCTCTATGTATTATATTCATCGCTCGATGAAAAACAGAGGACGACACAGCACATTCCACGCTAGTGACGAGAGCGCGCACCGGCGCTCACACACCGAGCAGATCCTTCGATCTAGCATTCGTTCGAAAGTCACTTCACTATTCGTCTCCGGCAGCCGTCGGGGCGTATTTGACATACAATATGTATAGAATGAGAAGCGCTTCACGATTTTGTGTTCAATTAGAAAATACTTCTAATTACGTGTTTTATATAAAACACTGTTGTTTATCGTTTTACTATTCTTTAATAAAACACTTTTATATATTTTACATGTATATATATATTTATATATATTTTAATTATTTTTTAGTGTTATTATATATGTTAGTATGTACGATTATGATCGTCACAAGTGGTCTGATAATGATAAAACAAACTTCCAGCAACACCTCTGGACGAGATCACTGAAGAGGCTCTCTCCCAAGCGTTCGGCACAACCCGTCTCTACACCGCCACGCTAGCGCGCAACAGGCTGTTGGTTTCACTCAACGCGTGCATGGACTATTTAAGACCCAGGTTCTTTTCCGGTAAGTCAATAATAATAATGGAGAGAGCAATGTTTCAAGCGTGATTGGCTCAAGACCGCATTTTTTTTTTTTAATTTTTTTTTTTTTTAAGACAGTTACACACATCGCTATATAGCCCCAAAGTAAGCGTACTCACTCGTAAGTAGCTTGTGTTATGGGTGCTATGATAACTTATGAATATTTTTATATATATTATACATAAATACTTATAATATATAGATAAACACCCAGACACTGGAAAACATCCGTGCTCATCACACAAACATTTTCCAGATGTGGGATTCGAACCCACAGCCTAGGACGCAGAAGCAGGGTCACTACCCACTGCGCCACTCGGCCGTCAAATTTGGAAGGCCGGCATTGTTTGGAAGTCCTTTCAGCTGAACATGATGATGCTGATGATGGATCTGAGGAACCAGGAACAGATTTGCATGACCAATTTTCTCAGCCCAATGTATTGTTCAAAATATCATTGATTTAAAGTGTCATGTATGTCAATTCAATTTTGAAAAAATTATAATACTTATATAGATTCAAAATGTTATTCGTATACTTTCTTTGGTTTTCTATGGCGTTTACGATCGCAGAAATTAATATGGTTATTTTTAGCACAGATATGTGAAATCTAGGCTACCTATCGACAATAAGCAAACCCCATTTTATGTGATAAATATTATTTATTTATTTATATTTACTAGGCAAACCACTAATGGACATACCAACAATACGCGCAACGGTAGGCGACACCCTACTCAAGATATACGCGAGCGAGAGTGCCGACTACTTCACAGCGGGCCTGCTCGACGGGTATCTAGAACCCGATGCTGACCTCGAGATCGCTATGTGTAGGTAAGACGAAATAAACGCTAGCGAGAGTGCCAACTACTTCACAGCCGGTCTGCTCGACGGGTATCTAGAACCCGATGCAGACCTCGAAATCGCTATGTGTAGGTAAGACGAAATAAACGCTAGCGATAGTACCGACTACTTCACAGCCGTTTTGCTCGACGGGTATCTAGAACTCGATGCTGACCTCGAGTTTGCTATGTGTAGGTAAGACAAAATAAACGCTAGCGAGAGTGCCGACTACTTCACAGCCGGTCTGCTCGACGGGTATCTAGAACCCGATGCTGACCTCAAGATCGCTATGTGTAGGTAAGACAAAATAAACGCTAGCGAGAGTGCCTACTACTTCACAGCCGGTCTGCTCGACGGGTATCTAGAACCCGATGCTGACCTCGAGATCGCTATGTGTAGGTAAGACGAAATAAACGCGAGCGAGAGTGCCAACTACTTCACAGCCGGTCTGCTCGACGGGTATCTAGAACCCGATGCTGACCTCGAGATCGCTATGTGTAGGTAATACAAAATAAACGCGAGCGAAAGTTCCGACTATTTCACGACCGGCCTGTTCGACGGGTATCTAGAACCCGATGCTGACCTCGAGATCGCTATGTGTAGGTAAGACAAAATAAACGCGAGCGAAAAGTACCTACTACTTCACAGCCGGTCTGCTCCACGGGTATCTAGAACCCGATGCTGACCTCGAGATCGCCATGTGTAGATAGGAAAAAATAAACGCTAGCGAGAGTGCCGACTACTCCACAGCCGGTCTGCTCGACGGGTATCTAGAACCCGATGCTGACCTCAAGATCGCTATGTGTAGGTGAGACAAAATAAACGCTAGCGAAAGTGCCTACTACTTCACAGCCGGTCTGCTCCACGGGTATCTAGAACCCGATGCTGACCTCGAGATCGCTATAGGTAGGTAAGTCAAAATAAACGCTAGCGGAAGTGCTGACTACTTCACAGCCAGTCTGCTCGACGGGTATCTAGGACCCGATGCTGACTTCGAGATCGCCATGTGTAGATAAGAAAAAATAAACGCTAGCGAGAGTGCCGACTACTTCACAGCCGGTCTGCTCGACGGGTATCGAGAACCCGATGCTGACCTCGAGATCGCTATGTGTAGGTGAGACAAAATAAACGCTAGCGAAAGTGCCTATTACTCCACAGCCGGTCTGCTCCACGGGTATCTAGAACCCGATGCTGACCTCGAGATCGCTATAGGTAGGTAAGTCAAAATAAACGCTAGCGGAAGTGCTGACTACTTCACAGCCAGTCTGCTCGACGGGTATCTAGGACCCGATGCTGACTTCGAGATCGCTATGTGTAGGTAAGATGAAATAAACGCTAGCGAAAGTGCCGACTACTTCACAGCCGGCCTGCAGAGCAGTTTGGTGGGTCTGAGCTCCATATCCCCGCTTCTATAAGGCCCTATAGTGGACCATTAATATAGACAGTCTGAGAATAAAGACAGTGTGTGTCATTTTCTTAAAAAATTAAATTATTTTTTTGGCCTCTGAGTCGCAATGGATTCATAAGAATGAGGCGGCCGTAGCTAGTTACCACCCTACCGACAAACACGTACCAAGCGACATAGCGTTCCAGTGAGGGCCGCGCCTACCCCCACCAGCGCCTGTGTGCGAAACATATGAAGCGCCTCACCTTGCACACACTTTCAATTTACTGATTGTTCAATTGTTTAATGTTTTAGCACTCTCGTGTCTTAAAGTCGGGGAATTCCCGTGACATAGCATGGGGTTACATTCATAATTCATTCAAACAAACTCACGGCGGTTCTTTTGATATTTACTGAGCTCGTAACTAATGTACACTAAAACCCAAATCGTAAAAATAAACCACACACTTGATTATTATCTTAGAAGGCTTGTATAATAAGCGTATTATAATTATTTTGTTATTTACAAGGCATGTTGCGCCACTTACATTTAGGGGGCAGCTAGGGGCTAGGAAAGAAATGCAACGATACGTAATAATTATTTAATTAATAATTAATTACAATATAATAAAACTTACATGACTAAAGATCCCGATTGATCTACTATATACTAAAGATCCCGATTGATCTTCTACATACTAAAGATCCCGATTGATCTTCTACATACTAAAGATCCCGATTGATCTTCTACATACTAAAGATCACGAATGATCTTCTACATCCTAGCTAAGCCTAAGGTGACTACCGATCGGCGATCGATCAAGAAGTGATTCTCGTAGGCTCCTAACTTTAGAGGTAGCAGCGGTTCACGTGAGACTTGCATGTAGATCTTGCCGTGTCAGCGCCTAGTGCGACTGGTTCAGTGTGCAGGTTTTTAGGCCATCGCTTACACGGCAGCGTCCTTGACTTGGCTGCACGTAACACGCCTATTGTATCTGCTTACTCATCGATAGTATACCACAATATTATGTTGTTGTGTAAGTGTAACAAAAATAATTTCGATGGCGGCGCCTCTATTGTCTTGGCGCCTGTGTGCGCCGCACACTTCGCACATAGGGGCGGCTCGGCCCTGCGTACAGTATGATGTCGTGTGGAAACCGACATTGCATTCTATTCCTAGTAAACTAGCCCGCTTCCATTTTACTTTGCATTTTCACTGATACCATCAGATGTGATGACAATTAACTTGTAATAAACAATTTAATAGTTAAAATAAAAGTTGAGAGGTGTCAAGGGACACCCGGATGGAACGAAGTTCTTTTCGATTAATTAGTGAAGGAATTGTAATAAAATTTTATTTTTTTAAGTAATAATAATATTTGTTGTTGTACACCGAAACACCAGAGGGCGCCACGAGAGCGCGAGACAGCATACAGCGCGGGCGCCCCCGCCGCTCACGCGCACACACATCAAAGGCGGCGGCAAGATCCTTTAATCAAAAAGTGTCGTGACAATTTTTCGTACCAATTTTTTTCGTCTAGCTCCCTTTCACAACGCGCGATAAGGAACTTCGTTCTAATAAATAAAAAAATAATAAGTATTATGTCTCACACGAGGTTATTCTGTGTAGGAACTTCATAGTGGACCACGCGCAGAGTCAGCTGCTCAAACTACTCGCGATACCAGGAGTGGAGAAGCAGGCTGAGTGCCTCCAACTGCTGGAGGACATGAGGTCTCTGTCCCTGAGGGGCGAGACTGTTGACAGCGTCAATATGTTTATTGGTAAGTGTCATCATCATCATAATCAGTATACTATACCAAAAGTAGAGAAGCAGGCTGAGTACCTCCAACTGCTGGAGGACATGAGGTCTCTGTCCCTGAGGGGCGAGACCGTTGACAGTATCAATATGTTTATTGGTAAGTGTCATCATCATCATCATCAGCCTACTATACCAAAAGTAGAGAAGCAGGCTGAGTGCCTCCAACTGCTGGAGGACATGAGGTCTCTGTCCCTGAGGGGCGAGACCGTTGACAGTATCAATATGTTTATTGGTAAGTGTCATCATCATCATCATCAGCCTACTATACCAAAAGTAGAGAAGCAGGCTGAGTGCCTCCAACTGCTGGAGGACATGAGGTCTCTGTCCCCGAGGGGCGAGACCGTTGACAGTATCAATATGTTTATTGGTAAGTGTCATCATCATCATCATCAGCCTACTATACCAAAAGTAGAGAAGCAGGCTGAGTGCCTCCAACTGCTGGAGGACATGAGGTCTCTGTCCCTGAGGGGCGAGACCGTTGACAGTATCAATATGTTTATTGGTAAGTGTCATCATCATCATCATCAGCCTACTATACCAAAAGTAGAGAAGCAGGCTGAGTGCCTCCAACTGCTGGAGGACATGAGGTCTCTGTCCCTGAGGGGCGAGACCGTTGACAGTATCAATATGTTTATTGGTAAGTGTCATCATTATCATCATCAGCCTACTATACCAAAAGTAGAGAAGCAGGCTGAGTGCCTCCAACTGCTGGAGGACATGAGGTCTCTGTCCCTGAGGGGCGAGACTGTTGACAGCGTCAATATGTTTATTGGTAAGTGTCATCATTATCATCATCAGCCCACTTTACCAGGAGTGGAGAAGCAGGCTGAGTGCCTCCAACTGCTGGAGGACATGAGGCCTCTGTCCCTGAGGGGCGAGACTGTTGAAAAGTGACTAGTGATTGCGCACGGCGAATGTCTAGAGGTAAGGAGTTCCAAAGCCGAGCAGATTTGACAGAGAAGGATTTAGAGTAGAAGGACGAATGATGAGAGGGAATTTTTAGGAGTAGGTTGTCCTCTGATCTAAGAGAGCGACAGTGAGTTAGATGGAGGAAGTGGAATCGCTCTTTTAGATATATGGGAGCAGTAGGGTTGAAGAGGACATTATACAATAGGGAAAGAATGTGAGTATTCCTGCGAAGGCGAATCGAAGGCCACTTGAGTTTATCGCGAAACTCGGAAATATGGTCATATTTGCGAAGACCAAATATGAACCTTATACAAATGTTCTGGATGCGCTCAAGTTTATCTAGCAATTCTTCACTCAAATTAAGATAAGATAAAGGTATAATAAGCGCATTATAATTATTTTGTTATTTACAAGGCATATGTTGGGCCTATTATGCCTACTTACTCATCGATAGTCTACCACAATATTATGTTGTTGTGTAAGTGTAACAAAAATAATTTCGATGGCGGCGCCTCTATTGTCTTGGCGCCTGTGTGCGCCGCACACTTCGCACATAGGGGCGGCTCGGCCCTGCGTACAGTATGATGTCGTGTGGAAACCGACATTGCATTCTATTCCTAACAAGCTAGCCCGCTTCCATTCTACTTTGCATCGTCACTGATACCATCAGATGTGATGACAATTAATTTGTAATAAATAAAAATATACTAAGTATTATGTCTCACACGAGGTTATTCTGTGTAGGAACTTCATAGTGGACCACGCGCAGAGTCAGCTGCTCAAACTACTCGCGATACCAGGAGTGGAGAAGCAGGCTGAGTGCCTCCAACTGCTGGAGGACATGAGGTCTCTGTCCCTGAGGGGCGAGACCGTTGACAGCGTCAATATGTTTATTGGTAAGTGTCATCATCATCATCATCAGCCCACTTTACCAGGAGTGGAGAAGCAGGCTGAGTGCCTCCAACTGCGGAAGACATGCGGTCTTTGTGTCTCATTAAGCCCAGCCAGCGATCGAACCCGCGGCCTCCGGGTTTTAAATCCACCGCGCATACCACTGCGCCACGGAGGTCGTCAAAAACTATTGTTTATTAAAAGAGTATATTTTTTAGGTCCAGCAGTACACGAATGCGATCAGCGATCGACTGAAGTAATTGTAATAATGATTAATTACAAACCTGTTGTGATTATAATTAATTAATTTTTTCATCTGTATGCAAACTGTATGCAGAAAACGTCAGTTGACTGATGATGATGATGAAGGTGATTAATCACATACTGTTAATAATTAACCGGTTGTGATTATAATTAATTCATTTTTTCATCTGTATGCAGAAGACGTCCATTGGCTGATGATGATGATGATGGTGATTAATCACAAACTGTTAATAATTAACCACTTGTGATTATAATTAATTTATTTTTTCATCTGTATGCAAACTGTATGCAGAAGACGTCAGTTGACTGATGATGATGATGAAGGTGATTAATCACAAACTGTTAATAATTAACCAGTTGTGATTATGATTAATTTATTTTTTTATCTGTATGCAAACTGTATGCAGAAACGTCCATTGGCTGATGATGATGATGACGGGGATTAATCACAAACTGTTAATAATTAACCAGTTGTGATTATGATTAATTTATTTTTTTATCTGTATGCAAACTGTATGCAGAAACGTCCATTGGCTGATGATGATGATGACGGGGATTAATCACAAACTGTTAATAATTAACCAGTTGTGATTATGATTAATTTATTTTTTTATCTGTATGCAAACTGTATGCAGAAACGTCCATTGGCTGATGATGATGATGACGGGGATTAATCACAAACTGTTAATAATTAACCAGTTGTGATTATGATTAATTTATTTTTTTATCTGTATGCAAACTGTATGCAGAAACGTCCATTGGCTGATGATGATGATGACGGGGATTAATCACAAACTGTTAATAATTAACCAGTTGTGATTATGATTAATTTATTTTTTTATCTGTATGCAAACTGTATGCAGAAACGTCCATTGGCTGATGATGATGATGACGGGGATTAATCACAAACTGTTAATAATAAACCGGTTGTGATTATAATTAATTTATTTTTTCTATGTCTGTATGCAAAGGACGTCCATCGACTGATATTGATAATTAATCACAAACGGTTAATCATTAACTAATAGTGATTATGACGACCTCCGTGGCGCAGTGGTATGCGCGGTGGATATATAAGGCGGAGGTCCTGGGTTCGATTCCCGGCGGGGCAGATTGAGATTTTTCTCAATTTGTCTTGGTCTGACTGGTGGGAGGCTTTCGCCGAGGCTAGTTACCACCCTGCCGACAAAGACGTACCGCCAAGCGATTTAGCGTTCCGGTACGATGTCGTGTAGAAACCGATAAGGATGTGGATTTTCATCCTACTCCTAACAAGTCAGCCCGCTTCCATCTCAGACTGCATCATCACTTAACATCAGGTGTGATAGTAGTCAAGGGCCAACTTGTAGTCATTAAAAAAAAAAATTAAGTTTCCGTTTCCAGCTCTCAACGGCATACACCACGCGGGCAAAGAGATGGCCAACGAAGTGAAGCAGATCAGGAACCCGCTGTTCAACCCGTCTTTTATCATCAAGAAGATGATACAGGACAGACATCAGGTCAGTTTACCATTAATTACTTATCTATACATATAATAAAATCATAGATTAAAGACTACTAGATAGAGCCCATAGCGTGTCCACTCGTGAGACAGCAAATCAGCCTTATTGACATGACATGTCAACATTTAAAGTACATCATAAAACATTATGTTTTAAAATATCGTAAAATACGAAATATTACTTTATATAAGATAGTTTGGTAAACGCATAATACATGAAATTTGCTAAAAAATAACATATCTAAGCTTTAAATCATCAATCAATGAAGTTTATGCCTACTTACGTATGAAACGTAATTCCTTCGATTTTCTGTTCGCTGCGACTGTTGCAGCCGAAAATATTACAACCCACCATAGCACGATAACGTTTAAATTAATATCGTAACCGCAAAGTTATATTATTTATCAGCAAATTTAATAAAAAGCTAATAATTGCTCAGATATGTCCCTTGTCTGTCACAAATTCCACTCTTGACAAACAATAAAAACGAACACGCTGAAAGGGACAAAAAATAATCTTGTATCACTTTCTAATAAAGGCCGAATGAAATAAGTCTGTCACGCTCTTGAACCTACAGCCGCGTTATGACTCCATCTAGTAATCTTTAATCTATGAATAAAATAATAGCGAAGTCTATTCTATACATTAAATATTTTTTGAAAAAAGTAAGTGGTATGTATTACATACTCAATACAGAACAACATTTTTTAAAATTTTTGTCTGTATGTCCGTGTGTCTGTTCGCGAATCACTTTAAAACTACTGGACCGATTTTAATACGGTTTTCACAGATGGATTAAAGTACTTAATGAATTCAAATTAAACTTGGCACTATTAGAGTTCATACTACGATAAAGGATAAAATATGTCCTTAATGAAATTTAGTTCTTTTTTACCCGACTGCGTCAGAAGGAGGGTTATGTTTTTCGAGCGTATGTATGTATGTATGCCCATTTCTTCGGCACGCGCTACAGCCTAAACGGCTGAACGGATTTTGACATGTGAGGTGTCGTTAAATTTGTCGAAATTGTGGTAGTGACATAGGCCATATAAATTTTCAAAATGGCGGCTGTAAGTGGAGGAACAAAGGGGGAATGTGTGTGTTTTTTTCTCTTATCTTAGCAATATGGGTACCAATTGAAAGGTCGTAAAACCATTTGAAAAATATAAATACCATATCATGTTCATATTACTTTTTTAACAAAAAATGTCAAAAAGTGTACTAAGTGTACCGTCTCATTTCTATACCATAAACTAAAACTAAAAAGTCTCAAATAAAATTATTATTATAAAAACAAAAAACCCAACTGCTTAGAAGTTATGAACTGAAAAGAGAAAAACAAGGATCACTATATCTGTATAAAATTCTAAATACTTTATGGTGCTGCAGGCGGGGACAAACGTAGTTTTGGTAGATCTTTCTTTCCCCGCAGGTTAAAATATTTTGTCCCTGTTTGCAGCACCATAAAGTATTTAGAATTTTATACAGATATAGTGATCCTTGTTTTTCTCTTTTCAGTTCATAACTTTTATGCAGTCGGGTTTTTTGTTTTTATAACAATAATTTTTTGAATAACTTTTTTCTTACGTCCGATAATTATGAACGAGTAACCTTGTCGCCAGGAGAAGGACGATCCGAAGCTCACCCTGTACCTGGCGGAGCACCTGCACCCCACGCTCAAGAAGCCGTCGGAACAGCTGGAGTACTGCGTGCTGCGCATGCGCTACACGTGCGAGACGCTGATGAGCAGGCACGGCACCGAAGTCATCCACGCCTACACGTATGGACACCACTATGTATAGTAGCTTGCACCCGCGACTGCGACATTCCACGACGACCTCCGCGGTGGATTTATAAGACGGAGGTCCTGGGTTCGATTCCCGGCAGGGCAGATTGAGATTTTTCTTAATTTGCCTTGGTCTGGCTGGTGGGAGGCTTTCGCCGTGGCTAGTTACCACCCTACCGACAAGACGTACCGCCAAGCGATTTAGCGTTCCGGTGCAATGTCGTGTAGAAACCGAAAGGGGTGTGGATTTTCATCCCACTCCTAACAAGTTAGTCTGCTTCTATTATGTTTGTGTGAATATATTAGTTATCAAAATCTATTTATTTTGTCTTGCACCATTCCCGTTTTTAGTATCATCAAGGTCGCGTAAGACATTGCTAATCAATAATTTAAAAAATTTCATCTTCTTCTTTTTCATTTAAATCGGTTCGGAAATTTACGTCTCTCTTTTCATAATTTTGAAAAAAAAGAGTGTTTTTTATTTAAACACCTATGTAGTCAGTACTAAACCAAGAACAACTCAACTACTATATTTTCCTTTTCAGAGAGCTAAGCAGGCTGTCTAGTAGTCAGTACTAAACCAAGAACAACTCAACTCTTATATTTTCCTTTTCGAGGCACAGGTTCGCGAGTATCACGACCACTAAACCCAACTCCGAGCTAAGCAGGTCCTGAAAATTTCAGTACTAAACTATCAAGAACAATTCACACCCCTATTATATCCTTTTTTTCGCAGCTAAAAGTATCCTATTTCCTTTTGGGCAGGCTCTAGTCAGTACTAAACCAAATTCATTTAAATCGGTTCAAGAACAACTATTTATATTTTCCTTTTTAGGACTAATTTTCAAAAAAGAACAGTATTTTTTTTTTAGGGAGCTAAGTAGTCAGTACTAAACCAAGAACAACTCAACTATTATATTTTCCTTTTTTAGGGAGCTAAGCAGGCTCGCTAGTCAGTACTAAACCAAGAACAACTCGACTATTATATTTTCCTTTTTTAGGGAGCTAAGCAGGCTCGCTAGTCAGTACTAAACCAAGAACAACTCAACTCTTATATTTTCCTTTTTTAGGGAGCTAAGCAGGCTGGCTGAGGCGGCGACGGAAATATTGGCCATGACTGCAGTGCTGGCAAGAGCTTCAAGGTAACTTATTAACGGCCAGGCCTCCCTCCATATAGGAGTGGGGATATTTATTTATATTTTAACACCATGAAACCACTGTGCCAGCAAATAAATAATTAATTTTTAACCGACGAAAAAAAATGGAGGAGGTTCTCAATTCGACACGTATATATATTTTTTTTTTTACTTTTTCCAGAGTTGTCCGATTTTGATAATTCTTTTTTTATTAGAAAGGGCATGCTTCCAAGGTGGTCCCATTGTCATCATGTTAGGATCTGATGATGATATCCTGGGGAAATTGAACTATTTGAAACTCTTCAAATTTTGGAGGCCGCGGCCGAAGACTCCCACCACGAGTTACAAAATATGTTTTTTTTGTTCAGATCATACTGTATAGGCGTGAGGAACGCTGAAATGGAGATGAAACTGGCCTCAGTTTTCGTGGAGAGCACCAAAGACAGAGTGAAAAAGTTACTTCTAGAAGCAAATGAAGGGGAGTACTTGAACCTGGACTACTTCAGACTGCAGTTCGGGAAGAAGGTTCTAGAAACTAACAGCGTTGTTGTAGAGAAACCTACCGCGAGAGTGTTTTGGTAGATAAATAAATATTTAGCAAGTTTTTGTTTATTTATTTTATTCTATATGCTAAGAACTATATTTTATTGTATTAAGACAATACATATATAAATTAATACCGCATGAGTAGATAAAAAGAGGCAAAGCTCTTAAGGTGCAAAATTATTACGTATTTTGGTAGAGTTGTCACAATAGGTTAAGACAAATTAAACAACCAAACAAACAACGTGTCGCACAGACATGATTGTCAACTAACTGTGCTAGCGTAAACCGGTTTTTTCCAGTCTCGCCGCGTACGCGACAAGCGGCTGGTGGTCACTCACACATGCCTCGCGTGCTTGTAGTAGTGCATATATAAAACCGACTTCAGAAAAGAAAAAGTTAAATATAATTGCGTTATTTAGTTACTTTAATTTACTTAAGCATTTCTATGAAGCCGGTGTCACCCAAGTTTAAGAAAAGTTTATTTAACACAAAGCACTTGTGGATTTTAGGTAAAGTCCTGCAAGTAGGAAACAAGTAAAGAACTTCAACTCTAAATTCGTATACTCAATCATGACTCAAACATCTGCAATAGTAATACTCAAATAATAGTCCGGTCAATTTAGACCAAAAAATGAGAGTGAAGTTACATAAAGTCCCAACAAGCTGAATTTTTGTGAAGTTGTTCAAAACATAATTATAAACAATGTCTGGAAAATTTAATTCAAGGTCAAAGGTCAAAAAAATGAGTTTTTCGCGAGTTCCCCATCATAAAATTCCCCTGTAAGGAAAAAATTTAATTCAAGGTCAAAGGTATAACAACTTTTATAATCGTTATATCTCAGAAACGGTGGCTCGTAAGAAAAAAAGTAATGATACATTTTTTATAGATAATTTTATGATCTACTATTTTTGTCTGAGGTACTTTTATGATAAAACTTACCGTTTTGCTGAAAATCGCGAAAAACTAATTTTTTTGACCTTTGACCTTGAATTAAATTTTTTCCTTACAGGGAAATGATGGGGAACTTCTAGACATTGTTTGTAATTATGTTTTGAACAACTTCACAGAAATTCAGCTTGTTGGGACTTTATGTAACTTCGAATGTCTAAATTGACCGGACTATAAGTGACGTTTGAGTATTCGGGCGCGAGTCTAATCTACATAGTGCGGAAACTTAAGGTCTATAGCCGTCTCTAGGGAATACACTAATATATGAAACTCCTTTGTCAGCTGGCTTGAATTGGTCTCCAATTGTGACACTCTTGACAACCTTCGCCGATTTCTTGTTCCTCTTCCGTAGCTTGGCAACACCTTCCGCTATCTTTAAAACAAATTTTAAAATGTCAATATCTTAAACACCACCTACCCGCTTTAAAGCGGCGGGGTGAATCTACAACACATCTATAGAGCAAACTTTTTTTTGACCGACGAAAAAAAACGGAGGAGGTTCTCAATTCGACACGTATATTTTTTTTTTATGTATGACCACGCATAACTTTTTACAGAGTTGTCCGATTTTGATAATTAATTTTTTAATAGAAAGGGCGTACTTCCAAGGTGGTTCAATTGTCATCATGTTAGGATCTGATGATGATATCCTGGGGAAATTTAAGGAACTCTTCAAATTTTGGAGGCACGCTTACAGCGATTTCGGTATCGGTAGCTTTTTGGCTACTAGTGCCGTATAATATACTATGACAGTATAGTACGAGTACGTTACGTGGCGATAAATCACTAAAAAGTAAGAAATAACTGTCATTTAGTTGCTTTAATTTACTTAAGCATATCTAGGAGTCGGTGTCAGGCAAGGTTTCTACTTTAAGAACATTACCTAGAACCTACAAACTGCTTTACTACGTAAAATAAATGTTCCTTAAACTTGCTGGCACCGACTTCATAGATATGCTTAAGCAAATTAAAGCAACTAAATGACACAGTTATTTTTTATTTTTAGTGCGTTTTGAGTCGGTTCTATTTTTTAACCACTGACGTAAAAAGAGGGGTGTTATAATTTTTACGTCAACTGTGTGTGTGTCTGTAGCATTGTAGCGTTCCAACGGATGGAACGATTTCGATGCAGTTTTTTTAAATTTGAAAGCCAATTTCCTGGCTTCTACCAGGTTATGTTTATGAAAATCGGTTCAAAATGGCGGATTAAGTATTTTTTACAACTACCTCAATATGGGTATCAAATTTAAGGATTCGACGTGTAGAATAGTATGCCATATGAAAAGTTTCAAATTCAAAATGGCCGCCATGAAAAATGGCGAACTATAATTTTGTCAGGGGTGTTTAAAATTTCAATTTAATCTTGTATTCACCACAAGTTGATCCTTGACGGTAAGTAACGATTCAGTTTATGATTGAAGCGGGCCAACTGGTTAGGAGTAGGATGAAATCCACACCCCTTATGGTTTCTACATTACATCCAACTGGGACGTTAAATCGCTTGGCGGTACGCCCAGCGAGCCAGACCTGAACCAATTAAGAAAACTCAAAAAGCCCAGCCGGCAATGGAACCCAGGGCCTCCATCTTACAAATACACCACGCATACCACTACGCCACGGAGGTCACAATTTTGAATCCAGTCAAGAAATAATGCCGTTTATAGCCTTAGGGACCGTTCAAGTATTACGTAAGCACTATAGAGGGGGGGTCTGTGTATTGCTTATTTTTGATGACATGGGGGGTGGGGGGGTCTAGATGATGATTACGTCATCGATAGTTATTTATTTTTTTACACGAATAGCAAAAATTCGTGCATTCTCTATGTTGAATACTGTATCAGTAAAATCCAATCTCTGCCCTAAAATAATTTTCTAATTTTTAAAATTATAATTATGACAATTATTAAAAAAAATATGTAATTTATACTTGAAAAATGTTTACGTAAGCATAGGGGGAGGGGGTAGGAACTTTGCTTACTTTTGCTGACTTACTTTTGTTGTAATATTTGAACGGTCCCTTACATATAAAGATTAACCAGAATTAGGGTTGCCATCTCTAAAATTTGGAAAACAGGACAAAATGCGTGAAAACCTGAAAACCAGATGCGTGAAATTCTAGAAAGTCCGAAAGCCGGACATGTCAACAAGATCTTTTCAACATATTCAATGTAATAAAAAATAGTTGAAAATGTCATAAATCACCTTTTCATTTGGAACGGTGAATATACTTGGTTCATCGGTTGATCGTGGTGTGGTGCAGTGAGTGAATGGAGCATAGTGCGTGTCTCGCGGGCGGCCCAAATTTTATTTATTTTATTTTATTTATTTAAACATCTTTATTACAAATAAAAAAAAGAAACAATGGTACAATATAAACGTAAGCGCAAAAGGCGAGGCTTATCACTAGAAGTGATCTCTTCCAGGTAACCTAGATTAACGGACCTTTACACTTGAGACGGGGAATTGCAATAAAAATAAAGAAAAATTAATGTACAATTGAAAAGGTACAATATAATAAGGAATCTTTCTAACCAAATTTGTTTTATTTACTCTGAGTAATACGAAACGTCAATGTCAGTATGTGATTGACTATTTTGACAATGACATAGACTGTCAAAGAGACAATCCAAGAAAGCGGGAACTGCGTAATGATGCTTTCGAGTCATTTTGGATGTTTTGAAGAGGGTCCGGACAAAAATTAGTAAAACTTGTGAGATTTATGGTTTTTTACCAATTCTGAGTTCACTAAATATATATTAATAAACGTACAATAGATTACATATACAATAAATTATATATTATACATAAAAATTAATAAACATATGCCTACATATAAAAAAAATAATATAAAATACTAATAAATACATACAAAAATATAAATACACATAAATATATATTTGTACATGAAATAAATAAATTACAATGATAGATAGTGCTGTCTAACACTGTTTTTAAATATCGCTAACGATTTTGACCCTCTTATGTCATCAGGGAGTGCGTTCCAACTGCGTTCGTTTTATTTATTCATTTATTTTTTAAAACCTGGTCTATATGAAACCTTACCCGGATGTCCTCTAAACTAGGACAAATACGGAGAAACCCGGACGGATGTCAACCCTAACTAGATTTAATTACAAAAATCCCTCTTAGAAGTCTATAACAAAATAGTCGATTAAATTACCTTTGAAGGAAGGTTTTCTTTCTTCTTTTCCACAAACGCCTCTGTCTTCTCTATGGTCGCGTCTATGGCTTGCACTTTATTTTTTTCTTTTCTCTTATAATAGAATACCTCCCAGGCCAACGTTATCATCGCGAGGCCTAAGCCGAACAACGTTGCTATAAATACTCCACCTAAAAAGTGAAATTTAACATTTTTATTTATTAAAAAATAAATTGTGTGGTTTTAAGAAACTACGATGCAAGTGAAAGTTTTTGACGTGACAACGTCTTATAATTCGATAGAGCTGGCTGCACGCACGAAAAACCATGACGTCATGCGTCGTTACCTCGCTTTGAGGCGTTCCATGTAAGGCTTGAAGTGCAAGCGAGAGCGCGGTACGAGCGACTAAGAAGCACAATCGGCCTTTGCGTTCGGCAGCGTTCGACATCCGTCTATTAAATATAATTATTAAAAATATTAATTTTAAATTAAAAATTAATATATTTATTATAAATTTAAAATATAAATTTATAAAATCAAAATTAATTATTTTATTAATTTAAATTAATATTTATAAAAATATACTTAAATTGAAAATTTTAATAACCAATTAAATGCTACCATTCCATCAGTATTTTCTTAAGACATTGTCACGTTCAACTATCGTCAGTAAACCGACTTTACAGACAACCAGTTTTTTTTTAAATAGTTTTATTAGTAATTTATTTATCTTGCCATTTTCTGCGAGAAATCGACTAATCCAAGCGGCAAATTTATATTATCCTACAGAAAACCCTCTACGTCTCGTTCTATCGGCTATCGGCTGCTGCTCTTGTCACTCGTTAGAGCTGGTGTTGCCGGTGGACCTTGGGGTGATCCGAGCTACAATGCTGGACGCGGCGCAAAGATTCGCGGCCAAATGGCAGGTGGGAACTCGGGTTGGTTGTTACCGGGGAGTGGCAGGAGCGACCAGGGACCGTCCTCAGGAGATGTAGACTCAATGTTCAATCGTTACTTGTTGTCTTTAAGAATGCCGACAAATCATATTATCTATCGCAGTACGTACAAAACGCACATTGGTCTACGTCATTGCTGTTATGACTTCATAATGTATATAGTAGATATATATATTATGATAGCAATTTAATGTTGATTTAACGAATATATATAGTAGATATATATATATATATATATATATATATATATATATATATATATATTACATATATATTATATTTCTTTTTTTATTTTTTGTATTATAGCAATTTAATCGTTGATTTACATCGCATTCTGCAGTCGTCATTTTCTAAACCTGAGCTTACATGGTAGATACTTAGCAATAAGGCAACCTTTTGTATGCTACTTTCTTTATAATATTTATATTATAATTGACTTTTGAAAGCGCAAGGATTTGGGTGACCTTGTCGCAATCACCCCTGGTAGTAAGTGATGATGCAATATAAGATGGTAGCGAGTTATCTCGTTAAGAAAAGAATAACCCATAAGTTGCTTACATACATTTTACCCGACTGCGTCAGAAGGAGGGTTATGTTTTTCGAGAGTATATATGTATGTATGTCCATTTCTTCGGCATGCGCTACAGCCTAAACGGCTAAACGGATTTTGACATGTGAGGTGTCGTTGAATTTGTCAAAATTGCGGTAGTGACATAGGCTATATAAATTTTCAAAATGGCGGCTGTAAAGGGGGGATTTGTGTATTTTTTTCTCTTACCTTAGCAATATGGGTACCAATTGAAAGGTCGTAAAAAGACCATTTCAAAAATATAAATATATCATGTTCATATTAGTTTTTTAACAAAAAATGGCAAAAAGTGTACTAAGTGTACCGTCTCATTTCTATACCATAAACTAAAACTAAAAAGTCTCAAATAAAATTATTATTATAAAAACAAAAAACCCGACTGTTATACACCATAAAGAATTTAGAATTTTATACGGATAAAGTGATCTTTGTTTTTCTCTTTTCAGTTCATAACTTCTAAGCAGTCGGGTTTTTTGTTTTTATAATAATTATTATTTTTGGTGTTTTTTGAAGGCCGCAGCCCATTATTTACCAGGCGAGCGAAGTCGCGAGCGTCTGGTAGTCAACTGAATAATAAGTGTTGATGCTTACCCAAACTCTCTAAAGTAATTCCTTCCGACTCATCCGCGTCTGGACAAGCTTGCCGCGCGGTTTCGTTCCAGTATCTGGAACAATCATTATTATCATCAGCTGAGTCACGGTGCTCTAAGAGATATAATTACATGCGCGGTTGACCAAGCCACACTCGGTATTTCAGAAATTATACGTTTTAATTAATTAATCGTTGAAATCGTTGAACGAGATTCAGATTATATTCATAGATAGATAGATAGATAAAATCTTTATTGCACACATATAAAGAATAACAAACAGAATAATATATAAAACAATGATTAAATATGTACTCCTCCAGACAACCCGCACAGTTGGAATAAAATGAGGGAAAGCGGATAGTGCAACACAATAATAAATAGACTACATACACTAACATACTAATAATACATAAATAATAATAAGACAAAATATATTATATTTTATTAATATAATTCATTTATATTAATAAAATATAAATATTATGACCTTACTAATGAACTAACCAAAAATGGCTATGTGGTTAAGTAGTTTATACGCGGTAGAAGTGGGTGCGAGGGGTATACCAGCGAAGTCTCTCAACAACCTGCTAAAAGACCTTGGCCTTACTAGAAGTGCAGTAAGCTCCATATTGGAACGAGTGTCCAAAGCTTCTCTAGTAGGGTTCTTCCGAATTTGGCTGGGCAGGGAGAATAACTTGAACAGAGGAGGTGAGTGTTGACGCGCGTCACTAAGGGTACCCTTAAACCTACACCCGTGTCACAAGTCTCGGGCTCTGTTCGGAGTTTTTCTCTCAGCCACGCGATGGACCCGGCACCCACACGGTGAATCCATGGAATGCTAAGATATTCGTCTCACAAGAATTAAAAAGATATAATAATTTTAATTAATTAAATAAAGGTAAAGGTACTATATAGTATCTTGTAATGGTTGAATTATTAAACTTAAGTGAATTATCTGGAGTGTTATTTACATTTATCTTGCACCTATCCTATCTGATATGGTGCTAACAGTTCATAGATTCGAATCCGGTGTCGGGCTGTAATGTAGTTTCTTTCTTCCAAGAAAATTTGCAAAAATTCGAAGCCAAAAGTAATAGAAAATGTCAATCGGCAGAGCCAGGAATCGAGTCCATTACACCCGTTTTATTAATCCACCGCCTATGTCCACCCGATGTTAAGAGCTCTTTATTAGGCTATTGAGACATTTATTGTGTATGGTATGGTGCTAACTTGCTGGACAGCTGCTCCAAGAAGCGCTCCTTCTGCAAGTCGAGCAGGGTCCGGGACAGGTCTTCCTGCAGCCGCGAGCCTTGCTGCACGGCGATAGCGTACGGTTGTTCTGCAAACACTTCGCCCACCTCTGTCAGGTTGCAGTTACGGGTTATTTCGTACCTGTGGAAAGAGTTGCGAGAGTATGCGCGGTGGATTTATAAGACGGAGGTCCTGGGTTCGATTCCCGGCGTGGCCGATTGAGATTTTTCTTAATTTGTGTTGGTCTGGCTGGTGGGAGGCTTTCGCCGTGGCTAGTTACCATCCTACCGACAAAGACGTATCGCCAAGCGATTTAGCGTTCCGGTACGATGTAGTGTAGAAACCGAAAGGATTGTGGATTTTCGTCCCACTCCTAACAAGTTAGCCTGCTTCCATCTTAGACTGCATCATCACTTAACAGCAGGTGTGATAGCAGTCAAGGGCCAACTGGTAGTCGATAAAAAAAAGACGTGTGGCACTCGGAGACTGCCGCGGTAAAGCTATTGCATAGCATTTTTTATCAACTTACGTTTACCTACCGACGTCATCGGGATCGTGTCCTAGCGGTAAGGCGCTCTAAGTGCCCGTATTGCCAGAGAGACGCGGGTTCGAATCCCGTCGGTTCCGCACTTTTTTTTAAAGCGTGAATTTGCAAAAAGTCATTAATTTAAAAAAAAATGACTTTTTTAAAATATCACGCTTGAAAAAAAAATTGCGGAACCGACGAGATTCGAACCCGCGTCTCTCTGGCAATCCGGGCACTTAGAGCACCTTACCGCTAAGCCACGTTCCCCGATGACGTCGTTGCAGAAATTGTGCTTTTGATATTATGGTTTTGATACTCAGGGGGTGTTAGGTTTTTTCGTTACGGAATTTCTGTATTCGGTCTCCAAGCTCAAGGCGATAAAAGCTATGCAATAGCTTAAAAAATTTTTTACTGCTAGCCTTCTATGCAGAGCCCTATGTAGAGGAATAAGACACCGATACATGCTATGCTTTGATGCAGAGGTGTACTCGAGTATTTCCAATGATATATTTTTGAATATTTTACCAGGTCGCCCACTAAGTGCGCCTCTTTGTAAAAGGCTTACACTTGTTGGAGTTATTCAACAATATGTATTTCCAAAAATCACCTACTATAAGTATCAAAGAAACGCGTAACCAACACCAATGAGGCTGTAAGCAACCTGGGCGGCCTGCTAAGTTTCTGGAGCGAGCTAAGCTGGCGTGACTCAACCAGCGGCGAGTACGGAGAAAGCTCAAGTCAAAGGCGAAGAACAGCTAATATATAAACTCAATATAAACATTTCTACATATTGACATTTATCTTTTCCATTAATTGTTTAATAAGTAATTTGGTAAATAAGGTATTCGCTTTTAAAATATGCGCTGCTCATTCGTTCTGTACGAGTGGATATGTCACTCACGAGGAAACCATAATCGGCGTCTCGTTTGCCCCTGGAGTTATAGTATCCGACGCCGCGGCAAAAACTAACCTGTAATTATGGAGGGTAGAGGAAAGGAGGATCATCTGTGTATATGAAAAAGTGTCCGTCAAAATGTATTAAATTAGGATGGCGCCACAGTTGCATCAAAGTAACTCTCAAAAGAAGCGCCAAATATTGTTAGAGTATATTTTTTTTGTTTTGAGATTTACGTCCACTTGGACAACTTTTCACAACACAAATTTTACCCATAACTGTTCTGTTATTCACTCACTTTTTCATAAAATTAAATGTTTATATATCAACAACCGTACTATTTACTGTTTACGAACTAAAATCACTCTAAACGCACGTTTGGTTATAATTCTGTAAGGTTATATTTACCACAATATTTTGTACAACGTAAGTTGTTGAAGTTCTCAATAATTAACTACTTTAGTCGATAATGATAATTTTTTTAACTCGGCATACTTCAATTCATCTACGATTGCTACATTCATCATCATACCATACCCTGTGCATCCACTAGCGCGATTGTGGAGGATTTTTGAACTGTTATTTAACGGATACAACTGGACACTTTTTCAACTTTTCTCCCATATAAGATGACTCTCCTTTCCTCTACCCTCCATACCTGTAATGTAGGTAGGTACCTATTTATTAAAAAAATGTTTACTTTATTTCAGCTGAATCGTGTATGAAAGCGAAGTCTGCTTCGGAGTGCTCGTTGACTTGCTGGAACCCAGTCGCGGCGTCCGCTACCGGGCCTACGGGAATTAAACTGTTTTTTGAAAAAAAATATAAATATAATATCGTCTAAACTAGCGGACGTGACTAGACTATCACGTGAGAAAATCAGTGTTTAGAAACCGTCCTGCAACGCCAAAAAGTCCCATTTTATGAGATAGAAATTATTAACGTTAGATTGCCTAAAATGCTTATCAAAAATTGACTACAATTAATAAAAAATAAATGAAAAAATAAAAAGACCTTTATTTCTAGTATTACAATTTTTCTTAAGAATATTAATTTTCGAAAAAGTTTAAGGAACATTTATTTTACGTAGTAGAGATTTGTGGGTTGTAGTAGCGTCCTTAAAAGAAATAGAACCGACTCAAAACGCACTAAAAAGTAAAAAATAATTGTGTCATTTGGTTGCTTTAATTTACTTAAGCGTATCTAGGAGTAGGCGCCAGCCAAGGTTTCTACTTAAAGGACATTACCTAGAACCCACAAACTGCTTTACTACGTAAAATAAATGTTTCTTAAACTTGGCTGGCACCGACTTCATAGGTATGCTTAAGTAAATTAAAGCAACTAAATGACACAGTTATTTTTTACTTTTTAGTGCGTTTTAAGTCGGTTCTATTTTTTGGAAAAAATTTTTGTTTCTTACTTTTTGTGATTTATCGACACGTAACGTACTCGTACTATAGATACTGTCATAGTATATTATATGCCACTAGTAGCCAAAAAGCTACCGATACTTAGGCAAAAACCGAAATCGCTGCAAGTGTGCCTATACAATTTGAAGAGTTCCTTTTAATTTTCCCAGGATGTCATCATCGGATCCTAACATGATGACAATGAGACCACCTTGGAAGTGTGCCCTTTCTAATAAAAAAATAATTATCAAAATCGGACAACTCTGTAAAAAGTTATGCGTGGTCATACAAAAAAAAAATATACGTGTCGAATTGAGAACCTCAAAACGCACTAAAAAGTAAAAAATAGCGTTTTTAGTCGGTTCTATTTTTTGTTAAAAAAATTTTGTATGATTTATTTTCTATTAAAAGCCAGCTAAAACACATAACATTTATTAAGGAAATGACGTACATCAATCTTAATTCACTGTTCATTAAATCTGCTTATTTATTACACAAACATGCACATATTTCGACATTAATAGTTAACGATAGAATTCCATACTTCTAACCACTTCACTTCTTAACTTGGTTTTTGTAGACTCTGTACTGCGCTCTCTCACTGTGGCGGTTAAATGTATTTTTACAATCACTTTTATGAAGTTGGTTAAGTGGGAGATAATGGTGCAATTATGGAGGGTAGAGGAAAGGAGGATCATCTGTGTATATGAAAAAGTGACTGTCAAAATGTATTAAATTAGGATGGCGCCACAGTTGCATCAAAGTAACTCTCAAAAGAAGCGCCAAATATTGTTAGAGTATATTTTTTTTGTTTTGAGATTTACGTCCACTTGGACCACTTTTCACAACACAAATTTTACCCATAACTGTTCTGTTATTCACTCACTTTTTCATAAAATTAAATGTTTATATATCAATAACCGTACTA
This sequence comes from Mycalesis mineus, assembly GCA_034621355.1. Classification (NCBI taxonomy): domain Eukaryota; kingdom Metazoa; phylum Arthropoda; class Insecta; order Lepidoptera; family Nymphalidae; genus Mycalesis; species Mycalesis mineus. Next base: position 457,491 of record CM067906.1, on the reverse strand, counting down.
TTTACTGTTTACGAACTAAAATCACTCTAAACGCACGTTTGGTTATAATTCTGTAAGGTTATATTTACCAGAATATTTTGTACAATGTAAGTTGTTAAAGTTCTCAATAATTAACTACTTTAGTCGATAATGACATTAAATTTTTTAACTCGGCATACTTCAATTCATCTACGATTGCTACATTCATACCATACCCTGTGCATCCACTAGCGCGATTGTGGAGGATTTTTGAACTGTTATTTAACGCATACAACTGGACACTTTTTCAACTTTTCTCCCATATAAGATGACTCTCCTTTCCTCTACCCTCCATAGGTGCAATGCAGCATTTTCTGCAGTTCTGCCAACCAATCGCGTAGTGGGGCGTCATCAGTTCAATGAAGCCAACTGTGCGCCCACAGATAACGCACATTTTCCATAGAGGATTTCACAGATGACAACATTTCTGATATTAATTGCAATTGTCATTTTGAAGGAAATGACGTAAAACGTAATGATGTTCATTAGGTAACACTAAAAACATACCTGATGCGTTAATAGCTAACAAGATGTGCCCATACTGCTCCCGTATAGGGTAGTCCCAGACTCGGTACTGCGCCTGGTCTGATGTGGCGTTCAATGTTATCTCCTTCCACACCCTGAACGGAAGTTACAACGATACTAAAGACAGAAGTATTCTACTGTGTCACATGGTGTTGTGACGCGTCAGAAGCGTATCGATTTAAAACATTTAAAATGGATAGAAAATTTAAAAAGTAAAAAATTAAGGAACGGAAAAATTTTCTTCTTTTGTTTTGAACTTCTTAATGATTGGTTCGTTATTCGGGGCGTGTACTTTTTATTTTGCGTACTTTTATTTAAATTTATTTTCTTCATTGATCCGCGAGGCCGTGAGCGGTGGCTACACCGTACGCCGCCTCTGCTTAAATAATTATTATTATACAGGTATCTAATAAATTTACCTAATACAAGAACACGTAAAAACTGTTTTGAAGACCTCCGTGGCGCAGTGGTATACGCGGTGGATTTATAAGACGAAGGTCCTGGGTTCGATTCCTGGCGGGGCAAATTGAGATTTTTTTCAATTTGTCTTGGTCTGGCTGGTGGGAGGCTTTCGCCGTGGCTAATTACCACCCTACCGACAAAGACGTATCGCTAAGCGATTTAGCGTTCCGGTACGATGTCGTGTAGAAACCGATAGGAGTATGGATTTCATCCTACTCCTAACAAGTTAGCCCGCTTCCATCTTAGACTGCATCATCACTTAACATCAGGTGTGAGAGCAGTCAAGGGCCAACTTGTAGTCGATAAAAAAAAAAAGACGTATCGCTAAGCGATTTAGCGTTCCGGTACGATGTCGTATAGACACCGAAAGGGGTGTGGATTTTCGTCCTACTCCTAACAAGTTAGCCCACTTCCATATTAGACTGCATCATCATTTAACATCAGGTGTGATAGCAGTCAAGGGCCAACTTGTAGTCGATAAAAAAAAATTACAAGAAGATATTTACATGTTACACACTAGCGCTATTTCCCTTTTGTATAGCAAGGCTGATCCTAGGCACCAAACAAGCACCAGCACGTTTGTGACCAGACACATGAATAAATTATTTGGACAGCCTACTTGAAATAAATGAATTCGAATAAACTGTAAAAGTTCCTACCTGTAAAGCGTGTCTTCTGCGAACTTCATGTTGATGAAGTACTGGTGTATGGTGGAGCTCTCCACCACCGTGTAGTTGATGCGCGACTGGCGGGCCAGTTGCTCCAGGGAGGCCACTGGAGTCTGCAAAGAGTTTGATATCTTAGGCATTAGCGGGCGTTCTCGGAGGAATATCAGGACACAAATTAGCCTATGACACTTCTCATTAGTCTGGATATCATGTACAATTCACTGACAGATAAAGAGATTAGCCAAAAGAATCAGACAGACAGACTGAAATTCGAAAAATTGATTTTTTGATGTATGTACCGTATTTTTTTTTTTTTTTATTGAGAAAGAATACAATAAGGAATTTAAGCTCCGTGGACCGTCTATAAATACCGTATATAAATACCTATATACATATATATACATTTAGTAAAACTTTAGAGATTACATCACTATTACCATCATCGACATGGCCACGTCACCGTCACCGTCATCGTCACTGTAAACGTCATCGTCATTATAATCGTTACCGTCACCGTCATCATCATCATCATCATTATTATCAGCGGGTGGACGTTCACAAGATATACACCACAGGTTCCGCTTGATGTGATTGATCCACCTAACAGGGGTCGACCAACAATGCGCTTTCCAGTGCGGGGCGTCAACGTCTATCAGCCCTTCGAAATACGTGGTAGTCGAGGTAAGCCCAGGCAAATTAATAACAAATTGTCACCTGCATTCTTTCCACGGTGAGGAACGCCGCCAAGTTAGCAGTGAAGGTAGCCAGCATCAGTACCACAAATAACCAGTAAGCTGCCACCAGTGTACGCCCCGACAGAGCTTTGGGGGCTTCCCCGCCGCCCTGAGGCGTGAACGACGTTAGGGCGAACCAGAAGCTCTCTTTTAAAGTGAATTCCCTGCAAGAGATCATCTTTAACAACCTAGTAGCGGACGCTCGCAACTTTCGCGTAAAAATTGGTAGATACTTGAACTTTTGTTCGAAGACTTTTGAGGATGAGTTTCGGAAAATCCTTTTTTAGCGCACGCCTACGTCAAATAGCTATCTGTATGTGTCTAAATTTTCAGCGAAATCCATTCAGTTGTTTGAGCTTTGCGGTGATTGATCAGATTGGCAGTATTGGGATGGTAATGTTTAATTTCTTAAGTATCTTTATTAGGCGCCGGGACAATACACCGTATAGAAATTAGTACTTATGTAAGTACTGTATATATTCTTTCATATGAAATTAATACAAACAGATATAGATTAAACAAAACTTAAACAGTTAACGGTACTGCATGGGGTACCACTACAACACTTACCGGCACGGGTAGAAGTATCACTACAACATTTACGGGCACGGGTAGAAGTATCACTACACACAACACGGCTAGTCTTCAACACCTACCGGCACGGGTAGAGGTATCACTACAACACTTACCGGTACGGGCAGAAGTATCACTACACACGGCACGGCCAGTCTACAACACTTACCGGCACGGCTAGTCTACAGCACTTACCGGCACGGGTAGGGGTATCACTACAACACTTACCGGCACGGCAGAAGCATCACTACACACGGCAAGGCTAGTCTACAACACTTACCGGCACGGGTAGGGGTATCACTACAACACTTACCGGCACGGCAGAAGCATCACTACACACGGCACGGCTAGTCTACAACACTTACCGGCACGGGTAGGGGTATCACTACAACACTTACTGACACGGGTAGGGGTATCACTACAACACTTACCGGCACGGCAGAAGCATCACTACACACGGCACGGCTAGTCTACAACACTTACCGGCACGGTAGGGGAATCACTTCAACACTTATCGGCACGGGCAGAAGTATCACTACACACGGCACGGCTAGTCTACAACACTTACCGGCACGGGTAGGAGTATCACTACAACACTTACCGGCACGGGCAGAAGTATCACTACACACGGCACGGCTAGTCTACAACACTTACCGGCACGGGTAGGGGTATCACTACAACACTTACCGGCACGGGCAGAAGTATCACTACACACGGCACGGCTAGTCTACAACACTTACCGGCACGGGTAGGAGTATCACTACAACACTTACCGGCACGGGCAGAAGTATCACTACACACGGCACGGCTAGTCTACAACACTTACCGGCACGGGTAGGAGTATCACTACAACACTTACCGGCACGGGCAGAAGTATCACTACACACGGCACGGCTAGTCTACAACACTTACCGGCACGGGTAGGAGTATCACTACAACACTTACCGGCACGGGCAGAAGTATCACTACACACGGCACGGCTAGTCTACAACACTTACCGGCACGGGTAGGAGTATCACTACAACACTTACCGGCACGGGCAGAAGTATCACTACACACGGCACGGCTAGTCTACAACACTTACCGGCACGGGTAGGAGTATCACTACAACACTTACCGGCACGGGCAGAAGTATCACTACACACGGCACGGCTAGTCTACAACACTTACCGGCACGGGTAGGGGTATCACTACAACACTTACCGGCACGGGCAGAAGTATCACTACACACGGCACGGCTAGTCTACAACACTTACCGGCACGGGTAGGAGTATCACTACAACACTTACCGGCACGGGCAGAAGTATCACTACACACGGCACGGCTAGTCTACAACACTTACCGGCACGGGTAGGAGTATCACTACAACACTTACCGGCACGGGCAGAAGTATCTTACCGGCACAACACACGGCACGGGCAGAAGTATCACTACACACGGCACGACTAGTCTACAACACATACCGGCACGGGTACGGGTATCACTACAACACTTACCGGCACGGGTAGGGGTATCACTACAACACTTACCGGCACGGGCAGAAGTATCACTACACACGGCACGGCTAGTCTACAACACTTACCAGCACGGTAGGGGAATCACTACAACACTTACCGGCACGGACAGAAGTATCACTACACACGGCACGGCTAGTCTACAACACTTACCGGCACGGGTACGGGTATCACTACAACACTTACCGGCACGGGCAGAAGTATCACTACACACGGCACGGCTAGTCTACAACACTTACCGGCACGGGCAGAAGTATCACTACACACGGCACGGCTAGTCTACAACACCTACCGGCACGGGTAGGGATACGCGTCGGGGTTGTTCCTAGCGGAGTAGGGGGAGTACTTCTCCAACAGCCAGATCATGCAGCCGGTCAGAAGCAGCGCAGCTACAATACTGAGCCATACTTCTGTGCGGAGTACTGTCATGAATTTGAAGAGCGATGTCTTGCGTATCGGCTTGCGGATCACTACAACATGTTAGAGAATTAATCAACATTATCGCCCCATTAACGGACTACTATAGGGACATGTTTCCTTCCATGTGGAAGAGGAGATTCGATCACGAAAAAATACTCCGAGCGTAGCTAACTCCATCGCATCCTGGGTGACCTTCTTATGATGACTATTGTTAGCCTATTGCCCTCACCAATAAGAATGCCCGTCTGCTCGAAGTACGGCGCCACGAAGTCCACCACTTCCTCCCTCTCAGCTGTCATCGTCAGTGCCGCCACGGCGATGTCCGTCTCCTGGGAATTACTTTTTATTTAATTATTGCCTTTTTAACCGACGAAAAAGACGGAGGAGGTTCGCAATTCGACACGTATATTTTTTTTATGTATGACCACGCGTAACTTTTAATATAGTTATCCGATTTTGATAATTCTTTTCTTATTAGAAAGGGCATACTTCCAAGGTGGTCCCATTGTCATCATGTTAGGATCAGATGATGATATCCTGGGGAAATTGAAGGAACTCTTCAAATTTTGGAGGCACGCTTACAGCGATTTCGGTTTTTGTCTCGGTATCGGTAGCTTTTTGGCTACTAGTGCCGAATAATATACTATAACAGTATAGTACGAGTACGTTACGTGGCAATAAATCACTAAAAAGTAAAAAATAAAAATTTTTAACAAAAAATAGAACCGACTCAAAACGCACAGTTATTTTTTGCTTTTTAGTGCGTTTTGAGACGGTTCTATTTTTTATTAAAAAATTTTATTACATACATATACACAATCATAAAAATACGCCTCGGTCCCACATGGGTAAACAATGACAACATCCTTCCACTTGTTACGGTCCTTGCATACTTCTGCTGCTTCTTATGAATCCCTCAGGCAGAAGTCCTAGTGAAATAGGTATCGAAAACATCACTCTCCCTCCTTATAAGAGAAGGAAGAGGAGGAGGGAGGAGATACGAGGTATCTATCCATATCATAGTAGTAACTAGTATAAGCTCGCCATATCATAGTAGTAACTAGTACAAGTACAACACTGAGCCCGCTAACATGCATTGGGTTATGACTTATGAGTAACCCAATGCATGTTGGCGGGCTCAGTGTTTGATTATTATTTAACGATCACTATCAGATATTAATAATAGTGAACGGGAAACTTCCCGATTCCACGGCGACGGCTTGGATTTTTTCTAAAAAAATTTTACAGGAAAGAAAATTGTTCCATATTTCATTTCATCACACGTTCCATTATTGTTCCATAGCCCGACGCATGATTCGAATCTAGAACCACGTGATATGAAGCCACAGAGGCATATCACTGCACCAATTGACCCTATAGTAGGCCGCTAGCAGAATGACTTACCCCAGTGGTCAGATCACCCACAATTCCATCCCACGAGCCGTTTGGTAGTCTCCTACCAAAAGAACCCGATTTTGGAGTTACAATTTCGTAGTCGAAGCCCATAGACTGCAAATAAAAAAATTGTTTTAGATGCCTACAATCAGAATTTTTTATAATTCAAATAACATGTAGTAGAAATAGCCCAAAATATTAAAGACTATAGTAAATTTTTGACGCAGTTGGAAACGCCTTGTCTTGGCAGTTCCAGGGTTGGGTTAGATTTCCAGGTCGGGTCAATTTAGGACGTATTTTTAACCGGCGAACAAAAACGGAGGAGGTTCTCAATTCGACACGTATATTTTTTTTATGTATGACCACGCATAACTTTTTACAGAGTTGTCCGATTTTGATAATTCTTTTTTTATTAGAAAGGGCACACTTCCAAGATTTTTGTTTTTTCATTGTCATCATGTTAAGATCTGATGATGATATCCTGGGAAAAATTTCGGTTTTTGTGTAAATATCGGTAGCTTTTTGGCTACAAGTGCCATATAATATACTATGACAGTATAGTACGAGTACGTGACGTGGCGATAAATTTCTAAAAAGTAAGAAATGAAAATTTTTAACAAAAAATAGAACCGACTCAAAACGCACTAAAAAGTAAAAAATAACTGTGTCATTTAGTTGATTTAATTTACTTAAGCATATCTATGAAGTCGGTGCCAGCCAAGTTTAAGGAACATTTATTTTACCTAGTAAAGCAGTTTGTGGGTTCTAGGTAACGTCCTTAAAGTAGAAACCTTGACTGGCACCGACTCCTAGATATGCTTAAGTAAAATAAAAATTTCCACTAACTAAATTGGGCCAGGTCTGGCTAGTGGTAACCTTCGGCCGTACCTGCAAGCGACTCAGCATTCCGTTATGAAGTCGTGTAGAAAACGATAAACGAAAGGGGGGGTAAATTTCATTATTCCTAACAAGCTAGCCTGCATCGATCAAGATTGCTTCATTACCTAACCAGGTGTGATTGCAGTCAAGAACTAACTTGTTGAGAATTAAATCTTGGACTCAATATAACAATACCTAATACTAATACTTACCTCCACTGCCGTAACTGGGGCAGTGCCAACGGTGCCCAGGCGCAGACCCTAGAGTGGCGCAGAAATGACCAGACCATATACAAACAATACCTTATTTAGAGTCAGTTACAAGTCTGTAGGGCGCAGTTACGCACGCTGGCACAGAGCGCAGAAATGACCAAACCATATACAAACAATACCTTATTTAGAGTCAGTTACAAGTCTGTAGGGCGCAGTTACGCACGCTGGCACAGGGCGCAGAAACTGCTGTTTGTGCTTCTGTGCTGTTAGGGCTCTGCTCACCTCCGCGATTTTATCAATGAGATCAATACAGTAACCCTCGTACACAGGCTGTCCCTCCTCACTCAACATTGGCTCGCCCGATTGTGGGTCATACTTCAGCATGCTCCAAGGTACAGCCTACAAAACACATGATCGTTTTAAGTTTTTCCCGCGTAGTTTTCATTTCCGTGAGAATTTCGAGATAAAAAGTAGGTAAATGTGTTATTCTGATATGTAAGCTATATTATTTTAAAGTTTCATTAAAATCCATTCAGTATATTTTTTTCATTTCTATAGCAATACTGTGTAACCTCAACATCCTTAAATTTGTATCGAACCCGAATCGCACTTATCCGATATTTTTTTAATGAAATAAGCATGATTTATATTGGCGTAGCGCTCTTTTTCCAATTGTATCAAGTTCTGTAACATGAGACTTAAGTCTTGCAGCGCAATCTGCGAAGAGCAGAAGTCCGCTCTCGACTTTCATTTTTGTAATTTCCTTTTTATAACGCACTTTTGTTAATGTCTTTATACGAAAAGTTATCACAGACTAAAAATTATACTTACGGCTGCAGTGCCAATTCGGAAGAAGTTTCTCAACGGCGCCAGTTCCACGCCGGGCAGAAGCCGGTATTCTTCGCCGGCGTACCAGTACGCAGCTCTTTGTAGACCCTTCTCCATTGAGTACGTTGTTAGGATGAAACGGGATCGAAGCAGCAGGCTGGACCTAGTCACATCACACTGATATCTAACTGACTATCAAAAAAATTTTTAACAAAAATAGAACCGACTCAAAACGCACTAAAAAGTAAAAAATAACTGTGTCATTTAGTTGCTTTAATTTACTTAAGCATATCTATGAAGTCGGTGCCAGCCAAGTTTAAGGAACATTTATTTTACGTAGTAAAGCAGTTTGTGGGTTCTATGTAACGTCCTTGAAAGTAAAAACCTTGGCTGGCACCGACTCCTAGATATGCTTAAGTAAATTAAAGCAACTAAATGATACAGTTATTTTTTACTTTTTAGTGCGTTTTGAGTCGGTTCTATTTTTGTTAAAAAATTTTATTTCTTACTTTTTAGTGATTTATCGCCACGTACAGTACTTGTACTATACTGTCATAGTATATTATATGGCACTAGTAGCCAAAAAGCTACCGATACCGAGTCAAAAACCGAAATCGCTGTAAGCGTGCCTCCAAAATTTGAAGAGTTCCTTCAATTTCCCCAGGATATCATCAGCAGATCCTAACATGAGGACAATGGGACCACCTTGGATGTATGCCCTTTCTAATAAAAAAAGAATTATCAAAATCGGACAACACTGTAAAAAGTTATGCGTGGTCATACATAAAGAAAAAAAAAAAAAAAAAAAAACAAATATACGTGTCGAATTGAGAACCTCCTCCGTTTTTTTTCGTCGGTTAAAAAGAGGTTCTATGTTCGTCTATATAAGTATTTTAATGTTTTTTATTAACTACAATCTAGCCCGTGACTGCAATCACACCTGATGGTGAGTGATGATGCAATCTATGATGGAAGCGGGCACCTTGTTAACAGTAGGAGAATATTCATTATTCACGCATAGGTTTCTACACGATATCGTACTGCATCGCTAAATTGCTTCGCGATTTCTTGTCCTGTCGGTAGGGTGGTTCGTATATACATATTATATAAACAGATTTTTAACTAAACAACCAGACAGACAGACAAAAATGTTTAAAAATTAATATGTACTTATCATACTAAGTCTAGGTATATACTTCCATAGGCATTTACTAAAAAGCAGTTCATTTTTAACCGACGAAAAAAACTGAGGAGGCTCTCAATTCGACACGTATCTATATATTTTTTTTATATATGACCACGCATAACTTTTTACAGAGTTGTCTGATTTTGATATTTTTTTTTATTAGAAAGGGCATACTTGCAAGGTGGTCCCATTGTCATCATGTTAGGATCTGATGATGATATCCTGGGGAAATTGAAGGAACTCTTTAAATTTTGGAGGCACGCTTACAGCGATTTCGGTTTTTGTCGGTATCGGTAGCTTTTTGGCTACAGGTGCTATATAATATACTATGACAGTATAGTACGAGTACGTTACGTGGCGATAAATCACTAAAAAGTAAGAAATAAAATTTTTGAACAAAAAATAGAACCGACTCAAAACGCACTAAAATGCAAAAAATAACTGTGTCATTTAGTTGATTTAATTTACTTAAGTATATCTAGGAGTCGGTGCCAGCCAAGGTTTCTACTTTAAAGACGTTACCTAGAACCCACAAACTGCTTTACTACGTAAAATAAATGTTACTTAAACTTGCTGGCACAGACTCATAGATATGCTTAAGTAAATTAAAGCAACTAAGTGACACAGTTACTTTTATTTTTTAGTGCGTTTAAAGTCGGTTCTATTTTTTGTTAAAAATTTATATAAATTATGAACAGTCACTTCGATTTTATTAAATCCATGTCGCTCGCTTTAATATTAAGTTTCCGACGTCAAATGATCATTCCATCATCATCATCAGCCTGTATCCGTCCACTGCTGGATATAGGCCTTCCCGAGAGCGCGCCACCACACACGATCCTCTGCCTTCCTCATCCAGCCACTTCCCACTACCTTTTTAAGGTCGTCGGACCATCGGGCTGGAGGGCATCCTACACTGCGCTTAGTAGTAGTAGCTTAGTGGTCTCCACTCCAGAACACGCCGGCCCCAGCGACCGTCTGTTCTGCGACTTATATGGCCTGCCCACTGCCACTTCAACTTGCTTATCCTTTGAGCTATGTCCACTACTTTAGTTCTCCTCCGGATTTCCTCGTTATGGATTCTATCCTCTAGAGAAACACCCAACATAGATCGCTCCATAGCCCGCTGAGCGATCTTGTATATTTATCATGTATATTTATATGAATGCAATAAGGAACTTAAGCTAACTTATCCTAATAACTATACAAATCATGCCTACGTGGAATGGTGGCAAGAATACTGGCTGCATTCCCGCGTTGGATAGCCAGGCTAATCCTTTGCGCAAAAAATGAGCCAGCCTTTCGGTCACCAGTTGAGGCAATTGGGTGCGGTGAAATGTTTCGGAAGAATTTTTTTGGCACTGCGACTCCATGGCCCAAGGGTCTCCACGGCAAAAGGTACAAATATGTAACTCTCTGTCACAGAGGCATACTTGTGCCACTTACCGGTTTCAGTCTTTTCTGCTGCGGCTCCCGGTCTTGATTCTGTCTCCCTGATATGACACGGAGCCAATGTGTCAGCGCAAGTAGCGTCCCACATTAGGGCCCGTCCCACTTCCCAGGGAACCAGCGTCAATCCATCAGGTCTCTTGCCATCATCCCGGCTTATTCCTGACGGCTCGATTAGCGCAGGAACGTTTATGGTGGCAAGAGCCCTTTTATTTAATCATTATCATTTGTACTTCATTGTATTTATACTAGAGGATGTTCGATTTAAGAAGAATTTCGGGACAAAATATGGCCTATGTGTTATTCTAGGTTTGCCAACCGTCCTGTTTTCCCAGCACATGTCCTAGTTTTTGTAGTGTCCTGGGACGTGCTGAACTGTTTTTAAGCAGCGTCCTGGGTTTTTATATTTTAGAATGCGCGCGCCTCTTTTCAAATTTTTACGCTACGAGCTCACTCACACAACTCGACTCACGACTCACAAGTACTCGTAATTGCGATGCCGCGCTGTTATGCTGTGGGGCAAGTGTGAGTTTTTCACCGAGCGACTGCGTAAAAACGTAGTCACTCATAACGTCAAAATATATAGCAAAAAAAGCGTTCTGACACTCGCCCATTTGAGTTTTCTCTCACTCCCGCCAGGGGCGCTGCTTCAGTTCCATATAAAATTTGCCCTTAACGCGAATGTGAAGTTTTCGATTTGTTTTGGTGAAGGCTCAAACTAGGCACACTGTTTCAAAAATTTGTTATACACTAAATTGTTTGTTTTATATTTTAATAACTAATTTTTCAAGTCGTATAACTTTACTCAAGTATTTTTATTTAAAAATGTGACTATTTTAATTAATTTAACGATTGCAACTCTATTAATGCGTCCTGTTTTTAAACGGAATTGTCCTGGTTTTTCCAATTAAAAATCCTGTTTTTTTTTTAATTTGAGGTTGGCAACCCTATGTTATTCTGATACGTAATCTATATAAGTGTGAAGTTTCAACAAAATCCATTCAGTAGTTATTGCGGGAAAGAGTAACAAACATACAAACTTCGACTATATAATATTAGTACTCGTATATATAAAATCACCTTTCACCATCCCAATAGAACAAAGTATCGTTATTCAAGCTATCATCTTCTAGAAGTTGGTAGAACCTCTCCTTAGTGGCGTTCAGTTCCCCGGCCGGGTTGTCGCAGTCTATGGTGATGACGTCAGCGTCAACTTTCGTCAACCCGTCAACTAAGTATTGTATCAAGTTGTTTATTATCTGCTGTGTTTTCTGTAAAAACAAAAAATTTAGACTATTCTTTACTTAATTTTAGACTTAGATTCCTGGGTTCAAGTACTCAGTCTCAGTGTGAGCTTTTGTATGCATTACAAGTTGGCCCTTGACTGCTATCACACCTGATGTTAAGTGATGATGCAATCTAAGATGGAAGCGAGGTAACTTGTTAGGAGTAGGATGAAATCCACACCCCTATCGGTTTCTGTACGACATCGTACCGGAACGCTAATAGCCACGGCCAAAGGCTCCTACAAGCCAGACCAGGACCAATTAGAAACATTTCACTCGGCCTCACCAGGAATTAGGCCCAAGACCTTCATTTTATAAGTTCACTGCGCAAAGGCACCACAGCGCCGCGTCAGCTTTTATTTATTCCAAAAAAATAGTTGTAAAAACTCACAGCTCGGAGTAGTGGAACTAATAGAGACCGCGTTCTTTGCCTCTTGCCACTACCCCAGCCTCTTTTTTTCTCACAGGCTCTCGTCCAAAATCCAAACAATTTTGAAAAGGCTTGCAATTTTTGTTCGATTCCTCTATGGTCGAGTGAGTGGACTGACTGATACGTATCACAGGAAGCCGCCGGCCACATGCGGCTCACGATTGTTGTGCTGGGAAGTCCCTAAAAAGGCGTACTTCCATCTGACTGCTGCTGCTGCAGCTGACGTGATGATAATGCATATATGACTATAGCATAGCGGTGCTGACGACCTCTGTGGCGCAGTGGTATGCGGATTTATAAGACGGAGGTCCTGGGTTCGATTCCCGGCAGGGCAGATTGAGACTTTTCTTAATTTGTCTAATTTGTCTTGGTCTGGCTGGTGGGAGGCTTTCGCCGTGGCTAGTTACCACCCTACCGACAAAGACGTACCGCCAAGCGATTTAGCGTTCCGGTACGATGTCGTGTAGAAACCGAAAGGTGTGTGGGTTTCATCCTACTCCTAACAAGTTAGCCCGCTTCCATCTTAGATTGCATCATCACTTAACATCAGGTGTGATAGCAGTCAAGGGCCAACTTGTAGGCGATAAAAAAAAATAGCAATCCAATAAATGCCTCAAGATACCTGCACGCTTAGATTACAGCTGCAGTCTTCCTTTAAGTTCAACAATTTGCAGCACTCCGTAGAGTCAGCTTGCAAGACCACCGCCGGTTGAACGAACATTGAAGTGTCGACGTTCTCGTAATCTGTCAGCACCAGGTTCCATCTGTATTCGCGTTTTACCAACTTTTCTTTAACAGCCTGTAAGAATAATTGCATGTTACTACTTTATTCACAAATATGGGCTTTATGTTTTTAACCGACGAAAAAAAAACGGAGGAGGTTCTCAATTCGACACGTATATGTATGTATGACCACGCATAACTTTTGACGTGAAAACGTCTTATAATTCGATAGAGCCGGTTGCACGCACGAAAAAACATGACTCATGCGTCGTTACCTCGCTTTGAGGCGTTCCATGTAAGGCTTGAAGTGCAAAACATCCGTCTATTAAATATAATTATTAAATTTTTTAATTTTAAATTAAAAATTAATATATTTATTATAAATTTAAAATATAAATTTATAAAATCAAAATCAATTATTTTATTAATTTAAATTAATATTTATAAAAATATACTTAAATTAAAAATTTTAATAACCAATTGAATTCTACCATTCCATCAGTATTTTCTTAAGACATTGTCACGTTCAACTATCGTCAGTAAACCGACTTTACAGACAACCAATTTTTTTACAGAGTTGTCCGATTTTGATAATTCTTTTTTTATTAGAAAGGGCATACTTCCAAGGTGGTCCCATTGTCATCATGTTAGGATCTGATGATGATATCTCCTCCTGGGAAATTGAAGGAACTCTTCAAATTTTGGAGGCACGCTTACGGCGATTTCGGTTTTTGTTTCGGTATCGGTAGCTTTGGCTACTAGTGTATAATATACTATGACAGTAAGTCTATAAGTAAGTAGTAAGTCTAACTATGACAGCGAACTGTTAGTTGCAGCTGGTTTTTAAAATAATATTCTGATGTCTTCAAAATCGTTTTATTCTTTTATAATCTTTTATCTACCGCCGCATCGGAAAAGCAGTCCGTGACGAGAAAAGACGCGGCCAGAAAAACTCGACACATGCTCTTTTTAAATGAATTACAAAACCACTCAATTACAATAATTAATATTACACTAAAATATGCATACTTTGTAACAACCAAAAGAACAGTAAAATACACTACTCGACTATTCTAACATATCCATTTTACATTTTATTTTACGGCCTGGAATCTAGTCCTCTGAAATCATCTCACGGTCGACAGACACAAGCTTACGTTACCATAGACAATATCGTACAGTACAAGTACAATACGTGGCGATAAATCACAAAAAGGTAAGAAATAAAATTTTTTAAATAAAAATAGAAACGACTCAAGCCGCACTAAAAAGTAAAAAATAACTGTCATTTAGTTGCTTTAATTTACTTAAGCATATCAAGGAGTCGGTGCCAGCCAAGGTTTCTACTTTAAGGGTGTTACTTAGAACCCACAAATTGCTTTACTACGTACAATAAATGTTCCTTAAACTTGCTGTCCCGCGTGAAGCCGGCGTGCACCCACACGCGCGCGGCCGACCGCACCATTAGCGAATACAGCGTTCTGTCGACATCTACACTACACCAAAACATTCTCACCCGTCTGTAAGTGGCGGTGACGAAAGCGCTGTGCCCCACAATGGCATAGAAGCTGGGCTGAGGCCGCATGCTCCTCAGGGCGGTTGCTGTGTCCCGCGTGAGGCCGGCGTGCACCCACACGCGCACGGCCGACCGCCCCAGTAGCGAGTACAGCGTTCTGTCGACATCTACACTACACCAAAACATTCTCACCCGTCTGTAAGTGGCGGTGACGAAAGCGCTGTGCCCCACAATGACATAGAAGCTGGGCTGAGGCCGCATGCTCCTCAGCGCGGTCGCCGTGTCCCGCGTGAGGCCGGCGTGCACCCACACGCGCACGGCCGACCGCCCCAGTAGTGAGTACAGCGTTCTGTCCACATCTACACTACACCAGAACATTCTCACCCGTCTGTAAGTGGCGGTGACGAAAGCGCTGTGCCCCACAATGACATAGAAGCTGGGCTGAGGCCGCATGCTCCTCAGCGCGGTCGCCGTGTCCCGCGTGAGGCCGGCGTGCACCCACACGCGCACGGCCGACCGCCCCAGTAGCGAGTACAGCGTTCTGTCCACATCTACACTGCACCAGAACATTCTCACCCGTCTGTAAGTGGCGGTGACGAAAGCGCTGTGCCCCACAATGACATAGAAGCTGGGCTGAGGCCGCATGCTCCTCAGCGCGGTCGCCGTGTCCCGCGTGAGGCCGGCGTGCACCCACACGCGCACGGCCGACCACCCCAAAAGTGAGTACAGCGATCTGTCCACATCTAGGTACATGAAAGTTTTTTAATCAGTATAATTTTGATCTAACTTACATATAGTGTACTATTTAGTTATTTAACTATAACCTTAAACCTTTCAAAAAATATGCAAATTATGGTTATGCTATCATTCAAATAATAAAGTATAAGTTATGAATTTGCATGTTACTACACAGAGAGTAAAGACGTAAAGCTTAGGCGATCGTCAAAGGCCTTGAGAGCTGTAAGAAGCCTCGTGAGTCGTGCCCCGAGCTTGAATAATTCCCGAACCGAACTTCTTCGATGGTTCATATTCTGGATCGGATATTTGAATTGATTCTGCAACACCCCCATGCTTCGAACAGGAAGCTAAGCCATCAGTTACTATCGTCTATGTCGTCTGAAAGTGATCGTTAATGAATTAAACCGTACCACCCTAAGCCGCATTGAAAGAACACGGTGTGTCTTTCTCCATAACCCCTCTCTTACAAGGATGGAAGCCTGGCCCTATAGTAGGCCAAACCAGCCCAGAACACTTACCACTTTCAGTCTCTAACAAGAACGCTGCGTCTGTCGCATTCCTGGACTCCAGATAGCTGTTGAGAGCTTCTACTAATTGCTGCGAGCCTAGTACCGAGCGCACCAGCGGCACTCCTGCTGACGACGACAACTCCGCAGCTGCCTCCCACGGTGACCAGGACAGGTCTATGATGATGGAGACACCCTTTGATATGAATGAGCAAACTGCAACAATAGTAATTAGGATTTTTTATCTTTTTACAACATTTATTACTCGAGAACGGCTTGACTGATATTTATTTATTAGTTACATTTATATTTTTTCTGAATAGCAGAGTTAGAGCTTTTTAATTCTGTAAATAATACAGAAAAAATAAAATAAATATGTTAATTTAGAGGTTCAACGGATTTCGCGCAAAAAGCACGTTATGAGGTTGAGGTATGAGGGAGAGGCTCGCAAGACTGCGAGGCCTCCAAGACCGACTGCGCATTTATTTTTTACCGACGAAAAAAAACGGAGGAGGTTCTCAATTCGACACGTATATATATATATATTTTTTTTATGTATGACCACGCATAACTTTTTACAGAGTTGTCCGATTTTGATAATTCTTTTTTTATTAGGAAGGACGTACATCTAAGGTGGTTCCATTGTCATCATGTTAGGATCTGATGATCATATCCTGGGAAAATTGAAGAAACTTCAAATTTTGGAGGCACGCTTACAGCGATTCCGGTCTCGGTATCGGTAGCTTTTTGGCTACTAGTGCCGTATAATATACTATGACAGTATAGTACGAGTACGTTACGTGGCGATAAATCACTAAAAAGTAAGAAATAAAAATTTTTAACAAAAAATAGAACCGACTCAAAACGCACTAAATAGTAAAAAATTACTGTGTCATTTAGTTGCTTTAATTTACTTAAGCATATCTATGAAGTCGGTGCCAGCCAAGTTTAAGGAACATTTATTTTACGTAGTAAAGCAGTTTGTGGGTTCTAGGTAACGTCCTTAAAGTAGAAACCTTGGCTGGCACCGACTCCTAGATATGTTTAAGTAAATTAAACTAAATGACACAGTTATTTTTTAAAACAATTTTAAATGAAGGTAGAAAACGCAACACGTTTTATGTCTAATAAATTTAAAATTACGTTTTGTTATTTTAAAAAATCTTATTTAAAAGATATTGAATATATTAATTAGTTTTAAGCTTACTAATCTAATTTATTGTCATGAATTCATCATTAACAAGTTAATTAAAAAAATTAGGTGCAAAATGACTATCTATCCTTCCTTACGTTTCCTATGGCTCTCCTCCTCAAACTGTCGGTCGAGCAGTATGACGTCATCTGAGACAGTTACTCCAGCTGCATCCTCGGCCAACTTCATAGCGCGACTCAGCTCCTGGGGCAACTCAGTGTCATGATGCTCAATTATTATGACTGTAAACCGAAATATAACAAAATCATCATTATATGCGAGGCAAGAAAGTGTAACCCAGCCCAAAATTCGGATCCAAGACCTCGTGATCGAAGCCATATAAGTTAACTACTAGAACAGCAACAATCCTACCATACGAGTGCATTATTTTTATATCTCAAAGGCATATTTGACTGCGTTTTCGATAAAAGTTTACAGGTGGCTGTATGTATTATTAAAACCGTATAAAAATCGGTTCAGCAGTTATAGTTTTTCTAGTACCTGGTTGACCAAGCAGTTTGATTAGTATATATGTTCTTAGCAGCATTGAACATTAGGCTTGAAAAGCATAGACAATATGGAGGCCGTGTTAGCAGCATTATGCACTCCGCTTACAAATCACAGACAAGAGACGGCGGTCGTCGAATGGCGGCGTAGGATATTTATGCCGTGCAAAGAGAACGATTATTATCTCCAGTCAAGAGGGTTAGGCAGTCATTCTGCTCGAGAAGTGCTAGATATTGCTATTACTGTTGTGATGCTGTTTCATCTTTGTTATACTCTAGTCAGCGAGTTCAAAACGTGAAAAATAGAGATAAAAGTCCCTAAAATATGAACGATGGCTCATTCGATTCGGAATCACCTCCAGAAAAATGTTTTTGAAGGATTTTGGTGCAGGTGAAAAATTGCAATTGTTATTAACAAAATAAGACGAAAAAAAAATGATATTTCATTTTTTGAGAGTTCAGCAATAAAAATAATTTTATTATAACATAAAATGTGATTTTCAAAACTATTGAAAAATTACAAATCTTTAATTTTTCAATAGTTATAAAAAAACATTATTAACAAATTAATATTCATATGCTGGCAAATCGGTCCTGTCGTAGATTAGGTAAGCTTAGATTATAAGATATTTTGTTACTAACACTAGATTTTTAAGTTATTCGTTACTAACACATAATATGATCCATTGATGGTCGAAATAAAGAATTTATTATTATTATATTATTATAAATTTTTTTGAAAATTTACCGCTAGATCTTATAAAGTACATATATCAAAAGGGCTCCACGAAGTTTAAAATTTTTAGGTCAATTATTTATACCTTCCATTCCACTGTTTATGCCAATGGAAATTGGGAAAAAATTTGTTAGTTAACAATTCTTCAGGGCTCGATTCTTTCAAGTGTTAAGAAGATACTAGAATTTTTACAAATTTTTAAAATCACATTTTATGTTATAATAAAATTATTTTTATTGCTGAACTCTATTTAGATACGAGTTCCGGGAGTCAGGACTTTTTTATTGGAAATTTCCTCCTCTTTAACGAGCTTTTTTCAAAATTGCTTAAATGTTAATATTTTTAAGTCATTAACAAAAAACGAAATATCATTTTTTTTCGTCTTATTTTGTTAATAACAATTGCAATTTTTAACCTGCACCAAAATCCTTCAAAAACATTTTTCTAGAGATGATTCCAAATCGAATGAGCCATCGCTCATATTTTTAGGGCCTTTATCTCTATTTTTCACTTATTTGAACTTGCTGACTAGAGTATTAGATTTTATTGATTTGTGTAATTGAATTGTTCTAAATAAAGTTATTTTCTTAGTTCTGTAATGTACTTTGATATTTTTATTTTTACATCACTTCTGCTGTTACAAACTATACATATTATACAATACAACAATTGCTCGTTTAAAGGTAGCCTTCGCAGTTTTTGTATATTTGATTAGACAACTATACTAAAGCCAAACTGGATTGAGAATGCTTGTCAACAAACAAATTTAAAATGAAGGTAGAAATTGCAACATTTCATTCCTAATAAATTTAAAATTATGTTTTGGTCTTTTATAAAATGTTATTTAAAAGATATTGATTATATTAATTAGTTTTAAGCTTACTAATCTAATTTATTGTCATGAATTCGTCATTAACAAGTTAATTAAAAAAATTTGGTGTAAACTGACTAGTGATTTCTACCTTCAATTTTAATTTGTTTGTTGACAAGCATTCTCAATCGAGTTTGGCTTTAGTATAGATGCCACAGCCACATGACTATAAACTATAATAATTTGTATAAAAAAACCGACTTACCGAATCTCAAACTCAGTTCACAAACTACGCAGCCCAGGTTTAAAAGGAAAATTAACAGAAATAAAACTTGAAGCTCCATTTTCTATCGTTTTCTACACGATGAACAAGTGTTGCATTTTTTCACTTTATTTATCAGTATTGCAGAAATGTACTCTTGTAGCAAATATGGTATGAACAAAGTAAGAAAAACGTAGAATAATATTCTTAATTTTTCAAACATAACACCGTTTAACTGAAAACTAAATAAGTAGTATTGTTATACGTAAAATATACTTGCGAGCTCGAGATAGTCTATAGATACTAATGTAGTTATTTTTATTTGCTTTGTTTAAAAACAAAATTGAAAAATCCATAAAAGTACGAATAACTAGGTCACCCTGTGGTTCTTTGTAACCGACAAAAAAAAACGGAGGAGGTTCTCAATTCGACACGTATATTTTTTTTATGTATGACCACGCATAACTTTTTACAGAGTTGTCCGATTTTGATAATTCAAATTGTACAGGTACACTTGCAGCGATTTCGGTTTTTGTGTAAGTATCGGTAGCTTTTTGGCTACAATTGTCATATATTATACTATAACAGTATAGTACGAGTACGTTACGTGGCGATAAATCACTAAAAAGTAAGAAATAAAAAGTTTTAATAAAAAATAGAACCGGCTCAAAATGCACTAAAAAGTACGTTTTGAGTCGGTTCTATTTTTTGTTATAAACTAGTCAAATTAGTTTTAATTTAAAGTAATAAACTTGTTCAAAATTAAATTAAATAAATTACATAAAACAGTATTACAATTTGAAATGTTAATTAAATTTTACATTATAAACGACTTACGAAAACTACATTGATGGAGAGTTAAAGTAATTATTTGATTAGATTTAAAATAATCGTTAAATGGCAATAGTGACCCTACATCGAAAAGCGCACTGGACGGGTGACCTCAAACGTGTCGCAGGGAGCCGCTGGCCACAGGCAGCTCAAGATCGTTTTGGAAAGACCCTAAAAAGACCTATGGTAGTCCATCGGCTTATGTGATGATGAATGTACTCCTAAAATTATGTACCAGTGTTGCGGTTTTCATAAATACTAGTGAATAACTAGGTAGCAAGATGGCAGACCTATTGGCAATAATAAATCAAAGCGAAGCTATAATAACTGGAGCTTAATCAATTATTAAGATTATGGAGGGCGGAGTCGTTTCAAACAAAACTTTGGTAGGCGTGATTAGGAATAATGATTTGTCGTGCGAGTGTATACGATAAGAAAAGTGTTCCGCCACCTTTATGACTGCCTCATTAGTCTACTGGCTTGCCCGTGTGGCTTCGATAAGGTCCTGGGTTCGAATCCTTAACCCTAGGGTTGTGGAAAACTTACTTCTGTATTTTTCTTCCTTCCAAGAAATTTTCAGTAAATTTTAAGTCGGGAAGTTGGTAGTGCTACTGCTGCTACCCTCGATTTTTTGAGGTACTTACCTACTTAGGTAACCACCGTATATTTAAAAAAAGTGTTTAATTTAAAATTACAAACACTCTTCAATCATATTTATTTTTGTATATAAAAAATAATCCTTATTTCTCATCACGAGGGGGCGGCTGGACAGATTGAGCACAACAAAAAAGAGTTTAATTAGTTTTTGTGCTTAATAATGCCAGAAAAAAGTTTGATATGACAGAAAATCAGACAATTTAAGAAAACTTAATACTGCTGCTACTCTCGATTTTTTTATAAAAGTAGGTAACTACCGCATATTTAAAAAGAAGCGGTTAATTTAAAATTACAAACGGACTCTTCAATCATATTTATTTTTGTATATAAAAAATAATCCTTATTTCTCATCACGAGGGGGCGGCTGGACAGATTGAGCACAACAAAAAAGAGTTTCGTTGACCTTTCGTTGTGCTTAATAGGAATGCCAGGAAAAAGTTTGATATGAAAGAAAAATTAACAAAATTGAAATTGAATTGAAACGGAAAATCAGACAATTTAAGAAAACTTAATGAAAATTTTAACGGGTGAGTGCTTCTGAATAAAATATAGTACAGGGGTGGATTATAGTCTGGTATAGCACATAGGTCACTCAAAGAAAAGGCATCTACCTGGGTGATACTGCGGGGTGATATTTATTATAGATATTATTTATTCCTGTTCCTACCAGCCACTTCTGAGCTAGACAGTACCCATAGAGTAGGAGCCAGCGCACCGGAGATCGGTGTAGTAGCACACTTCATACTATTTGACCTGCCGTGCCGTATTTCGACGACCTCCGTGGCGCAGTGGTATGCGCGGTGGATTTATAAGACAGAGGTCCTGGGTTCGATTCCCGGCGGGACAGATTGATATTTTTCTTAATTTGTCTTGGTCTGGCTGGTGGGAGGCTTTTCGCCGTGGCTAGTTATCACCCTACCGACAAAGACGTACCGCCAAGCGATTTAGCGTTCCGATACGATGTCGTGGAGAACCCGAAAGGGGTGTTGATTTTCATCCTACTCCTAACAAATTAGCCCGCTTCCATCTTAGATTGCATCATCACTTAACATCAGGTGTGATAGCAGTCAAGGGCCAACTTGTAGTCAATAAAAAAAAAATTGTAACATGTCTGCCGTTTTGATATATTAAAATTTATTTTTTTATTTATATGGCATAGTTGCTAACTGCGGTCTTCATAAGGAGGCTCAGTGTCACGATGGAAAGAGCAATGCTCGGAGTATCTCTGCGTGAACGAAACAGAAATGAGAAGAATATAGTAAATAGGTTATAGCGAACAGATAGACAGACGCTGCAGGGGACTTAGTTTTGTAAGATGTAAGGATGAAGTAGAAACCGGAATAAGTGTTTGTATAAAAAAATGTATTATACTACTATTGGGTGCATCCCAGTAGTACCCCCTAAATTTAATTCTATTCTATAGAACTGTTGATACACCATATTAGTGCTTAGTGTCCCATTAGTTCTATATAGAACTAATGGGACAAAATTAAAGAAATGTCGATATCAATATCTTGTTTGTACGTTACATATAAAATATCTATAGTTTTTATAAGTAGGTATAATATGGAATCTCTTTTGATTGCAATAATAAATGTCCACTTAAGAGAGTATCTATAAACATACTATATCGAATACAGCTTTGCTTAAATTAACAAAACGTCTTTAAAATAGTATTGAGGTTTTTAATATAATTTTTTTCTAAACATAAATAGTTTGTGCGAAAGATACTTCCAAAGTGGTAAAATGTGTCCCCCCTGTAAGTTCTAAAATAAGAGAATATTTTTTACAATAAATACAACTACTTGGTTTTAACAACTTAGCTTTTGTCGCAAGGGACATTTTTTTGTTAAAAACAAAATGAAATATCAATCAAAATAATATAAAGTTTATAACTTATATGGTATAAGTAAAGTCAAGAGAAAAAACTATACTACAGTACTATATAGAACTATTGGGATATATTTTGACAGCACGGAAAATATCCCAACAGTTCTATAGAACTACGGTATGGGGTACCTACTACTGGGATGCATCCCTACTATTATAAAGGCGAAACATTGTGATTGTATGTTTGTCTGCTCAATAGGCATCTCAAGATAATGGGAATTAAGGATGATCCTTCGTGTCCAGAGTGTGGCGATGAGGAGACCAGTTATCACTTCTTAGCTGAGTGTCCCATGTACGCGCTGGTAAGACGGGAGATACTGGGTAAGGATAGAATTAGTGAAGCAGACCTGACGAACCTCACCATAGGGGGAATTGTTAGGTTCACGAAGACTACAGGTAGGCTTGAGGGGGGGGCACTGTCGAGATACTAGTGAACCTGTGTCTCAACCACGGGAATTAGGTGGAATGGTTCTAATGAGGACTGACCACCCGTCTGACCTTGACAGACGTCCCCTCTAGAAAAAAAGTTGAGAGGTGTCAAGGGACACCCGGATGGAACGAAGTTCCTTTCGATTAATTAGTGAAGGAATTGTAATAAAATTTTATTTTTTTTAAGTAATAATAATATTTGCTGTTGTACACCGAAACACCAGAGGGCGCCACGAGAGCGCGAGACAGCATACAGCGCGGGCGCCCCCCGCCGCTCACGCGCACACACATCAAAGGCGGCGGCAAGATCCTTTGATCAAAAAGTGTCGTGACAACTTTTCGTACGAATTTTTTCCGTTTAGCCCCCTTTCACAACGCGCGATAAGGAACTTCGTTCCAATAATAATAATACCTACTTCTTCACGACTAAACGGCTGGAGCGAGCGACTAAACCCTGGATATAGGCCACATTTTATCTCTATCGATGAAATTCCTACGGGTTCCGCGGGCATCCTCTAGTATATTAATTTAACCACTGCCACTATCTTGTTTTAAGAGTTAATTCTGTGCCATTTCGACTTGTAGGCACGTCGAAAGGAACCCTCAATGGTTGGTGGAAAATTTTCATAAACGGCAGGTGAAATAGTAAACCTACCATTAACATGAAGTTTGCTATTACACCGTAAGTCTCCAGTGTGCTGGCTCTCAGCCCAGCAATAGCCAAATCAAATAAATTATTAAAGCATACAGTCCCTGTAATGAGCACACGATTTTCTTGAACAATAAACGTGGGACTAAACATAAGGCGGGTATAATTTAGCTGCCTCGTCGTCCATCGCTATAGCAGACACGCAAACCTTGATTATATTAGGGCTTGTACATAAAACTTATTTTGTCCTGTACAAGTACAACATCGTACCGGAACGCTAATTCGCTTGGCGGTACGAGTTTGTCAGTATGTACAAAGAGCGTAGTTAGACATTGGCGACGCAAGACCTAAGCTTGCACTACTAACTGACTAACTAATGTGGGAAAGGTATATTTCTCAAGGCCCTGTGATAGATCAAGATGGGAACTTAAAATAAAAATCACTCGAGTTTTTTATTCATAAAAAGAAATAGATAAATAAAATAAATTACCTTTGCTATTTGGATTGGGATTTTTTATCTACTACAGGTTGTCCTCTACAATTAAAATATCGTACCGGAACGGTAATTCGCTTGGCAGTACCTCTTTGTTAGTTTGTACCAAGGACAAGACCTAAACTTAATTTGAGAAACGTTATATCTCTCGAGACCCTCTGATAGTGTAAGACGGGAATGCTAAATAAACATCACTTGAGTTTCAATATTCATCAAGAATATCTAATAACAGGAATGTTCTACTCCTTTTATTGATTGGTTCGTAGCTAGTACTTTTTGATATTATATTTTAAATTCATTTTTGGTTAAGAGGCGAAGGCCATTTGCACCATTAGGGCATGGGTGGTGGCCCGCGCCGCCTCCTGACGTAGGTACCAAAAGGACCAGAGTAGTACAACTGTACGCTATTACAAATCCATTATAATTATTTTTTTACGATCCATTACACTTTTACAAAATATGTAGGTTGCTGAAACAGGACAATACATGGTCTTTGATCCCCACTCAATTTTAAAATTCGTTTATTCCAAGTAGGCTTAGTTTAAAAGTACTTTTAAACGTCAAGTTTGACTGTTTGTAAAGATTCTATGACCGAAACTAGATTAAAGAAGAGAAACATAGGTACCAATATCTTGAAAGAGAGAACGCCTTGCCAAATTGATGAGCTTAGGATAAGGTTCAACGTTCAACACTATTTGATAGTGATCGTTTGTGAATTAAGTAAACCTACATACTTTCCGAGACACGGATGTTTAACAGGAACAACTACCCCGACTCCGGGCTACTGAATATTCCTTAAAATAAAGAAACTTTCACAACAGGATCAGGAATCGAACCCAGAACCACGATCGATCGAAGCCACGTAACCACTAGATTAACATCAGTAATGTCCAAAGTTTTAGTGCATGCGATGCGATCCGTCCAATCATTTGACGACCTCCGTGGCGCAGTGGTATGTACGGTGGATTTATAAGACGGAGGTACTGGGTTCGATTCCCAGCGGGGCAGATTGAGATTTTTCTTAATTTGTCTTGGTCTGGCTGGTGGGAGGCTTTCGCCTGGCTAGTTACCACCCTACCGACAAAGACGTACCGCCAAGCGATTTAGCGTTCCGGTACGATGTCGTGTAGAAACCGAAAGGGGTGTGGATTTTCGTCCCACTCCTAACAAGTTAGCCCGCTTCCATCTTAGGGCTAACGCTAAAACTGGCGCGGTTGCACGCTCGCGGTTGTATAATGAAAAATAGTATGGACAGCGCGACGGAGCGCGGGCGCGGGTGGCGGATTCGCAACCGCGCGGCGGGCGGCGGTTACACGGCGCGGGCGCCCACGACGGGCACACGCGAGCGTGTTTGTTTCTACAAATCAGTCGAGCGCCGCTAGATGCTACGGTCAAATAAATATTTGTTGATTTTATTGAATCAAATTATACTAGCAGCGCTAACTGAGACGGGCGCACGCGACGGGTGCCCGTCTCAGTTAGAATCCGCCGTTTTTTTAGTCG
This sequence comes from Mycalesis mineus, assembly GCA_034621355.1. NCBI lineage: Eukaryota > Metazoa > Arthropoda > Insecta > Lepidoptera > Nymphalidae > Mycalesis > Mycalesis mineus. Next base: position 431,470 of record CM067906.1, on the reverse strand, counting down.
GTTGAGAATCCGCCACCCGCGCCCGCGCTCCGTCGCGCTGTCCATACTATTTTTCATTATACAACCGCGAGCGTGCAACCGCGCCAGTTTTAGCGTTAGCCCTTAGACTGCATCATCACTTAACATCAGGTGTGATAGTAGTCAAGAGCCAACTTGTAGTCGATAAAAAAAAAATCATACAACTGCACCGTGCGTCCGTCAGTGTACTATACTTTTCGTCAATGCATTGCAAATTACCCGTCACTAACGTGCTTAGAACGCATTTTGCGCTGCGGAGCCGAAACAAAGTATGCTCGTATCTTTAGTCTAAAATAAATAATAAAAAGCATATATTGGTGTTTATTATTTTATTACAATAGTTTATTCGTTCTCCTGGCTGCGGAGGCGGGCAGCTGCGTTGGTGACCCTGATGCTCAACTGCTGAGCTCTCTCCACGATGGTCTTCCGCTTCTTGGATGAGACTCCGTGGGCGATCTCTGCGCAGTATTTCCTGTTCTGCATCATAAGGATCTCCAACTCGCGGACGTTGTGGACTAATACCTGAGGACAAGGAAATATAATATAACCATTATCAGCCCATTTCCGGCTCACTACAGGCAAAGGCTCCCTGGGTCCCTCCCTATAAGACTCCCTGGGTCTAACCCTCCAGAAAAAAATTATATGCTTGTAAACTTTGTCACAATTATTCAATGACTGCCTCTTCTTACACTCTAATAACTTAAATCTGTAAATCTCCAAGCACGAAGATTTCGGTTATCATAACCAATGGTTAACATTACGGTTATCTTAACCGAGCTGACATCCTTAACCGGCGTACGGGTTGTCGTGAACAGTAAATTTTACGTTTAGCTTATGTTATCCGTTGGTTATGATAACCGAAATCTTGGTGCACACAGGCCTAAGCTGTACAAACAATCTAACTATCATTAAATAGGAAATATTAATAAAAAATTTTAACAAAAATAAAACTGACTCAAAACTTCCTTAAATTTTCCCAGGATATCATCATCAGATCCTAACATGATGACTATGGGACACTATTGGAAGTGTGTCCTTTCTATTAAGAAAAGAATTATCAAAATCAGACAACTCTGTAAAAAGTTATGCGTGGTCATACATACCACCTGTTTTTTTTTCATCCATTAAAAATTAATAACAGAAACAATAATTGTATCTACTATTATGACCAAATGACAATATAGTCATTTAGAATAGGGTATAGTAGATTTGATATAGCAAGGTAACAAATTGTGAGTAACATATCAAAAATGTATAACACAGAGTGCCCTTGCAGTAACATTAAAAAAGGACATTGCCAAAAATTGTATGGAAGTGTACCCCAGACTGCCAGTAATGATATATATGTCATTAAATAGTGCAGATTTACTATTTACAGAAAAACAAAGTTGTATGTAGCTATGCAGTCGCAGGAAAAAGTTATGAAGGTTGAAAAAGTTGACTTTTCATACTACGACGACGGTCACGTGATTCAGAAATCGATTGAAATTTTTATTTTTTTGATAAATTTTCAAGTGATTGCTATGAAACATGGGTAGTTGTTTTAAATTCATTGTGTATTTAAATAAAACAGTTAAATATGAACATAAGTTTGGACAGGCTGGGGCAAATTTTGGCAATGTCCTTTGTATGCTCTCATTATTAGTCTATTTGAATCGCCCTTAGCCACCTTATGACCTGAATTCCTCATTGGCATAGTGGTTAGCTTCTGTGGCTAGTCTTGAGGTCCCAAGTTGGGTTGTAAAATAATAGAATAGATGACAGATATTAAAATATTAGTATTTTGAATGCTTTTTTCAAACGAGATTAACAAATAATGTTATGGGATAAACTAATTAAATTGGTCAAATAAAAAAATTTTTGAATAAAAATAGAACGGACTCAAAATGCACTAAAAAGTAAAAAATAACTGTCATTTTGTTGCTTTAATTTACTTAAGCATATCTATGAAGTTGGTGCCAGCCAAGTTTAAGGAACATTAATTTTACGTAATAAAGCGGTTTGTGGGTTCTAGGTAACATAGAAACCTTGGCTGGCACCGACTCCTAGATATGCTTAAGTAAATTAAAGCAACTAAATGACACAGTTATTTTTTAACTTTTTAGTGCATTTTGAGTCGGTTCTATTTTTATTCAAAAATTTTTATTTCTTACTTTTTAGTGATTTATCGCCACGTAACATACTCGTACTATAGTGTCATAGTATAATTTACGGCACTAGTAGCCAAAAAGCTACCGATACCGAAACAAAAACCGAAATCGCTCCAAAATTTGAAGAATTTCTTCAATTTCCCCAGGATATCATCATCAGATCCTAACATGATGACAATGGGACCACCTTGGAAGTATGCCCTTTCTATTAAAAAAAGAATTATTGAAATCGGGCAACTCTGTAAAAAGTTATGCGTGGTCATACATATAAAAAAAAAATATACGTGTCGAATTGAGAACCTCCGTTTTTTTTCGTCGGTTAATAATAAAGTTATAAGACTTTAAATAAAAGAAGTTAGACAGAGACACACTTAAGTAATGCTATAACATAGTAGCTCTGCAAATTTTCATATAGCGAGAAAGGATTTTTCCTACTCAAAAATTGAAGTGCCTATAACTTTGTACCAATTGAGATATTTTTGACTAGTCCAGATCAGGCTTAACTGTGGATACTTACTACCTTACCACCAAATAATTTAAAAAATGTAAAATATCTCACCTTGCGGAAACCATTGGGCAGCATGTGACGGGTCTTCTTATTTGAACCGTAACCAATGCTGGGCATCAGATATTGTCCCTTGAAGCGCCTGCGGACTCTGTTGTCAATACCTGGAATTTAAAAAAGTGGCAGCCCGTTAAACTAATGCTCTACAGGAAAATCCATTCCGCAGTTTATTGCTAACAGACAGGCACAATAGGGAGCTTTGTTTTGATGTTTTACACACTTATTTGAAAATTGATTTGATAACAATTAAAATTAAGGGAAACCAATTAAATTTGTTAAATAATATTTTTTTTTAAAGAGTATACACATTCCTAATTAGACAGAGACAGCCTCTTTTGACAGTACAAATTCTTGATTCGCAAGAGAGACAGAAGACCCATTATGCTTGTAACTTCGTTAATTTTTGATGCGATTTTAATTTTGTTTTCAGTATACCTCATTATTTTTATCCTAGTACAAAGTACTTATAAATCCACTGTGCATACTACTAAACTACGGTGGCCGTCTAAAACTACTAAGCTATTCTTGTAAATTTTATTTTAAAGAAACCTAATACATTTTTTGTTGGCCAGACCAGACTATTATATTTTGATGTTGATCAAATTAGTTACCACTGACTAATGTGTGCCGCAATGTACCAGAAATATATATTTTTATTATTATGTGTATCTACTATTATGACCAAATGACAATATAGTCATTTAGAATAGGGTATAGTAGATTTGATATAGCAAGGTAACAAATTGTGAGTAACATATCAAAAATGTATAACACAGAGTGCCCTTGCAGCTATAAGATAAAATATCGCAAAAATAATAGGTAGCACGTTTTTGAAAAAAGTTACTGTATAACCTATAATTTAAGTTAAAACTTTCGAAGTTTATTAGCACAAAATATCATTAAATAATAAGCCTAGTGCGATAATTAAACTAGATTATGTGCGTTAACACATAAGAGGTTGTGAAAATTAAGAAACAATAAAAAATAACTACACAAAAAATATTAAATTATAAACAATCACCACACACCTCTTGGTTTGCGCCAGTTTCTTTTAAGTTTGTCATAGCGATCCGATTGATGTCTGATGAATCTTTTCGTCCTCTTTTTGACGATTGTCGGCCTATATACAGGTCTGATTGCCATTTTGAATTTGATTCACTTAGGAAACGCGGCTGTGAAAACCACGCGGTGACACGGCCGCAAGAAAAGGAAGAAGGAATAGACAAAACCAAACATTCCTAGATTTTGTGCGTTTTCAATGTCAACCTTGTAATTGTCATCTACATGAAAAAGTAAAAAACTTTGTCTATGTATGAAATATCGATTCTTTGCAACATTTTAATATTTAGTAAATTGATATGCACAATATTTAAAAATATGTATACAATGTCAAGAAGCAAAACAGATTTTTTATAATTCTTGAATAATAAATTGTATTTTAAATAATCGACTTTTTAATAAATACCAATTATTAAACAGATAAAGAAAATGGTTCCTTTATTAAATAATAATATTATTGGTATATAGGAAGAAATAAAGTTAATTTTGTGGAGTCCATTTAATTAATATAATCTGTATACCATAAACAAAAGAAAGTGACAATTAAAAAGAAGCTACGAAATTGAGAACAAATTTCTCTATGCCACAGACGCCAAATGTCGCCATCGATCTATGACATTTTGTGAAGTTGAATTTATTGATATAAAGCGTTAATGTAAATAATAAACAATTCCAACATAAAAGTCGGCTTCCAGTCGATATGTATGCCAAGGGCAAAGGCTCTACGGTACCTTCGGACGCTCAGGCCCGCGAAAAGTTAGCCCTCTATGTGTACGAATACTTACTGCACGTTGGGGCGCAGAAAGCGGCACAGACTTTCCTCTCGGAGATACGATGGGAGAAGAACATAACACTCGGCGAGCCCCCTGGGTTCCTCCACTCGTGGTGGTGTGTTTTTTGGGACCTGTATTGCGCGGCGCCGGAGAGGCGGGATACATGTGAACACTCGTCAGAAGCGAAGGCTTTCCACGACTATGGTTTTGTTAATTCGGGCTACGGCGTCAACGGGATCGGTCACAATGCAGGCCCAGCGCCTCCAAACGACGGTACGCCCTTAACATTCTATTAAATCATGTCGAAATACGAAATTTTCCGATGCAAAATATGACATGTTTTCTTAACACACATAATGCTTTCTAGAACAGCGGTTGTTATCTTACTGTGTAAATAAATCAGTTTCAAGTCTTCAGATGACGACCAAGAATGTTATAATCGTCGTTAACATACTGAAAGCATTGCCAGTATGTTGAGAAACATGTAAACAAGGAAAAACTTTCACTTCTGTGTACAATAGGAATGGGACAGTAAATCTTTGTATAGAACTAAATGTGTCTCAAATTTAACTGTCTAGTTAGATATAGGGCTAATTTGAAAGATAGATTGAGTAATGCCTGAACATTGTAACATTAATCAAATATTAAGAATCTCTTATTGCTGAGCATGACTAAACCATTAAATTTGAGCAGTACTCAAATTCAGAAATGCTTCAAATGAGTAGTGGATTTGAGTGATGTTTCAATAGTTGGGCATACATTATTAAATCAAATTTATTTATTAATGTTACAATGTGTAGCCACTTGCACTTTTTAGACTATTAATTGGGTAAAAAAAAAGTTTGTTAGTTTGTCATAAACTAAGAATTGTTTAGTAACACTTACTAACTGGTGTTAATAATAGTGACTGGAAAAGATGGCTTACCTTGCTCTCTGAGGGTATAACACAACCAACTTACCACTCTGACCTACTGAAAAGTTCTTAAAATAAAGAAAATCAGGAATACCACAACTATACTAAAGCCAAAATCAATGTGAAAAGCATATCAACAAATACATTTAAAATGAAGGTAGAAAATGCAACACATTTTATGCCTAATACATTTAAAATGATGTTTTATTTTTTTATAAAATCAGATCACACTGCTTAATGAATTTTCAAGCAGTTTTCACCAACAGATTAAGTGAGGAAGGTCTCTGTGTATATGATGTTTATGTATGGTTTAAATTGGCTGGAATATGTCATTTTGTTTTGAGATGACGATAATTGTTGACGACGAGATGTTGATAATTGTTGAAAATGTTCATAAAACTTGACGACCTCCGTGGCGTAGTGGTACGCATGCTGAATTTTAAAACAGAGATCCTGAGTTTGATTCCTGGCAGGGCAGATTGAGAATTTTCTTAATTTGTCTTGGTCTGGCTGGTGGGAGGCTTTCGCCGTGGCTAGTTACCACCCTACCGACAAAGACGTACCGCCAAGCGATTCAGCGTTGCAGTACAATGTCATATAGTAACTGAATGGGTTTGGATTTCATCATAGGTACTCCTAACAAGTTAGCCCGCTTCCATCTTAGATTGCATCATCACTTAACATCAGGTGTGATAGCAGTCAAGGACCAACTTGTAGTCGATAAAAAAAGAAATAAATAAAACTGCCTGCAGGGCCTGTGATAGGAAATACTGGCTAATTACTTAGAGATGTATTAAAACAATTTATGATAGTATTAGTAAAGTGTTCTAGATGCCCAATGGATTAAAATTTTCAGATCAAGGTTTTTTTAAATTGGTCCAGGTTTTACTGGTGGGAGGCTTTGACTGCATGGTTAGTTACCACCCTTCTTCTTTTTGGGCTTTTTCGGCTCTTGGCTGCAATGTTGGCCATTGTGCGTGAAAGTTACCACCCTATTGACAATGACAAACTCCGTGGTGTAGTGGTATGCGCGGTAGATTTATAAGACGGAGGTCCTGGGTTCGATTCCTGGCGGGGCAGATAGAGATTTTTCTTAATTTGTCTTGGTTTGGCTGGTGGGAGGCTTTCGCTGTGGCTAGTTACCACCCTACCGACAAAGACGTATCACCAAGCGATTTAGCGTTCCTGTACAATGTCGTGTAGAAACCGAAAGGGGTGTGGATTTTATTACACTCCTAACAAGTTAGCCCGCTTCCATCTTAGACTGCATCATCACTTACCATCAGGTGTGGTTGCAGTCAAGGTCTAACTTGTAAAGAATAAAAAAACTTCAGGGTCAAGCCACTATCTGCACAGAGCAAGAGGTTTAAAGTTTACTTTTACCACACCGCTGTCACATGAGTTGGTGGCTTACATTTATGGCAATGAAGTTTGGTTTGAAGGAGTCATGTTTTTCATTTGGTTTGTATTATAAGGTCCTGGGTTCAAATCTTGGGCTGCCTTATTAAAATGGTATTATAATGTTTTATTTCTTACTAGAGGATGCCCATGGTTTCAAGTTCATGGTTAGACTTGAAACTATTCAAAAATATGCAAATAAGTGTGAGGTGTGTAGAATATGTTATTTATAGAAAAAATTTAATAACTTTATATTTTACCTTTGAAAAAGCAAATGGAACCAGCTCCAACAATTTTCATGACATTAGAGTGCAGCTAGTTTCATTTGCAGAAATTGTTGTTTTATTAGAGTTTTCAGGTGTGCATCCCAGTAGTACCCCCTTTTTTTAGTTCTATAGAACTGTTGATACACCATATTAGGTTTTAGTGTGTTAATTTTGTCATTAGTTGTATATAGAACTAATGGGACAAAATTAAAGAAATGTCGATATCAACATCTTATTTGTATGTTACATATAAATTACATAGTTTTTATAAGTATAATATGAAATCTCTTTTGATTGGAATAATAAAGGTCCACTTAAATTTGAGAGTATCTACTACACACAACATTTCATACAAGAATAGAAAAAAAAACAATAAATTTTGGTGGTTCCCTGTACTTAGAACTGGAACTCAAAATTTTTTTTCGTTATACACATACATGTGAGGTATTTATGGATAGGTCTTTAAAAATGATATTGACATTGAGGTTTCTAACATATTTTTTTTCTAAACTGAATAGTTTGCGCAAAAGATACTTCCAAAGTGGTAAAATGTGTCCCCCCCCCCCCCCCCTGTAACTTCTAAAATAAGAGAATATTTTTTTAGACACGACTACTACTTGGTTTTAACAACTTAGCTTTTGTTACAAGGGACAATTTTTTGTTAAAAACAAAATGACATATCAATTAAAATGACATATCAATTAAAATAATATGCTATATTTAAAGTCAAGAGCAAAAACTATACTACAGTACTATATAGAACTATTGGGATATAATTTGACAGCACGGAAAATATCCCAACAGTTCTATAGAACTACGGTATGGGGTACTACTAGGATGCACCTGTTTTCAGAATATAACAATAGAATAATTATTACACAAAAACAATTTCTCTATAAAAACAAAAAAAGGTTTTATTTGTAAATAGAATGATCAAAATAAAATATGGTTCCAACTGCTTGTCAAAAATTTGAAAATGGTACTAAGATCAGACTTCTGTTCTGAAGAAATAAATTTTTTTATTTGATTTCAATTGCGTTGCTACCTGCGCCAAAAAAAAAATAAAAAAAACATTTGGCACAAAACACTGATCTGAGCTCAGTTGCTCGGATATTATATATAAACTGGCTGACCCGGCAAACATTGTTTTGCATTAAAATGTTTTTTTTTCTTGTATGTCGAATCTGCGACCAGTCCCAGGACTTTAAGCAAATCTGTTGCGAGAGTCATTGTCTTGTGGAGGTCGAATCTCATTAGGAGTTGGCCTTCATTTGGATAGTATTATATATATTGCATTAAAAAAAAATTTGATGAAAATTAGATAGTAGCCGATTTTCAGACCTGCTGACTACGCATACAAAACTTGGTAAAAATCGGTAAAGCCGTTTTGGAGGAGAATAGTAACTATACTAACGCCAAACTCGACTGGGAATGCTTGTAAACAAACAAATTAAAAATGAAGGTAGAAATTAATAGTCATTTTGCACCTAATTTTTTCAATTAACTTGTTAATGACGAATTCATGACAATAAATTAAATAAGTAAGCTTAAAACTAATTAATATATTTAATATCGTTTAAATAAGATTTTACAAAAAAACAAAACATAATTTTAAATTTATTAGGCATAAAATTGTTGCATTTTCTACCTTCATTTTAAATTTGTTTGTTGACAAGCATTCTCAATTGAGTTTGGCTTTAGTATAACATTGTGACAGTGAAATTTTATATATTAGATGTACTAGCAGTCGCCCGCGACTTCGTCCGCGTGAAAATCCCTTTGGTGCCTTTCTAATTTTAAAGATAGCCTTTCATACAAAGTGTGCTCGTTCCCCTCTTCCAATTCAATTTAATTTTTAACCGACTTCAAAAAAGGAGATTATAAATTCGACCTGTGTGTATGCAATATTTCCAGAACTGCCCAATTTTCGGATATGTTAGTCTATATCAGCGTCTGAACAAATGTGCCAAATTTTAAAAGTGTATGTATGTATGTATTTATGTTTGTGAAGGCATATCTCCGTAACTGCAAGTCCGATTTAATTAATTCTTTTTTTGTTGTACCAGATATTGTTCTATTTATGGTACACTATAAGTTTTATCAAAATCAGTTTAGTAGTTTTTGAGATAGGGAATTTTTATGTTTGTGTTCGCATATCTCCGGTATCACAAGTCTGATTTAAGTAATCCTTTTCATTTTGAACTAAGAATTGTTCAATTTAGGGAACACTGTAAGTTTCATCATAATTGATTCAGTAATTTTTGCGATAGGGTTTTTTTTATGCATGACTACGCATAACTTTTCACAAAATAGTCCGATTTTAAAATTTTTTTTTTTATTAGAAAGGGTACACTTCCAAAATGCATCCTGTCTCTTAGCATCATGGTAGAATCTTATGATGAGATCTTGGTTAAATCGAAGGAATTCTTCAAAGTTCATTAATACATTTGCAGTGATGTCGGTAGTTTATAAGTGGCTGGCGAATATTGGTACTCATAGTTAAGAACGAGTAGGTTTTATGTATGTTCGTTGTCAATAACCCACTAAAAAGTACGAAAAAAAATTTTTTAATAAAAAAATATTATGACCTTACTAATGAACTAACCAAAAATGGCTATGTGGTTAGTTTATACGCGGTAGAAGTGAGTGCGAGGGGTATACCAGCGAAGTCTCTCTACAACCTGCTAAAAGACCATGGCCTTACTAGAAGTGCAGTAAGCTCCATATTGGAACGAGTGTCCAAAGCTGCTCTAGTAGGGTCCTTCCGAATTTGGCTGGGCAGGGAGAATAACTTGAACAGAGGAGGTGAGTGTTGACGCGCGTCACTAAGGGTACCCTTAAACCTACACCCGTGTCACAAGTCTCGGGCTTTGTTCGGAGTTGTTCTCTCAGCCACGCGATGGACCCGGCACCCGCACGGTGAATCCATGGAATGCTAAGATATTCGTCTCTCTTTAAACCGACTTCAAAACGCACTGAAAAGTAAAAAATAAATGCGGCATTTATTTACTTTAATTTACTTACTTACTCCCCGATAATGTAGCTTTCTACTGGTGAAAGATTTTAAAATCAGATCTGTAGTCCCGAAGGTTAGCTGCAACAGATCCATTTACAAACTTACAAACTTTACTTCTTTATAATATTAGTATAGATGTACTATATAATTCCAGGTATGGGCGGCGGAGGCATGCCGCCTGGTTTCTTCCCCAACTCGTCCCTCCGGCCGTCACCGCCTGCGCCGCATCCGGGCTCGCAGCCGTCGCCGCACGGGCCCGCGCCACAGCTGATGGGCACTGGCCAACCGTTCATTGGGCCCTGGTACGCGGGCGGGCCCCGCTCTGCCGTCAGGATGGGCATGGGCAACGATTTCAATGGACCCCCGGGTAAATTGCTTATGAGGCCTGAGGCCCGAGACGCACTCGATTTTTTTTACAACGAAAAAACGTAGAAGGCACGCATAACTTTTACAGAGTAGTTCGATTTTGATAATTCTTGTTTTATTAGAAAAGGTACACATCCAAAATGGTCCCATAGTCATCATGTTATCTGATGATGCGATCCTCAGGAAATCCAAGGAACTCTTCAAATTTTTTATTCAAATAGGATTGAGTGTACTCTTCTACAACAAGATGCCCAATTCAGTTTTAGATCTGCCATTGCATAAGTTTAAAAAGTATTAAAAGCACTCATGATTTAGGTTATTTATTATTGAATTTTTAAATGACAAAGATATTAAAGCAATTGAAAGGCTTTCAACTTCACACAGGAAGTAAAATAAATAACTTTATGTAACAACACACTTAATATTGTAAAATTGATAATATAATAAAAAGAGCAACTGTAAAATCTAACATTCTCTTAACTAACACAGGACCTGCCTTCCGAGCCGGTGGTAGAGTCACTACAAATAGTCCAATTTGACGTTTCAAAAGTGTTTGTAATAAGCCTACTTGAAATAAACGATTTTGAATTTCAACGATTTTGAATTTGAATTTGAATTTATAGGCACACTTGCAGTGATTTTGATATTCAGTAAGTGGCCACGAGTGCCATATAATGTACTGTAATAGTATATTACGAGTAGGTTACGTGTTGATAAATTACTAAAAAGTAAGAAAAGAATGCATCATTTAGTTGCTTTAATAACTTAAGCATATCTATGAAGTCAGTGCCAGCTAAGGTTTCTACTTTAAGGATGTTACCTAGAACCCAAAAAGTGCTTTGCCACTTTATTAAATAAACATTCCTTAAAAGTGAAATGAAGTGGGTGCGAGAGATATACAAGCAAAATCACTTTATAACATGCTAAAGACCTTCGCCTTTCTAGAAGTGCAGTAAGCTCCATTTTAGAACGAGTATCTGAAGCTGCTATTGGTATTGCTATTGTTTCTCATTTAATCGTCATAATTTTTCTTTTTTAACCGACGAAAAAAAACGGAGGATGTTCTCAATTCGACACGTATATTTGTTTTTTTTTTTATGTATGACCACGCATAACTTTTTACAGTGTTGTCCGATTTTGATAATTCTTTTTTTATTAGAAAGGGCCTACATCCAAGGTGGTCCCATTGTCCTCATGTTAGGATCTGATGATGATATCCTGGGGAAATTGAAGGAACTCTTCAAATTTTGGAGGCTCGCTTACAGCGATTTCGGTTTTTGACTCGGTATCGGTAGCTTTTTGGCTACTAGTGCCATATAATATACTATGACAGTATAGTACGAGTACGGTACGTGGCGATAAATCACTAAAAAGTAAGAAATTAAATTTTTTAACAAAAAATAGAACCAACTCAAAACGCACTAAAAAGTAAAAAATAACTGTGTCATTTAGTTGCTTTAATTTCCTTAAGCATATCTAGGAGTCGGTGTCAGCCAAGGTTTCTACTTTCAAGGATGTTACCTAGAACCCACAAACTGCTTTACTACGTAAAATAAATGTTCCTTAAACTCGCTGGCACCGACTTCATAGATATGCTTAAGTAAATTAAAGCAACTAAATGACACAGTTATTTTTTACTTTTTAGTGTGTTTTGAATCGGTTCTATTTTTTGTTAAAAAAATTTATTAATTATTGGGTTATAAAAATAATTTTTATGTGCCCCCCACAGGTCAGGGTATGATGGGCAACTCGCTGGAGCGCGGCGCCGGCGGCGGGATGCTGGGCGGGCCGCGCATGACGCCCCCGCGGCCCGGCATGGGCCCGATGAGCCCCGGCGCCTACGCGGCAGGCATGCGCGGCCCTCCGCCGCAGGCACCAGGTAATGATGCTGATCTAGTGAAGGGTCAAACTAAGCTGCGTGGAAACTGATGGTGTTACACCCCCCCCCCCCTGCCTTTTACATACATACATACATAAACATCACGCCTTGTTCCCATAGAGGTAGGCAGAGACCACATCCCTCCATTTGCCACGGTCCTTGCATACTTCCTTAGCTTCTTCCACTCTCATTAATCCTTTCATACAAGCTCGTCGGTTTAGGGTACTCGCCACCTGGCCATTATTTAAAATGTCCTGAATTTGGTCCAGGAACATTCGTCTAGGCCTTCCCCTTCCAACATTTCCATTCACCCTCGCCTTGTAAATCTCTTTTATTAATCTTCTTTCATCCATTCTCTCTACATGTCCCAACCATCTAAGCATCCCTTTCTCAATTTTAGTCACTACACTTTTACACCACAGGTTTCTCTTATCATACTATTGTTAACTCTGTCACACAGTTTTAACCCGCACATACTCCTCAATGCTCTCATCTCTACCGCATTTATTTTACTTTTGTGCTTCTTCTGCCATACCCAACTTTTTGAGAGATGTTAAGTCGTCGGTACCAGTCATTATGACATCTGCATACAAGCAGTGTGTTAGGTGATTTGCCTTTGATTTTGAAATATTTGTTAAAGCCCAAAGAAGTTTTAAATGTTGAGAAAATATAAAGCAATTGCTGTAAAAATCGTAAAAAGTACAATTTTATATTCTCATACAAACTGTTCTTACCTGTGAAGCCTATTTCGTTTGTTGTCCAAACAGACATTATAAATATGGCAGTACTTTTTTTATTTTTATTGTCTACGGTGGAAGCGGGCTAACTTGTTAGGAGTTGGATGAAAACCCACACCCCTTTCGGTTTCTACACGACATCGTACAGGAACGCTAAATTGCTTGGCGATACGTCTTTGTCGGTAGGGTGGTAACTAGCCACGGCGAAAGCCTCCCACCAGCCAGACCAAGACAAATTAAGAAAAATCTCTATCTGCCCCGTCGGGAATCGAACCCAGGACCTCCGTCTTATAAATCCACAGCGCATACCACTGCGCCACGTAGGTCGTCATAAGTACGAAATTCGCCGGGTCAGAAAATTAATTATGACGCACTTGGACAGGTATGCCACCAATGGGGATGGGCCCCCGAGGAGCGTGGGCCGGCGGCAGCGGGGGCGCCGGTGGAGGCTCGGCCCCCCTCAATTACAGCGGGGGCTCCCCCGGCGCGTACGGGGCGCCGCCGGGGTCGAACGGCCCTCCCGGACCCCCCACGCCGATAATGCCAAGCCCGCAAGACTCTTCGAATTCTGGTAAGTTTTAATTTTACCTATAACTACGCTTTCGGTTTTAGTTTGAAAAGTATAGACATTTTATCCTCTAACAACAACAAGTTACATCTTAGATTTTATTATCACTGACCATTTGGCGTTATTGCAGTCATGGGCTAACTTATTAAATAAAAAAAAAACGGTCAAGTGCGAATCGGACTCGCGCACTGAGGGTTCCGTAAATTTTAAGGTTTTAGGATTTGCTGCGAGTAGTAGAGTTAAATATGCGGCTTATATTGCTATATGCTTTGACTGTGTTGACTTAGAAGTTTTATTTTATTATAGCTTAAAAGTATTATAGAGCCAAGTATTTGATATGAATTCGAATTTAATACCTTTACGCGTTCATGAGAAAAGAGGGTAAGTGTAAATTATTAAAAATATTATTATTATACGATGCAACTAAAAATTTACAGTTTTCGTAATTTTTCCATTATATATACTATATAACGTTACTTCGTACCAAATTTCAAGATCCTAAACTTACGGGAACTACCCGTTAGGTTTTGATTTACTTGACCGTGTCGAAAATTGGGGAAATTTTAGGCATAAACGGCTGTATCTTTTGATTGCCTTGGCCTAGAAGCTTGATTTTTTCACGACTCTAAGGGACAGCAGATTTGAGTATTTGATATAAATTTCAGCTTGATACTTCCACGCGTTTCTGAGAAAAAGGGTCTTGACAGACAGACGGACAACGAAGTAATATAAGGGTTCCGTTTTTTTATTTTTAAGGTATGGAACCCTAAAAAGAAATAAATAAAAAATGTGTGCGTGTACTAGCGTACACTCGTAAGAAGTGAAACTAACTAACTTATCAACATTCAAGTATTAGAAAAAATTGATACCATAATTACACCCACGTGTTAGTGTATTGAAAAATACAATCAAAAACTGAGGTTAATTTTAAATAACGTGGAAAAATTAATACCATAATTACACCTAAGTATTAGAAAAAGAGATGTAATTACTTACTTTTTTTAGAAATTCACTGGAATTAGAATTAAAATAAACCCTTTGATTTTGCTGATCACTTCAATATAACACATCACATCACTTCCATAAGTCAAAGATGGCGCGTAACGGAAAAATGTGACGCGTAACGAAAAAATGTTACACTATATTTTTTTCCAACCCCGATAAAGAAGTTTCACTTCAAATATTATAGTACTCTATAAGCTATCTTAGACTGCATCATCACTTAACATCAGGTGTAATAGCAGTCAAGTACCAACTTGTAGTCGTTAAAAAAAGACTAAGAATATATAAGAGAGCAGTGTATAAAAGAAAACCTAGTAACTAAAATTGAGAAAGGTATGCTGACATGTACAGAGAATTAATGAAAGGAGACTTAGAAAGCAAGGCGAGAGTGAATGGGAAGTTGGAATGTTGGAAGAGAAAGACCAAGGCGAACGTTAACAGACCAAATACAGGACATTCTATACTAAAGCCAAACTCGATTGAGAATGCTTGTCAACAAACAAATTAAAAATGAAGGTAGAAATCACTAGTCGTTTTACACCTAATTTTTTTTGATTAACTTGTTAATGATGAATTCATGACAATAAATTAATTTAGTAGATAAGCTTAAAACTAATTAATATATTCAATATCTTTTAAATAAGATTTTATAAAATAACAAAACATAATTTTTAATTTATTAGGAATATAAAATTTTTTAAATAACCTTGGCTGGCACCGACTCCTAGATATGCTTAAGTAATTTAAAGCAACTAAATGACACAGTTATTTTTTACTTTTTAGTAATTTATCGCCACGTAACGTACTCGTACTATACTGTCATAGTATTATACGGCACTAGTCGCCAAAAAGCTACCGATACCGAGACAAAAACCGAAATCGCTGTAAGCGTGCCTCCAAAATTTGAAGAGTTCCTTCAATTTCCCCAGGATGTCCTCCTCAGATCCTAACATGATGACAATATGACCACCTTGGAAGTATGCCCTTAATAAAAAAAGAATTATCAAAATCGGACAACTCTATAAAAAGTTATGCGTGGTCATACATTAAAAAAAAATATATACGTGTCGAATTGAGAACCTCCTCCGTTTTTTTTCGTCGGTTAAAAATGTGTTACATTTTCTACCTTCATTTTGAATTTATTTGTTGACAAGCATTCTCAATCGAGTTTGGCTTTAGTATAGTATAAAAATTAGCCATGTCAGGTTCTCGACTGTCTCCGTACCACATTTCATTTAAAGTATTTTTTAACCCCCAACGCAAAAACGACGGGGTGTTACAAGTTTGACGTGTCTGTGTAAATGTGTATGTGTCTGTCTGTGGCATCGTAACTCCCAAACGGATGATCTGATTTTAATGCGGTTTTTTTTGTTTGAAAGGTATATCTGTCGAGAGTGTTCTTAGCTATGTTTGGTGGAAATCGGTTCAGGTCTTCAAGGTCATCAGGTCGTTTGTTAGGTGTGATAGAAATGTTACACGCTCAGTTTGCTTGAAAGCATGTGTGTGATCTGACATTTACTAATGTCATCTGGAACCACTGAGCTGGTCTGATGATAAGGCTCGAAGGTAGGAGACGTAACCCTGGTCTACCTTTTTAGTAAACCCATCGAGTTTGGGCTCGTTGAATTTGTCTTGACTGGTTCTTTTCATGTTTCTAATTTGGGTCGGGGGTTTTTAAATTTTTAATTTAATGTTATTTAGTAGTAAGTTTAGGTTGCTCAACAGACAGTTGCTCTCGCTATTATAATATTAGTATAGATCTGTAGCTAATGTATGTAAATGTCACATTGTTACCCGACTGCGTCAGAAGGAGGGTAATGTTTTTCGAACGTATGTATGTATGTATGTCTATTTCTTCGGCACGCGCTACAGCCTAAACGGCTGAACGGATTTTGACATGTGAGGTGTCGTTGAATTTGGCTAAATTGTGGAAGTGACATAGGCTTATGAATTTTCAAAAAGGCGGCTGTAAATGGGGGAAAAAAGGGGGGACGTGTGTATTTTTTTCTTTTATCCTAGCAATATGGGTATCAAATGAAAGCTCGTAAAAAGACCATTTCAAAAATATAAATATCATATCATGTTTATATTACTGTTTTAACAAGCAATGTCAAAAAGTGTACCGTCTCATTTCTATACCACAAATTAAAACTAAAAAGTCTCAAATAAAATTATTATTATAAAAACAAAAAACCCGATTGCTTAGAAGTAATGAACTGAAAAGAGAAAAACGAGGATCACTATATCTATATAAAATTCTATATACTTTATGGTGCTGCAGGCGGGGACAAACGTAGTTTTGGTAGATCTTTCTTTCCCAGGTAGTAAACTATTTTGTCCACACCTGCAGCACCATAAAGTATGTAGAATTTTATATAGATATAGTGATCCTTGTTTTTTAACCGACGAAAAAAAACGGAGGAGGTTCTCAATTCGACACGTATATTTGTTTTTTTTTTTTAATGTATGACTACGCATAACTTTTTACAGTGTTGTCCGATTTTGATAATTCTTTTTTTATTAGAAAGGGCATACATCCAAAGTGGTCCCATTGTCATCATGTTAGGATCTGCTGATGATATCCTGGGGAAATTGAAGGAACTCTTAAAATTTTGGAGGCACGCTTACAGCGATTTCGGTTTTTGACTCCGTATCGGTAGCTTTTTGGCTACTAGTGCCATATAATATAGTATGACAGTATAGTACGAGTAGGGTACGTGGCGATAAATCACTAAAAAGTAAGAAATAAAAATTTTTAACAAAAAATAGAACCGACTCAAAATGCACTAAAAAGTAAAAAATAACCGTGTCATTTAGTTGCTTTAATTTACTTAAGCATATCTAGGAGTCGGTGCCAGCCAAGGTTTCTACTTTCAAGGACGTTACCTAGAACCCACAAACTGCTTTAGTACGTAAAATAAATGTTCCTTAAACTTGGCTGGCACCGACTTCATAGATATGCTTAAGTAAATTAAAGCAACTAAATGACAGTTATTTTTTACTTTTTAGTGCATTTTGAGTCGGTTCTATGTTTTGTTAAAAATTTTTATCGCTTTTCAGTTCATTACTTCTAAGCAATCGGGTTTTTTGTTTTTATAATAATAACTTTATTAACACACACGGAATGTGGCGCATAGGTCGCACATCGCGTTCTGCTTCCCGTCTCATTATCAACAGCTGTGCTTGGCCCAGGACTAGGTGGCGTGGACGGCATGAAGTCGTCACCCGGAGGCGTGGGAGGCGGCGGACCCGGCACCCCCCGGGAGGACTCCGGCTCAGGGATGGGGGACTACAACTTAAGTGAGTATCATTGCGTGTAACTTAATTTAATTCCTTTCAATTATTACGATCACCTGACGTTACTTATACTAAAGCCAAACTCGATTGCATAGATTAAAATCTACTAGATAGAGCCCATAGCGTGTCCACTCGTGAGACAGCAAATCAGCCTTATTGACATGACATGTCAACATTTAAAGTACATCATAAAACGTTATGTTTTAAAATATCGTAAAATACGAAATATTACTTTATATAAGATAGTTTAGTAAACGCATAATACATGAAATTTGCTAAAAAATAACATATCTAAGCTTTAAATCATCAATCAATGAAGTTTATGCCTACTTACGTATGAAACGTAATTCCTTCGATTTTCTGTTCGCTGCGACTGTTGCAGCCGAAAATATTACAACCCACCATAGCACGATAACGTTTAAATTAATATCGTAACCGCAAAGTTATATTATTTATCAGCAAATTTAATAAAAAGCTAACAACTGCTCAGATATGTCCCTTGTCTGTCACAAACTCCACTCTTGACAAACAATAAAAACGAACACGCTGAAAGAGGCAAAAAATAATCTTGTGTCACTTTCTAATAAAGGCCGAATGAAATAAGTCTGTCACGCTCTTGAACCTGCAGCCGCGTTATGACTCCATCTAGTAGTCTTTAATCTATGCTCGATTGAGAATGCTTGCCAACAAACAAATTAAAAATGAAGGTAGAAATCACTAGTCGTTTTACACCCAATTTTTTTAATTAACTTGTTAATGACAAATTCGTGACAATAAATTAGATTAGTAAGCTTAAAACTAATTAATATATTCAATATCTTTTAAATAACATTTTTAAAAAAAAACAAAACATGATTTTATATTAATTAGGCATAAAATGTGTGCGTGTACTAGCGTACACTCGTAAGAAGTGAAATTTTTTTATGACGTTATTTTTCAAAAAATAATTTACTATATGCAACTTTACAGAAATTGGTTAAATAAAGTTAAATTAGATAAAGTTTAATAAAAGGCTTTTATTATCATAGACATAAATACAAATTCTACAATTATTTCATTTTAGCTTATTACTACAAAGATTATTATTGAATTTCATTAATTGTAATAGAATTATTGCTATCATTGATGTCGTAATTACTTATTTTTTTTTAGAAATTCACTGGAATTAGAATTAAAATAAACCATTTGATTTTGCTGATCACTTCAATATAACATATATATATATTTATCACGTCACTTCAGTAAGTCAAAGATGGCGCGTAACGGAAAAATGTGACGCGTAACGAAAAAATGTTACACTAAATTTTTTTCACTTCAAATAAAAACACAAAATATTCATTGGATTCTAACAACAAAATTTCCACTGGCTTAGTTTATATTTAATTAAAAATTTCACAACAGTTGCACATTGAACAAATAGGTAATGTGTACAAAAGTTTGATCTCTCGTCCTAAGGTTTCGGTGGACCAGGCGGCGACCAAAATGATCAAACTGAATCGGCGGCCATTTTGAAAATCAAAGAGAGCATGCAGGAGGAGGCGAAACGGTTCGAGAAAGATCCAGACCACCCGGACTATTTCATGCAGTGAGAGAATGACCACAAACGCCGCCAACTTGCCAAACGGGATTACACAAACATATTCACTTGGCGCGGTAACATGTGTACTAGTGCGGGTCCCATCTGCTCGATGCTGCAGATAAAATTCATTTTAAATGAGTTTTGAGGTAGTATTAAAAGGATTACTGATAGTTGCCTATCAAAAATTTGTCGAAAGCACCTTTGGGACCGTTCAAGTATTACGTAAGCACTATAGAGGGGTGGGGGGGTCTGTGTATTGCTTATTTTTGATGACATAGGGGGTAGGGGGGTCTAGATGATGATTACGTCATCGATAGTTATTTATTTTTTTACACGAATAGCAAAAGTTCGTGAATTCTCTATGTTGAATACTGTATCAGTAAAATCCAATCTCTGCACTAAAAAATAATTTTTTAATTTTTAAAATTATAATTAAGTATGACAATTATTAAAAAAAATATGTAATTTATACTTGAAAAATGTTTACGTAAGCATAGGGAGAGGGGGTAGGAACTTTGCTTACTTTTGCTGACAAAGGGGGTGGGGGGTAAATAATTGTAATAAATCTGCTTACGTAATATTTAAACGGTCCCTTTTGCTAATTTATTGTATGATTAATTTACTGATATATGTTTTTTAATCGTGTTGATGTCATTTTAAAGGAAATTATGTAAATAATTTAAAAAAATGATTGCCAGGTGTAAATTAATAATGATATACCTGTTTACATCTGGCAACCATGACGTTGCGGCTGACTAATAGCTAGCAACAATTTTTTTTTGATTATTTTGATCCTTTCTTTTAAAATTAGGTAATTGATTTAGATAAACATGTCATTGCAGTTAATTGCGGCTGATTTTTGAATCGCAACCTAATAGGCCAATCTATTTGTATACTCCTTCAACATTAATTTAAAATTAGTTGTATCAAAAAAAAAACAGATATCTGCAGAATCAAGCAAGTGGGATCTTAGACTATATGAGATGCCAAGTTAACAGAAGTTACTTCTTCAATACAATATATCGTATATCAAGTGCTATATATAGTACTGTAAATACGATATACGATGCACTATAGATACGAATATGTGAGCTGCCAAGTTACTGAAGTAACTTGGTAATAATGTTTCCGGAAAACAGATATAAGCAAATTGGGTTCAAAACCTTGTAATTTAATATGTAATATTAAAGTGAAACATACTTTTAGTGTATGCAATAGATGTTCAGCACATTATATTATATTAATTACAAACTTAACATATTTATTGCCAGACAAATATTAGGCCAGTTCAGGTTATGATGCGGCCGTCGATATATCTCGTCTAAGAGATAACGACAAACGTGTCCTAACAATTGGTGATATGGGTGAAGCGTTGTCCAATAGCGGGCAATAAAAAATTTCGCTCTCTTTTTCACCCCAATGCAACGAAAGAGCAAGTGATATTTTTGAATGCGCGTTATAGAACGACGCTTCGACCATATAACCAATTGTTGGGACGTGTTTGTCGTTAACTCTTAGACGAGGTATATCGACGGTCGCATCATAGACCTACAGGTTAAATACTTTTGTAATATAAATGAACTGCCAAGTTGCGTTAAGAATAGCTTGGCAACTTATGCAATTCTTTGAAGTGACTTAGGCACTCAAATACATGATATTTTTACCGACCTATAAAAGTCTCTAATTTAGAGACTTAAATTGATCTCATATATGAGGTTTTGGTGAGTTGGCGTTCGATTTATTTTGCGTTCCAACGATCTGAGAAATGGATTTTTTAAAAATAAGCTCTTCCTCTGCTCTGTCATTCGCAAATTTTATTATTTATTAGTATAATTTATCGCACTGTTTTATTTTTCATTATAATGAATATCGAATGACTTTTTGATGGTTCTTTTTTGGTTTTAGAGTATATTTCACAATATTTTTAATGTTAGAGTTATTTTTTCTCGTCTAAGTTATAACATTAATATCGTGTAATTCATTTTATGATAAATAATTTGTATATGGAGAAAATTATGTATAGGCTTTTTCGCAAATATTATATGAACTTGGCGACTCACAATTATTATATATTACAACAAAAGTATTTTCGACATAAAATTGTTTTTCATTTGAGAGATTTTAATTATTTATTTAGTAATATGGCACCGAAAACATAATATAGATAAATATACAAACAAATTTGATATATGTGTACATTTGATACTGAGGTACCATTACGCTCTCCAATATTGCAATATTTTAGGTTCTTTTTTTTTGTTTAGATATGTTTTACCTTATTTTAACAAAGCGTTTCATATATATAAACAAATAATTAATTTTAATTAAAAATATAAATGATTAATAATTCTAACTTCACATGTTGACAATGTTTTGAAATGAGGGTAGTTTGATAATATTTTTGTGGTGGTAGTTTGTGTAAATTATTTTTCCTGGCGTCACATCACATTCACACACTGTACTTTTACATTGTCTATGAAGAGAAAGACGTGAGGTCCTTAGAGTATGTATGTACTAGAGTTGCTACTGGGAGTCTCCCGGTAAGGCACTGCAACACATGATACTAAAATTTGTGTCTATTAAACTGGCCATCCTATATCATTTATCATTATAATGAATCCTTCTTTACATCACAAATGTAAGGTTATGGTTTCACAAGTCTAATACTCCAATGTATCATGTCTATAACTGCCAGAAATTCTTTTATACGATTACTCGCTATCGCAAAACACAATTTTCACTTCACAAATCCGAATTTTATCACAATAACAAGATTGTCACAAGCGCGTCACACAAGACTGATAAGGACAAAAATCTTTCATCTTACTCCGTCACTCTTATGGGTTTCGTGTATCTTCTACATCTCATTCGAACACAGTATCATTCTTACATGTCAAGTCTATAAAATACTTAGTTTAAGGTGACTTCGCAATGAAAATGAAATTCTACATTTATTCATAGACAATATAAAAGAAATATGTGTGAGGTCAGTAGCGTTAATATAGGGTAGTAGAGTTGACAAACTGGCACGGACTTCTGATACGATGAGGTTCCCAGCCAGACAAGCCTTGAGCCCAGAAGTAAACTAACATTAAAAAAAAAATAAAAAATATTATAATTGGTAGGCTAATAGGCTATGGGCTCAAATTCTATTATTATACAAGTAAAGAAAAATAGAAAGAAAAAAAGTCATCTTAAAATGATTGCTCCCCGAGCCTCGCAGTCAGTTTATTAATCAAACATAGTCCTGACCTCACCAAACCGCCTTGGAGCAGCGTGGTGGGTCTTAGCTCCAAGGAAGGAGGCCTGGCCCTGTAGTGGGTCTTTATTAGGCTTATAATTATATATATTAGTAATATTAAAACTGTGTGACAGAGTTAAAAATAGTATGATAAGAGAAAAGTGTGGTGTAAAAGAAGATGTAGTGACTAAAATTGAGAAAGGGATGCTTAGATGGTTTGGACATGTAGAGAGAATGGATGAAAGAAGATTAACAAAAGAGATTTACAAGGCGAGGGTGAATGGAAATGTTGGAAGGGGAAGGCCTAGGCGAATGTTCCTAAACCAAATTCAGGACATTTTAAATAATGGCCAGGTGGCGAGTACCCTAAACCGACGAACTTGTATGAAAGGATTAATGAGAGTGGAAGAAGCTAAGGAAGTATGCAAGGACCGTGGCAAATGGAGGGATGTGGTCTCTGCCTACCCCTATGGGAACAAGGCGTGATGTTATGTATGTATGTATGTAGTAATATTTCTGGGTAATTGCCTACTACAGTGACTTATTAAATAGCAACATGACGATTTTGTGTGGCCTCATCCAATGCATTTGTCGTGGGCGCCAGGTGGTATAATTACGCCCCCGTATGAGGTGCCAAGTTATCAATCAAAAGCTTGTGTCATTTAAAATGAAAAAAAAATCAAGATGGCGGATAAGTTTGTTATCAAACTACCTTACTTTGACACTGCACACATTACTATTGCAATATTTTAATTTTATATTCCTTTCTTTTTCATAACTTGTAAATAGTTTATATTTTATTGTTTAAGATATAAAGGGAATCGTCAAAAAGTTAAATTCGGCACTTAGCGATTTGAAATAGATTTTTTTAAAAGCAGTATGCCCGTATTATTAAGGGATAGATTTTTCGAATAAATTATTATATTATCATTATGTATGTATTATTACATAGATGCAGTTATTTGATTGTATTTTTTTTTTATTTTCTCGTATTTAATTTAATTAAAGAAAAAAAAGAATGTTTTACCTGTAATATTTGCATATACTGTGATCTAAATATAAAGACGGTGTTTTTTATATTTTATTTAATACACAAACAATAAATAAATAAAAATTGTAATATTTAAAAATTATTAATTAAAACTTGAAAGATTTATTAGTGTCTGTAGTTAACAGTAAGATAAAAGTGAAGAATCAAAATTGTAAAAATAAAACATATTTATCTTTTAAACATCACAATTTATAATTTTTAAATGTTTATTTATATATTTTTTAAGTTATTTATTATTTTAGTTTATTAATAGTGATTGCATACTACACACGTAAGCAAAATGGAAGTATTTATCGCCTTTTAATTATATATGAAGAATTTGACGGTCTCCTTGGCGTAGTGGTATGCGTAGTGTGGATTAATAATGGTGTGTCCTGGGTTCGTTTCCCGGTTGGACCGATTAAGATTTTTTTATTCTTATAATTTAATACTTGTTGTGATAATTTAAATTATTTTGAATAGGCAGTAATGTTTCACAAATTCCTTTTTTATGGGGATAACAAATTGTTTTTTTTTAAATTTAATTTTCAATTTCACTTTCTACTTTACTTATCCAAACTATTAGCAAGGCAAAGATACTTATAGTTGAGCCATCGAAACGACAGAAAACAAATTAATCATCTTTAAAAAACTAACAGTTTTAAGCTATTGCATAGCTTCTATCGCGAATCCAGAAATTCCGTAACGAAAAAACCTAACACCCGCTGGATATAAAAAACATAATATAAAAAGCATAATTTCGGCGCCGACGTCATTGGGAGCGTGGCCTAGCGGTAAGGCGCTCTAAGTGCCCGAATTGCCAGAGAAACGCGGCAACTTCGGTTCCGCAATTTTTTTTTTTTCAATCAAAAAATTGCTAAACCGACGGATTCGAACCCGCGTCTCTCTGGCAATCCGGGCACTTAGAGCGCCTTACCGCTAGGCCACGGTCCCGATGACGTCGGAAGGTAAACATAAGTTGATAAAAAATGCTATGCAATAGCTTTACCGCGGCAGTCTCCGAGTGCCACACGTCTTTTTTTGTTTTCGGTTAAAGACAGAGATAATACTCGTTCGCTTTACATACCGGCCCCGTGTTTACGTTTTTTTTCTTTTTATGAAATGGCCAAATCATACTTTATTATCCATCAAGGATCAGGTGTGACTGAAATGTTCGTGAAAGCGGCATCCGGCTGCCGCTTCAATACTTGAAAATATAACGTTATAATCGTCAACAGTAGTAGGGATGCTACATCACATAATGCCGTCTTTATATGTACTTATAATATGTTGTCGATTGACATAGAAATATTACAGCTAAAACATTTTTGTAATTTTTTTTTTAAGACAACACGCACCGAATTTTGTCGACGAGCGGGCGTATTAATATTTTATATATGTAAATATTTATTTTATTTTCATATCTAATTTGTAACATGGATTCTGTGATCATGTATTGCTCTATATAGGGTCGTTTTTTCATGACAGGTTAAGACGAAACTTGCTTCGTAGAGACCAATTCATTACCATTATCTTGTTAGCTGGTCAACTACCACATCTAGATTCACCAGAACGTTACTGCATTTGCAGAATTTGCATGTTTTCGACAACCTCCGTGGCGCAGTGGTATGCGCGGTGGATTTATATGACGGAGGTCCTGGGTTCGATTCCCGGCGGGGCAGATTGAGATTTTTCTTAATTTGTCTTGGTCTGACTGGTGGGAGGCTTTCGCCGTGGCTAGTTACCACCCTACCGACAAAGACGTAGCGCCAAACGATTTAGTGTTCCGGTACGATGTCGTGTAGAAACCGAAAGGGGTGTGGATTTTCGTCCCACTCCTAACAAGTTAGCCTGCTTCCATCTTAGATTGCATCATCACTTAACATCAGGTGTGATAGCAGTCAAGGGCCAACTTGTAGTCGATAAAAAAAAATTTACGTGGAGTACATGCAAATTGTGGTATAAACTTCCCGCTCTGGTATTTCCTGTAAATTATAATAAAATATGGGGTTTTTTAATATTCATGGCAGTAATCGCTTAACATCAGGCGACCCGCATGTTCGTTTACTCGCATTTACCTAAATCGATAAAAAAAAGTATTTTTTTTATAGTCCAGAATTTGAGGAATATTTTTACACTTTTTTTTTATCGACTACAAGTTGGCCCTTGACTGCTATCATAACTGATGTTGAGTGATGATGCGGTCTAAGATGGAAGCGGGCTAACTTGTTAGGAGTGGGACGAAAATCCACACCCCTTTCGGTTTCTACACGATATCATACCGGAACGCTAAATCGCCTTTGTTCGTAGGGTGGTAACTAGCCACGGCGAAAGCCTCCCACCAGCCAAACTATTGATAATACCTGTACACTTGTACCCACGTTTCACCATTTTAGATAAATATCTCCTTCAGTATTCTGCCTGTGAAGTTTGCCCCTAACCGAACACGTATATAGACGAGCAAATTTCGTGGATAGCTTTTTAGTACTTTAAAGTACTGTTTGCTGAGTTCGCCATTTCGATAGATTACATCTATCAAAACGACAGAATCAAAGCCAAAAGCTATCCGAGACCATAGACTATAAGGCATAGAGCATACAGATCGCGCAGTCCGTGATACTGTTTAAAGTGATCACTCATCTATTACGTCGCACGTGCCGCATTTTCAATGAACTTTCTTTGGTTCTGAAAACAAAATAGGGTAGATGACTGATATTAAAATACTGGTGTTTTAAATTATTTTTTTAAAAATTCATTTAATAACAAATAAAACTAGGAAAAATCTGATTGAATTGATCAAATAATAAGAAATGTTATAAGACATTAAATATTAATATGTAATTAGACACTGGTCATGTGTCCTCACGTCACTTCAGTGTGTGAAGTCGCTTCAGTGTCTCATTAGTAGCTCAGTCCAAATTCATTAATTTCAGCTCATTTATTTTGCGACAAAGAGGTTACCTACCCTCGGGTTAAGGGCTTGTAACTTGGCATATCTTAGTCAGATTTTCATTTTATTTTACCATATATGTCGGCGGAGTAGTATCATGACAGCCACTCGGCGAAGTTCGGTAGTGGCGGGGATGACCGATGGTGGCGTTCACTGCGACCACATCTCTCAGTCATGACTTACTACTCCGCCGACATATATCATTAATTTTATTCTAATTTATAATTAAAATTTGAGCCATCTTCCCTATCGTACTTATTGGCATCGGTTACTAATGTGAATGTGCATGTAATAGATGGACATTCATTTTTATTTTAGATAATAAATATTTTCCCACTGATGTTAAAGGTAGAAAGTGGTATGTTAGTACTAAAACGCAAGTGGTTCTGAAAATCCCTTTGGTGTATCGTTTAGCATATTTAGAAAAACAAAAATGTACCGCCAAGCGTTTAGTGTTCCCGTACGTTGTTGTGTAGAACCAAAAGAGGGGTTGGTTTCAACCTACTCGTAAACAGCCCACTTCCATCTTAGGTATTAATTGCATCATCATTTACCATCAGGTGTGATAGCAATCAAGAGCTTACTTGTCATGCGGCCTACACGCAATGTAACCACTTTGATATCATTAATCCATGTTTATTGCCGACCAACACTACAATTTCCAGAGTCTTGAAACATTCGGTATTTCTCGCTTAAAAGAACAATGATCTAATACTTGTTGGTGAAATTCGTAAGCATCTACAAATGTAACCTATTACAGTTTATGTAAAACAATTTATCTTATTTTTTCAATCAGGGTACAAGGTCCAAATAAGTCCTTAAAAATAATATTTAATGTATATCCGACATAATTAAAATTAAATTTTAAGACATTACCTGAAAACTAGCGAGTGACTGTATCGAATGTACTCGAACCGCCAAAGTATCGATGCTTTTTTGTCTACAACTTCAAACATAAATAGCTTAAATTCTAGACTTCGCACAGTACTAAACTTCAAGAAAAAGTTGTTCAGAAATAAATTCTCTACAATTTTATATTTATTTCATTCATAGACGCAAAAAAAATCGTCAACAAAAATTTGTTAGGAAATTGACCATTGTTCTTTATAGAATCAATTGTCAAAGATATCCAAATCCGACAAAAAAGTCCCTCACGTTAAAACTCACTACGAAACCATCCATCCTCAAGTTGATTTCGCAATTGGATTTCTGCCGGACTTGGTTATAGAATGGATAAACGCAAAAAATTGCATTAAAAATGAATATTCCCAATGAACTTCCGCTAAGTGACGCTTCCTTCTAATCAATATTTTGATATCTGTAAATTGGCCTGTACTTGACTAATTAATCAAGACCACTCCACCACTTTTTACTTGTAACATCATTGATCTTCCACGTTTGTTTTTTTATAAATGGAAATAAATTATTTAGCGTATTCACACGTTTTGTTTTAAGCTCTAATGTTCCTAGATTTTTATTTTGCACATAAGTTTCGCAAGATTTCGGTGCGTCGGGGTAAGTTTGAAGTCGTAAACATCGCTCATTTCACAGAAGACACGAATGTGGGAATGACGTAATTACACCGTCGTGTGACATCAACCCGCAATGTCACTAATTGGTGCGGTTTTTCGGCACATGCGGAGTACGATGTGAGGCCTGCTTTACCTGTTGTACAATGCTCCAAATGCAGAGCCCGGTGCAAGGGAAATGTATGTCACATTTTAAGTAGTATTTAGTAAATTATTACCAAATAGGTTACTTCGTCGGTTTCGATGGCTTTATGTGTGATATTGCTGCGAGTATTTTGGATGTTAGTACTGAATGTGTTAGTCATCAAAAAAAAATTACAGTTGTGGTTCAAAAGTGTCTAATATTATAATAAACCTAGCCATTTTATAATTATAAAATCAAACTTCAAGCAAGTGTAACTGAAAAGTTGTTAGTTATATCTAATAGTACATCTGCTTTGCGCCCGAGTACGCGAGCCAAGGGAGCGCGCGCGCTCGTTGGTGCATTCCAACCCGAATCGCTAGTAGGTATGAAGGGATTCACAGCCCTATAGAGGCATTTATTATGCGAGTATTAAGTGGCTACATTGTGGTTATATAGAAAATATATATCTATATTAGAAACATTTAAACCCCAGTTGTAACTTTTTAAAACTTTATAACCCATACAGAACCTGGCCACGTTAAACCTATCAAACGTCAATTAGCCATCGATATCGATTATGAATATTATTCATAATCGAATTCAAGTCATTATTAACTCATTAATACCTAAAATCTGACATACATTTCGTTTGCGCTGAGCGCTGGGTTTTTAGCATTGTCCTTTATGAATTGCATTCATACTGAATGCATTTTGAATTAATTTATTAATTCACGTAGATATTACTGTCACATATTATTATTGCAAAACTCCGCTTAAACCCTAGAAATCTATATATTCTGAAAATGAATTCGATTTGCAGTTTGTTGGGTTTTGTCGGAGAATTAAAAATTAAATGTGCAAAACCCCGTATGAAATAAATTAATTAAAAAATAATAAGAATCATTTTCTTGTTTATTACATAACATTATGAATGCTATTCATAACATTAATATCAGTGTTTTTCATAATATAACAATATAAATATTGTTATGTTTCCGAATCACATTTTATGAACAGTAGGGCAAGTACGAGTTTTTCACCGAGCGACTGCGTAAAAACGTACTCACTGCGAAAAAGCGTTTACTCTCACTATAACTAGATGGCGCTACTCCAAATCCATATAAAATTTGCGTTTACTGTTTTCGATATCGACGCGGTAAAATGTCACACTAGGCACACAGATCTGGACGATGTTACGACTTCTCAACCCGCGTTTGGGAATTCGGCAGGGCGACAGAATTTTATTGGCAAACATTAATATTTTTAATATTAATTACTATAAAATTTCCTCGTCCAACCGAATACGCATTTATTGAAGCTAATTAAAGGATTTTGTATTCATCAAATTCAAAAAAAATATATAGGTATGTTGGTTTGTCCAAAAATTGTTATTTTTGTTGTCACAAAAATGAATAAAACGATTCAAGAGTGTTGCAAAAAAGTCAAAATGGGGAAGATGACTCATTTTTTTTACTAAATTATAAAGTAGAATAAACTTTATGACGTACAGTAAAAATAAAATTAAAATTGAAAAAATATATCCCAAGTTATAAGCGCTTGAATATTGAAGTAGGGGTATTTTGTCCCTTTCTTGCGAAATGGAAATTTGTACTGAGCTACTATGGCGTTACAAGCTTTGACGTCATAGGAGTGTACAGCTGTCTCTGTCTTATTATTATATAGTCTGTCTGTTTCTTTTTTAATCTGTTTCGTTTTTATACTTTTATGTGTTACTAAATCCAGTTTTTAAAAATTATATAAAACACCATTTTGTATTTAACAGTCATCTTCCCTATTTTATTAGTACTTTTATTTTGCGCCCTCTATATTTTTTTTAAACCTATACAAGTACTAAATAGCCAAGTTGTATATAAACCTCAATGAATAACAAAATAATTTTGCAATTATTGTTTTTCCGCATAATAACGAAATAAATGTGCCGCGGACTTCTCTCAAAAATTTTAAACACGTTTAATTAGGTTTTTTGTTTTAATTGAAACTTGAACTACTTTAATAGTTTTCTCGGCTAAATCAGTAAAGCTGACATCTCAAAGTTAGATGGACCCTTAAATTGCTGCTTATATGTTTTTATACTTAAATACTTGGTTTCTGCAGTACCTATTTTTTTTTTGATAAAACTAATTTTTAAAATCTATTTTGAGACGGTATGCATGCAATGGATTCATTGCGTAACAAATATAAACCGTAAATGCATTTTATTAAACTATTGTATGATAATTTATTCATATTAAAATCAATTATGTCTTTTTATTTTAATTTTTACGCCATTTTAAAGGAAGTGCTGTAAAGAGATTAAAAAAATGGTTGCCAGTAATAATAAGTTTAGTCTGGCAACCCTAAACGTTGCGGCTGAATTAGAGCTGGCAACCATATTTTTAAATTCTCAAACATCATTTTCTTTAAAACGTTATAAATTATTTTTCAAAAATTAATTACAGACTATTTTTTGATAGGCAATTAAGGTAATACATACAAACATACTCCCTTAACGTTTATTTTAAATTAAATAAATAAATATTTATTTATTTATTTTAAATTAGTTTTATCAACAAAACCGATATAGCAATGAGATCTTGGACTATTAACATGTTAAACAACTTCATAAATATAATTTTTGGGCACCAATAACAATTATCTCGTTTCGGAAATTTTTACGAAACAAATTTTATACCACGTGAAGTTAGATGTAATAGATGTCTTTTTTTACATCTGGTATCAATATAGTATAGTTCTTTTTAATTATTTCGGGGTGTATGGAAAAATTGTATAAATTAGATTATTTCTTAGCAAGATTTGGAGAGGTAGATTTTAAGTTGGGGGCTTATGCTCTGTCCAAGGCTCTGCGACGGTTTGGGTTCGTTTAGTGAAAAAACAAAAAAATATCTATGGTCATAAATTATTATAATTCGATGCCAATTTTGAATCTCGACTGAAAGTTTCGATGAATCAATCATTTTTTCCTTATATTAATGTAAATAAAATAGATTCGGATTTTTATAATATTACCTATATTTGTTTGTTTAATATATTTATATAGACATACATGTATATGAAAAAAAAAATATTTTAGGTCAAATTGCTACCACTAAAGGAACCCAAGATTTTTGTAAAAAAAAATATGCGCAGAGTTTAAAAAGATTAGCACGTAAGTTAAATAGTGTACGGAGAAAAAAAAAATCGACAATGCAAGTTGAAAATTTTTTAAAGATTAAAAAAAAAGTAATATTTTAATTAAGTATGAGTTTTTTTAATTTATAAATTAATTAATGATACGTGTAGTGCGAGGTTGTACGTTTTTAAGGTATATTAATATTATTGTTTCCTTAATTTTTTTTTCTGTGAGTTAGGTAAATGAATTATTTTTTTCATCGATGTACTGTTTATACACCTACTAAATAGTTATCATATATTAATTAGTTGTTTTATTTACATACCCTCTAGATTAAAAACCTGTAACAATAGTCATTTGTCTATCACTACATACAAAATAAAATTCCCCGCTGCGTCTATTTGTCAGTCAGTTCACAATAAACTCAAGACTACTAAACGGATTTTCATGCAGTTTTGAGCAATAGATAGTTCCTGAGGAAGATTTGGACCAGCCGCAACTGTACAAACTATATAAGGTGAGTTTGAATTATGAGCCAGCGGCGAAACTGGAGCAAGTCTTATGCATATAGATTACAATAGAAAAAAAATTTGTGCTCCGCTGTATTGCTTCCCGAAATGGCTAATAATAAATAAATAAATAATAATAAAAATCATTTATTCACTATAATTTTTTACGGAACATAAAAATACAGCAAAATTCACTATTGGAGGAGTTGTAGGTATCTAAACTAAGATAATTCTTGTAATATAGGTACCTGCGCTCTTATACTATAAAAATATATAAACAATTATAAACTAGTAATACATGCTAGTGTGTGTGTGTGTGTTTGTGTGCGTGTGTGTGTGTAGTGTGTACATAAATGTATATATATACAGGTACATTAATAAACATAATATAATGGTGATATTATTTTTGTATTAATACAACTGTACCGGGGAAGCAATGCTTACCCCGCTTACCCACAAGGAAAATACCCCTAATTGATCCAAAAATAGTTGTGTGCTCAATGAAACCTCCATTTAATAATGCGATTTTTCATCTATATGTTAAATTACTTTCTCGTTTTACTCTATTTTTACGTTTGAACTTTAATATCAACGAAATCAATGGTTTCACAGCTTTACTGTCAAAGTAAAAAGTGTTAGAAACAATATAAGCTATCTATTTAAAAATTTTCAAAATTCTCGTTTACCGTTTAAAGTTCAATATCAATGAATGCAAAGGTTTCACAGCATTGCTGTGTTAGTAAAAAATGATTATATTATCAAAATTATTATTTACTATTTAAAAATAAGTCTCGGAAAAAAATTGCATTTTCAAACTTTAATATCAGTATTATTACAGCATTGCTGTCGTAACAAAAAATTTTAGAATAACAAAATCTATCTATTTAAAAACAAAATTCTCGATTAGCGTTTAAAAGTCAATATCAGCAACAAAGGTTTCACAGCATTGCTGTCTTAGCAAAAATGTTTATAACAACGACTACAATATGTTTAAAAACAAAATTCTTGAAAAAATTCTGCACTTTTAAACTTAAATATTAACGAAAGTAAAGGTTTCACAGTATTGCTGTGATAGTAAAAAATGTTCAAAACACTTTGACAATTAGGTACGTTTTGAATGATCTCCTTTGGCATGCACATACGTAATTAGGTGAATACAAAAGAATAAATCAGAAATTGGTCAATTTTCATAATTTTATTATTTTTCACTTAATTGATTCTAAATTGGTGGTAAAGAAAACCACGGTAATAATTTTGTTATAAACAAGGACCTTCTAATAATTTACGTATTTCACATCAAAACATACATGTAAAATGAAAGCCAAATGCAATATTATGATATATGCCTAGGTTGTTGACTTCAACGACAAAAGAATTGAGATCTAATTCTTATTACGAAAAATCTTTTTCGTATATTATTATAAATATGGTCTGCCATGCCAAGTAAATTGAAAGAAAAGATCAAAGATCGAATTTCCAAAGAATATCAATACCAAAATGTTGATCCCTATTCAGTACGTATAACATAACACGGAGGAGGTCAACTTAATTTGGACGATATAGCTGCAGAGTTGTTTTTTAGAAATTTTGTAATATCTGTGAAACTTTGTAATATATTTTTGTGATTATTAAATATTTTTTTTTTGATAAGGATTTAAGTTTAGTTGTATCAATAATGACGTAAACGTAAGCATATGAATTAAATGGTTTTTTAAAACACTTAAAAGTTATATATCTGCCAAAATATAAAAGATAGATATATGCTATCGCGGACTTTTTTGTAGAACTTTTTAAGATACATAAAGTTTTCATACAATGTTTTCAATTATATCCAATAGTTAAGGTCGCGTATGCGTAAAAAGCAGATTGAACAGATTTTTGCAATCCGACTTGCGCTACAAAAACTGTGATAACTCGTTTAATAAATACAATACAAATATAAAATATAGCCTATGACACTCACCGATAACGTAGCATTCTACTGGTGAAAGAATTTTCAGAATCGGATCAGTAGTTCCGAAGATTAGACGGAACTTTATTTACTAACATTACCTCCATAGGTTAAAAATATCTGCTTCAAAATTGATTTAAAGCTTAAGTTTTAGAAGTCCGTCATAATGGATTAAAAGTGACGTCACATTATTTTTTGAGTTATTCTTAGCAAGCACATATTTGTCATGTCACATGAGTAGGTAGATAACTACCTATTATGTTAGGGTTGTCACAATAGGTTAAGTCAAATTAAACACAACATTAGTTAAATAGTTTTATATTTCAGTATAATAGAATACTTTACAAATTATATAGGTACTCTAGTAATTATCTTTTTATATTTTTTGTTTTTTAATAATTTATTGTTTCTTTTATTGGTGTGGTAAATTCTGAATCGTAACACATAATTTTTTCAAGTAATCTAACGGAAACACTCACATGGGATATCAAATTAACAATATTTAATACGTTTGTGTATTTCGTTACCAATATTTACTGACAATATTTATTCCAAGAAATATTCGCGAAATTTTTGCTCGAGCAATTCAACAAATGCGATAAAATTATCAGGAGCTATAATTTAAAAACCCATTTGTAATGGCTAAATAGAGAATCTTTGCCCATATTTATAGGTTGTTCAGATATCTTAACGTATAGTTTTATTTTTTCGCATTGTTTGTGTTGTTCGAGGCATTTTCTGTACAAATAGCCTAATACATATACTAAACCATTTTTTTTCCTGCAAATGAATTAATTATATTCAAACTTCCAACCAAAAAATATAATACTTGCTTCTAACTAACCAAACAAACAACGTGTCGCACTGACATGACCCTAGGATTGTCAACCAACTGTGCCAGCGTACACCGGTATTTTCCAGTCTCGCCGCGTACGCGATAAGCGGTTGGTGGTCACTCACACATGCCCGGCGTGCTTGTAGTAGTGCAACCGACTCGCGCCGAAGTTTGAAGCTTTGTATTCAGTTTTTCTACTTTTACTACAGTACATTTCATTAATATTTTTTGGGTTTGTTGTTTGTATATTATTTTTTGTGTATATAAGGTGAGTTCGAATTATATACCAGCGTCGAAACTGGAGCAAGTCTTATGCATATAGATTATACAATAGAAAAAAAGTTTGTTCACAGAACCAATAAATAAGAATTTAAAAACATTTTAAAATATCTATTCACTTACGACAGTACACATAACATCATCCAATGCATGCATAAATGAACCCTAAAGTCAGCCAGCCATTAACCCTAAGGCAGTTATGTACCTACGTACACACTAGAATTGATCAAACTAACAAACGTAACAGCTGATCGACTACCAAGATCAATGAACCATTAATAGATTAAAATTTAGTTTGAAATACCGGCAGCGAGCGAACAAACAGGCGCGGCGCGATTGTCGGCCTTTTAAAAGACCGACAACGGCATCGCTTTTTCTGTACGCTACCGCGATAAGAAACGCCGAAAAACACGCACATTTAAAGATTGCCGCACACGTTTTACAGTAGGTAATTTAACAGGAAAGTTTATTAAACTTGGCACAGATATTTTAATAATAATAAAAATTCTTTATTACACCAAAGGACATAAAACAATTGTATAATTAAGAAAAATAAGATCGAACAAAAATAACAATAGTTATTGGTGTAACGGCGGCCTTATCACTAGATGTGATCTCTTCCAGGCAACCGTCATGCATAAGGAGAAACACGATTAAGAAGAGTGGTGGTTGGTGTACAATAACAGACACAAGCAATGCAATATGTACATAAAAATTACATACACAATAAGTTACATACTAATACATAAATAATAATAAATAGTAAATCACTAATAAATATATATATATATATATATATATATATATATATATATATATTATACTAGTCATACTTAAACAATATCTACACAAATACGATTACATAAGTTAATTACATTAACAATAAGGTTCCATGTTCGATTTCTGACAGCCGATTGTTATTATTTTTCATTAGTTCCGGTTTATTGGTAGCAATTGAATGTTTAAGATATACCTTTGTTCGATACCTTAAGTTTATAAATGCAATGGATGGTGTTATGCAAAATGTCCTAAGTGAGTAAAATTTTTGTTTTTAAGTATTTTGTTTCTGGTTCTAGAAATATTTTTATTCCGCTGTTTTAATCAGTATGCATTACTTCAGTTTCAACGTTGGCAGATAATTAAAACTCACCTTATATAATCTTTATTTGTATTCCAAAGCACAATAAAAATATAATTACTTCTAGTCTTAAAATATAAGTAGGTAATAAAAGACGGCCTTATCACTTGGTAATCTCTGCCAGGCAATCTTAGGCTTAGGAAAAATATAAATAAAAGAATGCAGGTGGTCTACCAATAAAATATACATAACTTATATATACATAGCGTATCTACACATATTTGTGAATGCGATCGATCACAGCGCTCACCACTGCATCAAGTTATAATCCAATTGCTGTAAGAAAGTGCGGGTGACAGTTGTCAGTATGACGTTGATGTCAGTGACTAGGGATGTGACGCTTAGAAATTCATGTTTATCGCTGACGATACTCGCAGCATAAATCTAGCTCTTTTTAATGTAGTAAAAAAATTAGCTTAAAAGGCAAATTATTATTTGATCGTTATTTATGAGGAGACTTTGTTATCGCGGTTATAGTAATGCATAGTTTCTAGGGATTAAACTTTTATTGACTATAGTCTCTGCGATAATTTTTTTAACAACTACAAGTTGGCAATTGACTGCTATCACACCTGATGTGTGATTCAGTCTAAGATGGATGCGGGCTAACTTGTTAGGTGTAGAATGAAACAACATCGTACCGGAACACTAAATCGCTTGGCGGTACGTCTTTGTCGGTAGGGTGGTAACTAGCCACGGCGATAGCCTTCCTCCAGCCAGACCAAGACAAATTAAGAAAATCTCAATCTGCCCCGCTTTACCATTTGGTACAGGTTAATAAACCTCAAACCGATCCAACCGCAACAGCCACAGTTGATGAACTGGAAAACGGAGTAGATATAAAAATGTTAAAGTTGGAGCTTATTGCCTTAGTCCGGCGTCAAAAGGCACCAACTCCTACCTATGCTCTAGAAGAGATGACAATAGGTCTGACCTCGGTCCTTAGATATAATGTTATTGGGCCCAAATAACATGTATGCTTTTATTTTAAATCCTGTTTTGAAGCTTTATAAAATCAGCATTTATAACATCAGCGCTGCGAACGCAGCATTACCTATGAAATAATTGATTATTTGATTGAATGATTTGATTGATTGAATTTAAATACTTTTTTCCATATTCCCATTTAATTTTCAGTCACGCCGCAAAAATTAATACCTACTTCACCGCCATTAACGGCAAATAACATGTTGGCACTGTTACAAGAGGCCATCAACAAAGATTAACCTGAAGGCTGGTCGAAGGTCGTGAATAAAACAAAAAGGGATATTATGACTGATTGGGATCGTGACGTCCATATTAACAAAATAATTAATTCATCTATACATATAAATAAAATTGCAGTGTCTGTTTGTGCATATATGCATACCGTACATACACCAAAATAACATCTTTTTTTCGATTATTGTCTGTCTGTCTGTTTATTTGTTCTGGCTAATCTCTGAAACTACATCAGTCATCAGTCGGATTATAAAAAAACCTTTTGTATATGATAGCTCGACTCATAAGGGGTGACATAAGGTAATTTGTATCCAGATATTACCACGGGACCAGGAACTACGCGGGTGAAACACCGGGAGACCGCTAGTTGTTAATAATATTCGTCATAGATTCAGATAATGAATTTAGTGACAACTCAAATGTTCCTAATTCTGATATAAGTTAGGACGAATAAAATATATTTCTTCTTTGCAACCTTTTGAGTAAACTTTCCCTGATGTTCTGTTGTTGTATAAAATTATAGACTTTTTAAAAATAAAAATTGTACTACAATATACGTTTATTATTAAAAAAAATATCGACTATTCATCGTAGAAGTACGTCCCATCACTAGACACGTCTATGGCGTTACGTTATACGTTACAACACTTTGCTTAATTTTTCTTTCAATTTGATTTTATTTGTAGACTAGAACATTCTGGCTGGGTTTAACGGTTTTAAATTTAAGTTACTACAGCTATTAACGATTTAATATATTAAGAATTTGGAACAGCTGAAATACTAAGTCATAATTTGTAAATCGCTTCAACTTTCAAGAGTGAAACGGAAAGTTAATGACATATGTCACAGGCACCTTGTTAGAGCGCGGGCACTATAGTAATACAACAAGTTACAGTTTAGTTATTTACACTTATAACTTTTTAACCAGTGTGTTTTTTCATGTGTCGTAACAAACTACCTTTTAGTGAACATTTACTATTGCAAAGTATAAGGCTTCTCACCAGTGTGGATTCTCATATGTTGTAATAAATGACTTTTTCGTGCAGATTTATAATTGCATATCTCACAAGAATAAGGCTTCTCACCAGTGTGGATTCTCATATGTTGTAATAAATCACCTTTTCGTGCAAATTTATGATTGCATATCTGACAAGGAAAAGGCTTAACACCAGCGTGCGTTTTCATATGTTGTGATAAATGTTGTTTTAGTGCACATTTATAATTGCATATCTCACAAGAATAAGGCTTAACACCAGTGTGCGTTTTCATATGTTGTAATAAATAAGAGTTATGTGCAGATTTATAATTGCATATCTCACAAGAATAAGGTTTATTATCAGAGTGCGTTTTCATATGTCGTGATAAATGATGTTTTTGTGAACATTTATAATTGCATATCTCACAAGAATAAGGCTTATCACCAGTGTGTGTTTTCATATGTTGTAATAAATGATGTTTCAGTGCACATTTATAATTGCATATCTGACAAGAATAAGGCTTATCATCAGAGTGCGTTACCATATGTCGAGATAAATGATGTTTTTGTGAACATTTATAATTGCATATCTCACAAGAATAAGGCTTATCGCCAGTGTGTGTTTTCATATGTTGTAATAAATGACTTTTTCGTGCACATTTATGATTGCATATCTCACAAGAATAAGGCTTCTCACCAGTATGAGTTTTCATGTGTCGTAATAAGTTATGTTTTATTGAACATTTAACATTGCATATCTCACAAGAATAAAGCTTCGCAGCAGTGTCGGTTGTAACACATAGATTCTTATTTAACAAAGGGTTCTTGGGTTTCTTGTAAATATCATTTAACCGGACCACACAATTTGTAAAAGTATTTATATCTGTGCATGTTTTGGTGTAGCTCTGAGATGATTGGTCGTCCAGTAAGTCAGTGTTAGTTTCAAGGATCGGTTCGCTTTTCGGTATCGCACCTGCTTCCTCAGTTGCTTGCTTTTTGTTTTTGTCATACGTGGCAAATCTCATGGACAGCAGAGCGACTGAAACAAATATTCTTCATATAATTGACTCCGCCAAAACTTTGCGACGCCCTTTTAGTCCGATTAACTCTTTTTAATTTTTGTAATAAAATTGTTATTATTATAAACACATAAAACCTGACTGCTTAGATGTAATGAACTGAAAAGAGAAAAACAAGTATCACTATCTACACTTATAATAAAACTGTAACCGGTCTGTCCGGATTTTTGTCGGCTGCAATACACGCCAAAATTACTGAATGGATTAAAATGAAACTTGGCACAATTGTAGTTCATATTTTGAAGTAGTGACTTAGGATACTTTTTGTCGCGAAAATTAAAGTAGAAGGGGTTTAAAGTTTGTACGGAAAGACCTTAATTTTTGAAGTTATTTCTATAAAAATTTGTATAAAAACTAATGAAAAAATATGAAACATATTGTGATTTAAGGATTTTTCAAACATTTTTGGTTGAAAGTTTGTATTGAAAATTCCTTCTAAATGTTTTTAATTTAAATATTCAAATTAAAATATAAGGTAAGTTTGAATTATCAGCCAGCGCTGAAACTGGAGTAAGTGTAATGGATACTGATTACAACAGCGGAATAAAAATATTTCTAGAACCAGTAATAAAAAACTTAAAAATTACCTACTAAATATCTACTCACTTAGGACATTTTGCATAGCACCATCCATTACATTCATAAATTAATCGTAGAGTCACGCAAGGTACCGAACGAAGGTATATCTTAAACATTCTATTGCTACCAATTAATATACGGAAAGAAAAGCCAAACAGCCAAAATCTCCCACTAGGCCAGACTAGAAATAATAAAAAAGAATAAAAATCGGCTGTCAGAAATCGAACACGGAACCTTCGAAGGACTAAGTAGGTAGATATGTTCACATATGCACACTTAAGAACTTGTAAAAAATAAACGAAATAAACTTTTAAATAAGCACTTAGAACTAAATCAACTGTTATTAGTACCAAGTTCAATAAACTTTCCTGTTAAATTACCTACTGTAAAACGCGGGCGGCAAGTGTTTAAATGTGCGTGTTTGTCGGCGTCCGCGGTAGCGATAAGAAAAGCGCCGCGGTGCCGTTGTCGGTCTTTTGAAAGGCCGACAATCGCCGCGCCTGTTTGTACGCTCGCCGCCGGCATTTCAAACAAAGTTTCAACCTATTCATGGAAAGTTTATTGACCTTGGTAGTCGATCAGCTGTTACGTTTGTTATTTTGATCAATTCTATTGTGTACTTAGGTACATA
The DNA here is from genome assembly GCA_034621355.1 of Mycalesis mineus. Taxonomy (NCBI): domain Eukaryota; kingdom Metazoa; phylum Arthropoda; class Insecta; order Lepidoptera; family Nymphalidae; genus Mycalesis; species Mycalesis mineus. The sequence continues at coordinate 390,682 of CM067906.1, read as the reverse complement.
ACTGCCTTGGGGTTCAATGGCTGGCTAGCTTTGGGGCTTTCTTTAATTTATGGATGTATTGGATGGTGTTATGCGTACTGTCGTCAGTGAATAGATATTTTGTAATGTTTTTTATTTCTTTTTTTATTGGTTCTGGGAACAATTTTTTTTCTATTGTAATCTATATGCATAAGACTTGCTCCAGTTTCGACACTGGCTGATAATTCAAACTCACCTTATATACAATAATAATTACTGAATATAACAAGCTATTTTTTGTCTATCTGTCTATCTATTTGTTCTAGCTAATCTCTGAAACAACTGTACTAATTTAGACCAGTCTTTCAGTCACTACCTTTCTTATTTTATAAGTAATTTAGGCTTTTATTATTTTAGTAATATTATTTTGATCTCACGCGGATTTAGTCGCTGGCGTCCCCTAGTATCCTATTTATCATACGAAAGATCGTTTATTTAGATTTATATGCCAGTGGACTTGTAAAAAAATTTTAGTTTTTTAGTTAGTTAAGGCTGACGCTGATTTCCAGAGCGCACGGCTGCAGGCGTTGGCTGGGTCACTGTGTCGAAGTGGAAATCGATCTGTATGACACAGAAGCTGTGGAAAATATGCTCAGAAGCATGACCTACTACACAATTTTAAGAAAGAACTAGTTTTAGTTGACAATAAAAACAAATGTTTTAGGGCTAACGCTAAAACACGGGCGGGTGCGGGCGCGGGCGCACGTCTCAGCTAGCGCTGCTAGTATAATTTTGCTGTCGAGCGTGTACAGTTGTGTCGAGTAGATTACCATGGATTATTTACTAATTTATTATTTGGCAAAAATACGTCAACGAAAACAACGTCGACTGCATAACCTGTTCTTGATAAGTAGTTTACTCAGCGGAGAATATAACTCAGCGATAATTCATTCGCCATATTGCATAATATTGTCCGAAATTGCACGTCAATTATTACGCGCTCTGTATCGATGTTCATGATTGTACCTAGCCTCCGACGCGTGTGACCGTGGCATCTAGCGGCGCTCGTCTGATTTGTAGAAACAAACCCGCACGCGTGTGCCCGTCGCGGGCGCCCACGCCGTGTGCCCGCCGCCCGCCGCGCGCGCCCGCGCTCCGTCGCACGCGCCTGCGCTGTCCATACTATTTTTCATTATACACCCGCGAGCGTGCACCCGCGCGAGTTTTAGCGTTATCCCTTAAGCACAGAATCACATTCAAGTTCACTTGTCCCTTACCCAAAGCCAAATCAGCCGAGTCTGCGGATGGTGGAGGGTCATCATTCAGCCTTCGTTCTTGACTTCGTGCCCTGTGAAACAGCAGCAGAATGTGAGTTTACTTAGCACAAATTGAATACGGAGATCCCATGAGACCATGTGCAGTGCACAACTAATTAATGAAATCAAAATAAATGTATATTAAAGAATGTAGTCAGAACTTATGTATATAATAGTCTAAGATCCGAACTAAGATCGACCTTCACCGAACTGATAATAGGATGAAATATATTTCATGACAAATTTAGTGTATTAGAAAATATATTAAAAATAGGTTGCCTAAAAAAATGTATAGTATTATATAAAAATAATTTTTATATTCTAGTATACAGTGAGCGTTATTTTGAAGCAACTTATTTCTGAGTTGTAAAAATATAATAAATTCAATAAATATAAATCATATATATTAAATATAATATGACACCATATAAAATCAGCTAAATCAATAAATATTTATTAAAATTTATATGTATATTTATATTGACAATTGAATTTATTATTTTTTTTACAACTCACGACATAAGTTGCTCCAAAATAACGCTCACTGTTTACTAGAGTATAAAAATTATTTTTAAAAAATAATAAAAAATAGTCTGTCCAGGATTTTTTTAGGCAACCTATTTTCAATATATTTTCTCATATACTAAATTTGTCATGAAATATATTTCATCTTATTATCAGTTCGGTGAAGGTCGATCTTAGTTCGGATCTTAGACTATAACATATTCTGCCAAACTCTGCCTTCGAGTTTGCAATATTGTTAAGAATTATATGGACCAATTCTTGTTGACGATGCTTAAATAAATATAAAGCGATCGTCTTAGTACAAGATGTGTAAATATAAGATTATTTAGTTATATTCAATGTGCAACTTATCAATGTACCTATCGCTAGTTAATTATTAGTTATTCTGTCATTATATTATGTTATAACCTAGTTCTATGTTAAAATAACTATTCGTAAGAATATTAGACAGTACATTGTAATTATTATAAATAAATAAACTGATTATCCTATAGTTAACTACTAGATAAGCCATTTGTATTATATTATATTGCCGTATAATTTGTATTAGCATCATGATTCTATATCACTAATAAGGTTATTATAATATTGTCTCTTTCTAATGCATATTTATTGTACTACTCACATAATATTGTTATCTTATATTTATAATTATATCATAATTTTGACGACCTCCGTGGCGCAGTGGTATGCGCGGTGGATTTTTAAGGCGGAGGTCCTGGGTTCGATTCCCGGCGCGGCAGATTGAAATTTTTCTTCATTTGTCTCGGTCTGGCTGGTGGGAGGCTTTCGCCATGGTTAGTTACCACCCTACCGACAAAGACGTACCGCCAAGCGATTTAGCGTTCCGGTACGATGTCGTGTAGAAACCGATAGGAGTGTGGATTTTCATCCTACTCCTAACAAGTTAGCCCGCTTCCATCTTAGACTGCATCATCACTTAACATCAGGTGTGATAGCAGTCAAGGGCCAATTTGTAGTCATTAAAAAAAAAAAGTCTATAATCCACCACAAATATAGTTAACAAAATAAAATGAAACACTAATTTTGAAATCAAAATGATAACTATTCAACTGCCTCTCTAGTTTAGAATGAAGCAAAAGGAGCTCTGAACTTTACGGAGCTTCTCTGAACTCTTCGGAGTCTCCTTCAGAGCTAGGACAGTGCACAAGGACTGTTATGACACTAGTTTTTTTTTTTTTTTATCAACTACAAGTTGGCCCTTGACTGCTATCACACCTGATGTTAAGTGATGATGCAATCTAAGATGGAAGCGGGCTAACTTGTTAGGAGTACGATGAAATCCACACTCCTATCGGTTTCTACACGACATCGTACCTGAACGCTAAGTCGCTTGGCGGTACGTCTTTGTCGGTAGGGTGGTAACTAGCCACGGCGAAAGCCTCCCACCAGCCAGACCGAGACAAATTAAGAAAAATCTCAATCTGCCCCACCGGGAATCGAACCCAGGACCTCCGTCTTATGAATCCACCACACATACCACTGCGCCACGGAGGTCGTCACAAGTGTCGTTGTATACTGACTTGTACTCCAATACGAATGAGTCACAGCTGCGGCTCCCCGCTGCACGAGGCTCGCAAACTTGTGATGCATCACATGCAGCTTTCTGCCAAATACAAAATACGTTCACTTCACGTCTGTTCATCCACAGAGGAAACTGTGTGAAGTGGAAAACAGTCTCACCTGGAGATGCTTGCTCATATGTTCATTGTATGCATGCACTTGCACAAAGTCCTCAAAACAAAATGCACATTCCAAGATTGCATTTTCGTTCACATCTTCTGCAACTGCAGTGCAGGAAGCCGCTGCTTGCCTTTGAAGAGCTTCACTTATAGCTTCATCCAATAGCTTAGTTTCCAACTTTATGCTCATGTCAGAATATTCATCATCTGAGACACAGTCATTGTTGGAATTGTCTATGACATTGTCATCTTCTTGTAGCAATTCCAAGTTATTAGCATTTGACATGGAGTCAGAACTGTCTTCTTTCTTCACCACAACTGCTGCATCTCCCACTACAGATTCCTCTGCCGCTGTCTGTTTCTCTTCATCAGTATGATATATGTACAAGTCACAGTGGTCAGCTCCTAATGTTGTCTGTGTAAAATTGCACTGCAGATGTTTTATTGCGTAGTTCATCCATTCTTTATGCTGTACAGTGATCTGAAACAAGGTCAACGTTTACTTTCCATCAGATGGTTCACAGACAGTAACAAATCTTTATAGTCTAAGATCCGAACTAAGATCGACCTTCACCGAACTGATAATAGGATGAAATATATTTCATGACAAATTTAGTATATTAGAAAATATATTGAAAATAGGTTGCCTAAAAAAATCATAGCAGACTATTTCTTATTATTTTTTAAAAATAATTTTTATACTCTAGTAAACAATGAGCGTTATTTTGGAGCAACTTATGTCGTGAGTTGTAAAAAAAATAATAAATTCAATTGTCAATATAAATATATATATAAATTTTGATAAATATTTATTGATTTAGCTGATTTTATATGGTGTCATATTATATTTAATATATATGATTTATATTTATTGAATTTATTATTTTTTACAACTCAGAAATAAGCTGCTTCAAAATAACGCTCACTGTTTACTAGAATATAAAAATTATTTTTTAAAAATAATAAAAAATAGTCTGTCCAGGATTTTTTAGGCAACCTATTTTCAATATATTTTCTAATATACTAAATTTGTCATGAAATATATTTCATCCTATTATCAGTTCGGTAAAGGTCGATCTTAGTTCGGATCTTAGACTATTAGTACTAAGTACTTACTAATTCATGTTGTTCTAGTAAGTCTGTCATCATTGAATGAACTCTCAAGCACAAGTCTCTAAATCTACTGAAGTTAATCAATCTCTGAGCACACATCACACAGAGTGCTTGCTTCGGGTTTCCTCCACGACACAACTGAAACAATTTTACAATCATGATTGATATAACCTTTTCCTCCCAAAGGGCATAAGACGATTATTTAGGTGTTCAAGTCTTCGCTTGACCCACTTGTGAGTTATTTAACAAACATATGCATCCTTATAATTCGTTGTATACTAAAAGACAAATATCTTAGATACGCCTCCCCAATCAACACATCGCGTGCGTCGCGCTAAAAAAGATTCATTACAAAGAATTGTGTCAAATGAAAAGTCTTGCCGGAAACATTGAGTGAATCCAGTGTTGTCAGATGCACTGTAATTACAGTACTCAAACACAATGAACGAAGCAATATGAATCTATGCCTTGTTTACATTTAATATTCCTTGAGAACTGATGCCTACAGAAATATCTACCTACAATTTGTACCTATTCAGATTTTCATCTAGTAATATACAATGCATATACCATACTATAAAACAGACTGCCTGCAGATATGTATTAATGTTTTAACAATAATTGGAGAGAAGATAATTCAAAATGTACCAAAATTTTGAACACTTTTTTTACTATGACAGCAATGCTGTTAAATAAATCTGTACTTTTCTTGATATTGAAGTTTAAAAATTTTTAACAAAAAATAGAACCGACTCAAAACGCACCAAAAAGTAAAAAATAACTGTGCCATTTAGTTGCTTTAATTTACTTAAGCATTTGCTGGCCGCAAACCTTGGCTGGCACAGACTCCTAGATAAGCTTAAGTAAATTAAAGCAACTAAGTGACAGTTATTTTTTACTTTATAGTGGGTTTTGGAGTCAGTTCTATTTTTTGTTAAAAATTTTTATTTCTTACTTTTTAGTGATTTATAGCCACGTAACATACTCGTACTACACTGTCATAGTATGTCAAATACTAAGACATAGACCGAAATCGCTGGATAAACATGCCTCCAAAATTGAAGATTCGTTTAATTTCACCCAGGATATCATTATCACCTAACTTGATGACAATGAGAACATTCTTGAGAAATATACCTACAATTTGTACCTACATGTCTGTTATGAGTCACATTTTACCCGAGTGAAGCTGGTTTTTCATCTAGTAATATATAATGCATATACCATACTATAAAACAGACTGCCTGCAGATATATATTAATGTTTTAAAAAATTATCGTGAAAAGTCATACACAAAAAAATAAAATTAAAAAAATATATGTGTTGAAATGAGTTTTAACTAGGTAGTTTGCTCCTACCGTTTTTTTATCACAGCACTGCGGTTAAAAATGCAGAATTTTTCTATTTGTATGAAGAATGGGAAGAACCCCGAACCATAGTTTCATCATAACAAAATCTGGTGTACTAACATACCTAACCTATCCTTTCTGTTTTATTACTATTTGTTATTGAATTTTAAATTACTGATAAATTGTCAACTCACAGACAGTCCAGTCAGCTGTTCATATGCCTCCTCCAACTTGTGTTTACTCATTGCAAACAGCTTGCTGTCAGTGTCCAAGCAAATCATGCACATCTGTAAATTTACTACTAGTTACTTCTACATTACTGAGTGCATATTAGCAATGCTTTTATATTAAATGCCCTCCAAATAAATTTTTGAAAATATCTTCAGTATACAGAATTGAACCTTTACTGACATAATATACAAAATAAGAATAGATATCCTTTTCCTAGATAAGCATTCACAAACTGTGTATTTATACTTTAATTGCCTACTTGAAATAAATGATTTTGAATTTGAATTTTATATTAAATGCCCTCCAAAAAATTTTTTTGAAAATATCTTCAGTATACAGACTCAAAACGCATATAATATACTAAAAAATAACTGTGTCAACTTGTAAACAACTGAAAATGAAAAAATGTTTTTATGGACAGCAAAATTACACTTCTACAAACTGTAAATTGATTAGTTATCAACGGTGCCAGCCAACGGGACATTTATTTTAGGTAGTAAAGCTAATTTACCATGCAGGTGCCATATCCATTGTGTGGCAGAGTGAAACACTCTGAGTATAGAGCACAGAACTTGTGACACGGGTGTAGGTTTAAAAAGAGCTCATTCTCGGCTCATGTCGTGTCTTCACACAGCATAATTATCATCATTAACAGCCAATAGACATCCACTGCTGGCCTTTTTAGGGACTTCCAAACACAATAATCCGTAGCCACCTATGGCCAGCTATCGGGACAAGTTGAAACTCTATAAAATGTGTGTAAGTTAAGTGTAGTTTAAAGTTGCACTCATTCTCGGCTTATGTTGTGTCTCCTTAGATGGCATCATCATCATCATTAACAGGCAATGGACATCCACTGGCCTTTTTAGGGACTTCCAAACACAATGATCCTTAGCCACCTTTGGCCAGCTACTCGCTGCGACAAGTTTGATGCTCTCACAAACACCATATAATGTCTATTCACTCAAGTGTTGCTATACAGTTTACACTATACAATTACAATATGATAAAACTGACCTGCACTGTAGAAGGAATAGCAGTAGAGTGAATCTGCCTCACACAAGTGTTTGTTTTATAAAAATCATCCTCCAAAAAATGCTGCGAGCAGACCACAGCAGGGTCAGGCAGGTTATGTTCCTGTGCGCCGAGGGCTCTGAGCCAAGCAGAACGTAGATTTTCTTCACTCGGTAATCTGGAAATCAATGTAAATTTGTGCCATCATCATCATTCATTAACAGCCAATGGACGTCCACTGCTGGACATAGGCCTTTTTTAGGGACTTCCAAACACAATGATCCCGAGCCGCATGAGCCCAGCGGCTCCCTGCGACCCGTTTGATGTCATCAGTCCACCTGGTGGGGGGTCGACCAACACTGCGCTTTCCGGTGCGGGGTCGCCATTCTAGCACGTTCGGCCCCCAACGTCCATCAGCTGTTCGAACCACGTGCCCCGCCCATTGCCACTTCAGTTCTGCGACTCGCTGAGCTATGTCGGTTATTTTGGTTCTTCTGCGGATCTCCTCATTTCTGGTTCGATCACGCAGAGATACTCCGAGCATTGCTCTTTCCATCGCCCGCTGAGTTACTCTGAGCCTTCTTATGAAGCCCACAGTTAGCGACCAGTTTTCTTTTTATGGGAGACGGACCAACAATTTGTGCCATCTTAACTAAAAATTCTAAACTTTGATCCAAATATTGGGCAAGACATGTCTCATAGTGATACAAGCAGCTTGTTCCAGAATGTTTGTTTATGTATTAAGTTTGTCAATTGGTTGCTAAGTACAGTAATGAACAGGAACCAATAATACTCAGTACTAATAAGTATTGAATGAGATAGTTTTAATTACAGCGCTATTGTTTTTAAGTACACAGTAACGAGTAAATGTTTAGTTGGCTGGTATACATTTAAAGTGTGAAAAAGAGTGGTCAAAAAGTAGTTGTGAAGTTTATTATGTTAGTCTGACTGTAATGTAGCGGCTGCAGCCAATAATTTATCAGATAATCAAATAATTCTACTCACTCATGAAAGGTAATTCCCGGTTTCTCAGATGTTGACACATTGTCCACAGTACTTTCACACAAAGGCACAAAGCAATGCATTTTTGGTGTATTTTGTGTCATGTCTAGAATATGTAATCTCAAAGATATTGCTCTTCGTGCATGCACTAGTCTGCTTCACTGCTGATGCTGAGTGCTGACCAACCAATGTACTCTGTGGTGCTGACAGCTGAATGCTGATCAGATAATATAATTAACAGTACTAAAATTTAATGTTTGTATTGTTTATTGCACTGTTAGTTTTAAAATTAATGATACATAAAAAATAATCCCACTTTCAATTTTAGTACAAAAGAAGTCTTTGAATTAATTGAATTGCATTTATTTATTATCCGATCATGTCTTAGCGTGACCATTTATTACCAATTCAATTGGTAAAAGTGCAATTGGTCCAATTGCACTTTTATAATTTATTCAATTCTTCTTTATTGCCAAAGAGTATATAATCACTACGTTAATTTATGGCTTTCATTTGTGCCAACTGGGCACAGATTATCTCGCCATTGTAACCAAAGAGTATAAATCACTAATTGTAACGTGGGTGGAGAATCTTATAATCTATACGCTATAAGAAGGTGCGATGATAACGTTCTGTTTCACTCTTCAAAGTTGCCGCAATTTTTAAATTATGACTTAGTATTTCAGCTATACAGAACAATGGTCTGATATTTGTTGATGGACTTCGTAAGCGTCTACAAATGTAAATAAACTATTATAGTTTACGTAAGATAATTTATTTAATTTTTTCAATCAGTGTTAAAGGCCCAAATAAGTCCTTTAAATAAAATAAGTAATCAATAATTACAGTATCATAATTGAGTATGACAACTACGCAATAATAACACAAAGAACACAAAGATTCAATATGACATCTGTCGGCCAGCTTGGGACAGAGTATCGAAAAGAAAGTATCGATACTGTACACATAAGTAGTAGAAACTTCACAGAAATTTTGAATCTTTTCTTCTATAAAAGAAACAAACCCGTTTTCAAAATTTGGTGAACCAGGGTGGCGCAAAGACGATTTATTTAAAATTTTAATATTGGGTGCCAGAATGTTGAATTTTGATATAGCTGAAAGTTGATCAATTTTATCAATTAAAAATACTTGACATTTGTCAAAATTTAGTTGTAAGTAATTTAGTAGTATTAATTTTTTAAGAAATTTAAAAGAGAATCTTCCCTTATAAATATTATACCCTGAGCGTATATAAAGGGTGGGGGAGGTGTGTAAAAGCTAGGCCTGTATGACAATAAAATGTGATATAATTTCGTTTACGTTTACACCAAGCTCTATGTTATTTTGAGCACTGTCCTTTGTTTAAAAGAAGATGATGCAGATTTATAATGGAAATAAGAGCAATCCGGTACAGGCTTATCGGATTTATATTTGCAAAGTGTGCGTGTTTAGTCGCTCACTTCGCGTGCTCAAACGTAATAACTCTACCTTCGCCAAACCACTGTCAAAATGATGGTCGGTTACATGCAACTAAGGGCGGAATCCTCCATTAATGGGCGGGGTAAATAAAGAAAATGCTGGATTATATTTTTTTAATAATTCTTTTAAGGGTAATGCATACGTTTTTAGAAAATACTGCCTGATGAAATAACAGGTGTCTCTGAAAAGTTTAAAGCCTTTGTTAAACGTTAGCTCATAGAAAAAACTTATTATAATTTAAAGGATTATAATTATCTTTCTTTTTTTATCTACAATTTTGCCCTTGACTGCTATTACACCTGATATTAAGTAATGATGCAATCTAAGATGAAAGCGAGCTAACTTTTTAGGAGTAAGATGATTTCTACACCCCCTTCGGTTTCCTTAGCGTTTCGCTAAATCGCATAGCGGTGCGTGTATGTGTGTGTAACTAGCCACGGCGAAAGCCTCCCACCAGGCAGACTAAGAACAAATGAAGAAAATCTCTATGTGCCCTGGAGTTTCTCGTTTTTGAAAGCAAGTTTCGAAAGATTTTTAACTTTGAACATAGCTCTACTGCATTGCTCGCTAAGGTACAACGTTATCCAAACAGCAGATCATTGGCAATCGCTCGTGTTATGATTTTATTTTTTACGATGCACGCGCCCGTACCAAGTACGGCTTGTTAGCTCACAGATACAGGATGCTCCGAAATTGATTTAAATATTTTCTTGACTGCCTCCGTCATTTAGTTCGCGATGGATTTAGGTATATGACTCGGTTCTATCCCCGACTGGCTCGATTAAGTTTTTTAATTGGCTCAAGTCTGGCTGATCGTGGCTACCACCCTGCGTGTAAAAACCTTATTATGTCTTCTTTAAGGCGTTTTATTGCTCCGATCAATTCTTTTGAGATGTAACTAAATTATTTATGGTAGGATTGTTCCTTTTTATAAGGACTATAAATAAGTCCGCGCTGGCTATTATATACATATTAATTATTTATATCTTTTAATCATTACTTGCAGTAACCGTCCTTTTATTCATAAAAAATTCACGTACGTAGTGTTGTTGGAAGGTTTTCGACTAATTTTGTCACGTATGAAGTCGCGGGCGTCCGTTAAATAACGCATCAGTGGCTCGTTTGGTGCCGCAGTGGTTCATGGGCAGCGTTAATCACTTAACATCATGTGAAACGTTCGTTTGCTCGATATTGTTATAAAAAAAGTAATAGGATGTAATATATTCTTCATCTTCAATTTAATTTATTTGTATAGATGTAAACACCCTGTAAATTCTATCGTTTTCCGTCCCCCGTCTCGGTGTATACGAAAATTTCAAGTAAAATGGCGCACTGAAGACACTACGAGCTTGGTTGGGAATCGGTGAGCTCTATTTCTATCTATAACAATAAAAATATATTTAGTGTTACTCGCACTGGGATTATTTATATTTAAAAATAAATATAATTTCAAAAAATTTTTTAACAAAAAATAGAACCGACTCAAATCGCACTAAAAAGTAAAAAATAACTGTGTCATTTAAAGCAACTAAATTTTTTGTTCTATTTTTTGTTAAAAAATTTTATTTCTTGCTTTTTAGTCATTTATCGACACGTAACGTACTCGTATGTTCGTATGTATGATAGTATATTCTACGGCACTAGTAGCCAAAAGCTACCGATACCGAGACAAAAACCGAAATCGCTGTAAGCGTGCCTCCAAAATTTGTAGAGTTCCTTCAATTTCCCCAGGATATTAGCATCAGATCCTAACATGGTGACAATGGGACCACCTTGGAAGTATGCCCTTTCTAATAAAAAAAGAATTATCAAAATCGGACAACTCTGTAAAAAGTTATGCGTGGTCATACATATAAAAAAAAAAAAATATACGTGTCGAATTGAGAACCTCTTCCGTTTTTTTTCGTCGGTTAAAAATTGGGGGTCCGACGGGATTTGAACTCACTACGAGCGCCTTACCTCTAGAGTACGGTGTCCGTTGACGTCGTTGCCGAAATTGTGCATGATATTATGTTTTCAGCATCGACGTCAGCAGACACGTAGCTGATATAGCGTAGATGTTCAAATATAAGCTTTTGTCTGTCTGTTTGTTCCGGCTAATCTTTTAAATTAACAGTCGGATTGTAAAAAAAAGACGTGTGGCACTCGGAGACTGCCGCGATAAAGCTATTGCACAGAAGTTAAGCAACATCGGGCGCAGTCAGTACTTACATGGGTGACCGCCTGGGAAAACCGCGTGATGTTGGCTTTTTTAAAATTTTTTTTTTTAATTTTTTAGTAAGTTGATAAAAACTTATGCAATTATAATTATATATTTATAAATTTAAATAAAATAATAATAATAATAAATAAATACAAAATAAAACAAAATAAAAAAATTAAAATTTAAAAAAAGCCAACACATCATGCGGTGTTCCCAGGCGGTCACCAATCCAAGTACTTGACCGCACCCGATGTTGCTTAATTTCGGTGATCGGACGAGAACTAGAGTATTCAACATGCTATGGACGTTAGCGAACGACGATGCGAATTAGACAATCTAAAAAAACTAAAAAGGGTGGGGGGTGTTAGGTTTTTTCATTACGGAATTTCTAGATTCGGTCTCCACGCTCGAGGCCCGCGATAGAAGCTATGCAATAGCTTAAAAAAACCCTTTGAATATGATAGCCAAACGCATGAGGAGTGACATAGGATAATTGGTATCCAGATATTTCCTCGGGAACAGGAACTACGCGAATGAAACCGCGGCCAACCGCTAGTATTACAATAATATTCGAATATGTTTAGAGGGCCACGTGATGTCGCTTAAAATGCTCCACCAGTCTCAAAAGCCACGTAACAACCACAGCGTCAGGTTTTCCGGCGATGAATTGCCCAAGTTTAAATCACTGGTAAGTTTACATTGTTTAACTCTCTCATTATCATAATCATTCATTAATGATATGATGATGATTATTCGATGCTGTTAATAGTCACCGGGACCGACGGCTAAACGTGCTCTTCGAGGCACGGGGTTTGGCACCACCAACTTACACCAACGGGCTAGGAAAAAATGAAAAGATCAGAATTAAGTATTCTGCAACCCGACACAGAATTCGAATCCAGAACCTCGTTCGATCGATGCCGATAGGTTAAAAAGTAGAGCAACAAGGCAGTCGTAAATATGTATAAATAAATAAGTGTTTGTAACAGCATTTCACTAAATGCAAATATGTATACAGACGGTCTATGTACTTAGACAAAAAAAAACATTTTTTATTTTGGTGATTTTGAGAGGGTGCAACATACTGTTTACCACACGGACGTAGTCGCGGGCGTCTGCTAGTATATACAGGATGTCGTAAATTTTAATTGATCAAACGAAAAAGGGGATACGTCACATAATTATCTAAAACTAATTTGATTTGAGTTTTCAAAAACATTAGGGTACTTTTACGGACTTTTAAATTTTCTCTGTCCTAAATTACATTTTTCAATGCTAGAGCTGCTGTAACTAAAATTTTTAAGATTTGAATTTCAAAAGTTCCAATAAACTAAGCCTATTTGAAATAAATGTTTTTGAGTTTTTGAATACGGGCACATGACTTCGAAACTTGAATCAACTCCCCGGGACTAGGGCCCCGATTTGATCTGGGGTCTGCTGACCAGTACAGCTCTCTATCACCTCGAAACTTGACAGGACTCCCCGGATGCTGTGCATCCATTCGCAGCCAATTCTCTCCTCAGCGTGGACTCCGGCGCTCCTAGTCCTGACTGCGTGTTCCAACCAGCCGTGCAGCGCTACCGTCTCAATGAACAAAGTATGTAACTATAACTATACGCGCTTTTCTCGTTATATCTGAGACGAGATATGACGTTAGTGGCATCATAGCCCTTTAGAGTGCCTAGTGTAAGTTTGCTGCGTAAAATGTGTACGCAAACCTGACCTAACGCAAAGCTATATGGAATTGATGCAGCGCCATCTATTTATAGTGAGAGTAAACGCTTTTTTCTATATAATTTGACGTTACGAATGGTTAGGTTTTTACGTTCGGTGAAAAACTCAAGTGCGAGTTTTCCCCCACAGATCTATATAGGGGTGAGGCTATGGAATAATACACAAGGGTTTTGATGTTTATTTCTATATTATCTTAATGTTTACTATATGGGAACTTTTGTATGTATGTATGTATGTATCTATGTATGTATGTATTTGTGTATGTATGTATTTATTTTGTATTTTATGTAAGTATATTCTATATTACATAATTTGATACAATAACTTCCTATACTTCACTGTACGTACACCCGAACCTCTCCAATGAATGCACTTTTCCTCTTCAATATTGGTCGTCTGGAAGAGATCGCTCATTAGCGATAAGACCGCCAATTGTACATTGTTTTTTTTTTTGAGTTATTTTCTTTTTGTAAAATTTTTATTATTTGGTGTACAATAAAGACTAATTCATTCATTCATTCATTCAATGTTTCGGCGGTTTGGACCCCCATTAACTCCCAAAAACTTAAGATATTCGTAATCCTTACTATTATTATAAAAGTGACAGTTTGTATATATGGATGAATGTTTGTTACTCTTACACGCAAAAACTACCAAATAAAGGACATTGCCAAAAATTGTATGGAAGTGTGCCCCAGGCTGCCCAGTAATGATATATATGTCATTAAATAGTGTAGATTTTCTATTTACAGAAAAACAAAGTTGTATGTAGCTATGCAGTGCGCAGGAAAAAGTTCTGAAGGTTGAAAAAGTTGACTTTTCATACTACGACGACGGTCACGTGATTCAAAACACAAAAAATTTTTAACAAAAAATAGAACCGACTCAAACCGCACTAAAAAGTAAAAAATAACTGTGTCATTTAGTTGCTTTAATTTACTTAAGCATATCTATACTTTTTAGTGCGTTTTGAGTCGGTTCTATTTTTTGTTAAAAATTTTTATTTCTTACTTTTTAGTGATTTATCGCCACGTAACGTACTCGTACTATACTGTCATAGTATATTATACGGCACTAGTAGCTAAAAAACTACCGATACCGAGTCAAAAACCGCAATCGCTGTAAGCGTGCCTCCAAAATTTGAAGAGTTCCTTCAATTTCCCCAGGATATCATCATCAGATCCTAACATGAGGACAATGGGACCACCTTGGGTGTATGCCCTTTCTAATGAAAAAAGAATTATCAAAATCGGACAACACTGTAAAAAGTTATGCGTGGTCATACATAAAAAAAAAAAATATATACGTGTCGAATTGAGAACCTCCTCCGTTTTTTTTCGTCGGTTAAAAAATCGATTGAAATTTTTATTTTTTCGATATATTTTCAAGTCATTGCTATGAAACATGGGTAGTTGTTTAAAATTCATTGTGTATTTAAATAAAACAGTTAAATATGAGCATAAGTTTGGACAGCCTGGGGCAAATTTTGGCTATGTCCTTTAGATGAAACTTCACAATAATATAGCTTGCATATAATATCATATATATCAGAATAATTTTGTTGGTGTTGTTAAGGAATCAAACTCTTGACGGCTATCAACCAGATAGTTCAGCAAAGAGCGGATCTAGAAGCAAACAGAGCGACGCTGTCCAGCATGCTAGAAGAGCTGAGAAGAAAGCTCAAGAGGAGAATCGAAGAGTGCCACTTCGATAAGAAAGAGAAGTTAAAGGTATAGTTAGCCGTCTATTTTTTCTCATTTTTTTATTCTTTACATTCTTTACATCTAACTCAGTAAGTGAAGATGCAAACTAAAATAGAAGCCGGCTAACTTAGGGAGTAGGGTGAAATCCAAACCTTTACGGTTTCTATAAGATGCCATATCGCTAAATCATTAGGCTGCACATTTTGTGCGTAGGATGGTAATTAGCCACGGCCAAAGCCTTCTACAGGGCCGAGCCGGCCCTATTTGCGAAGTGTGCGGCGCACACAGGCTCCAAGGCAATAGAGGCGCCGCCATCGAAATTACTTTTGTTACACTTATACAACAACATAATATTGTGGTAGACTATCGATGAGTAAGTAGGTACAATAGGCGCAACATATGCCTTGTATCAAAATAATTATAATGCGCTTATTATACAAGCCTTCTAAGATAATACTCAAGTGTGTGGTTTATTTTTACAATTTTGGTTTTAGTGTACATTATTTACGAGCTCAGTTAAAATAAAAAGAACCACCGTGAGTTTGTTTGAATGAATTATGAATGTTACCCGATTCTATGCGTGCGACGCAAGTGGTGCAGGGTCTCGGGGATTCCCCGACTTTAAGACACGGGATGGGAGTGCCAAAACATTAAACAATTGAACAATCAGCAAATTGAAAGTGTGTGCAAGGTGAGGCGCTTCATAGGTTTCGCACACAGGCGATATGGGGGGTAGGCGCGGCCCTGGCCTTCTACCAGCCGAAGGAACGAATTTAGGAAATCTTAATCGGCCCAGCTGGGAAACGAACTCACTCTGGAGTCCCGACCACCGATTGCTTAGGCCCCCGCAACAGACGGGCTGGATTTTTTGATAAACTTATGAGTGTTTCGTATAATTTTATAAGCATTGTCCAAAATTTTAAAAAGGATAATTGAATAAATAAATAAATAATATCCAAAAAAAAAATTCCAGGCACTAAAGCAAGCGAACCAGAAGCTAGAAAGAGAGAGGTTCGGCGTAGTGACAGAGATAGAACACCTGAAGAGACATTTGGAGAAGGAGGAAGCACATCACTTGCAACACGCCAGAAATGCTGTTGCCCAGGTAAAATCATCATCGTCATCATCATCATCATAATATTAATATCATTTACAGCCTATTCACAGCGCACTACTCGGCCAGGCATTCTTAAATGGATATAGAACTTAGACCCAACACCCTGTTCAAATGCGGGTTGCAGGATTAGGATAATAATATTGAAGTCAGATAATAATAATGATTGGGATCGACGGCTTGATGTGCTCTCCGAGGCATGGGGGTATAACATCACCAGTTTTTTGGCCCAAAGGGGTTAAAATAATTGAAAAGGGGTTGTTTCAGATTTGTATGGCGCCTTGGCCAGGTGTATGTACAATAATTCAATATGCTTAGAGTGATAAACTAGACGTTAATTATAGTTTACTTTTTACCAAATAGTCCTATTTCAAATTGTAAAAAAGAAAGGTCAAAAGCACAGATTATTATGGACTAGCATCAAAAGTTGTCATTTTGCAAATGGTCTGTGGCAGATGGTATTGATTCATAGATTAAAGACAACTAGATAGAGCCCATAGCGTGTCCACTCGTGAGACAGCAAATCAGCCTTATTGACATGACATGTCAATATTTAAAGTACATCATAAAACGTTATGTTTTAAAATATCGTAAAATACGAAATATTACTTTATATAAGATAGTTTAGTAAACGCATAATACATGAAATTTGCTAAAAAATAACATATCTAAGCTTTAAATCATCAATCAATGTAGTTTATGCCTACTTACGTATGAAACGTAATTCCTTCGATTTTCTGTTCGCTGCGACTGTTGCAGCCGAAAATATTACAACCCACCATAGCACGATAACGTTTAAATTAATACCGTAACCGCAAAGTTATATTATTTATCAGCAAATTTAATAAAAAGCTAACAATTTCTCAGATATGTCCCTTGGTTGTCACAAACTCCACTCTTGACAAACAATAAAAACGAACACGCTGAAAGGGACAAAAAATAATCTTGTGTCACTTTCTAATAAAGGCCGAATGAAATAAGTCTGTCACGTTCTTGAACCTACAGCCGCGTTATGACTCCATCTAGTAGTCTTTAATCTATGTATTGATTTGTAGATTTTGCAATTACAAATTATTTTATTTGAAACCCCTTAAAAGTATAATTTATTGTTATTGTTTTTTGATTCTAAGACCTGGCCAGAAATGAAACAACCTCTTTCTTACAATTTTTCCATAACCTGACCTAGGATTCGAACCCACTAGACCAACGAGGCAGCCTTTTTTTAAAATAAATTAATAAAAGGTCATAACAACAAGATCACCTTATAAAATATATTAATACAAGAATCAGATCCACATAAGAATAAAATAATACATGTATTATAATTACAATAACAACGCATTAACAACATGTTGTCTCTTTCCCACCTTTCCAGGCTATACAAGGAGTGACACGATCGACTGCGGATAGACTATTCGCGCCGTGTTCCGTGTCGGAGTTGCCCAACATTGTCAGCAGAAATGTAGCCAGAAACGCACCTTCGAGAATTGTAAGACTTGATTTCGAAATTGTAAGATTTATAAGACGGAGGTCCTGGGTTCGATTCCCGGCGGGGCAGATTGAGATTTTTCTTAATTTGTCTTGGTCTGGGAGGCTTTCGCCGTGGCTAGTTACCACCCTACCGACAAAGACGTATCGCCAAGCGATTAGCGTTCCGGTACGATGTCGTGTAGAAACCGGAAGGGGTGTGGATTTTCGTCTCACTCCTAACAAGTTAGCCCGCTTCTATCTTAGACTGCATCATCACTTAACATCAGGTATGATAGCAGTCAAGGGCCAACTTGTAGTCGATAAAAAAAAAGCCTATTAACGGCTCCCTACAGGGCCAGGCCTCCCTCCTTATAGGAGAGGAGAGTTTCTAGTAGTGGTCCTTTATTTCAGGCCGATAACAAGTTGGCAGCCGCGCGGCTGATGCGCGACATTGCCGACCTGCGGCAGCGAGTGGCGCAGGTGGAGGCGCGCCTGGCCGTCGAGCTCAAGGTACTTATATATCATTATTGGCTTGTTGAAGGCTTCGGACATGGCTAATTACCACTCTACCGTCAAGCACGGAACGGCCAATTGATTTAGCATTCCGGTACGACGAAATGTACACACTGAAAGTGGTGTGGATTTCATCCTACTCTTTTATAAATTCTCCGCAATCTACATCAAGTGCCGTAATTACGGCAGTGCCAGCAGTAGAATGCAGACCCTGGAGGGGTGCAGAAATGACCAGACCATATACAAACAATACATATAATACATTTGTTTAGAGTGCTAGTTTACACCCGGTATATAAATCACAACTAAAGTAAAAGTAGTTCCATATAAATTCATTAAAACCATTTTGTGGTGGTGGCCTTCTTGGTTTTGAAATTTATCATAGTTTTGTATTCAGCCCTTGACTGACCATTTTCATCAAACATATTTAAGAATGCCTTTATTAGGATTAGGATTAAGAAGAATGCCTTTTCTAGGGAGATTTTGGGTGGCTTTTTTATTTAAAATCTGAATAAATTTCAGACGAAAAAATTTTTATTCAAAATCGATTCATCCATTCGAGAGCTACGACACCAGCACCACAGACACACACAAACACGTCAAGTTTCTAAAACTCCGTCGTATTTGCGTGTGGGGTATATAATACAATGAAGCAGTGCATTTCCAGCGTAAACGGCAGGCTGAGGTCGACATTGTGCGGCTGAGGAAGGAGCTCTCCAGCACCAAGAGTTGCGTCGCGTCTCTGCGCATGCCCGCCCGGCAACAGTGCTCAAAGTTCGCCTAGTAGCTGCCAGGCAACAGTGCTCAAAGTTCGCCTAGTAGCTGCCAGGCAACAGTGCTTAAAGTTCGCCTAGTAGCTGCCAGGCAACAGTTCTCAAAGTTCGCCTAGTAGCTGCCAGGCAACAGTTCCCAAAGTTCGCCTTGTAGCTGCCAGGCAACAGTTCTCAAAGTTCGCCTAGTAGCTGCCAGGCAACAGTTCTCAAAGTTCGCCTAGTAGCTGCCAGGCAACAGTGCTCAAAGTTCGCCTAGTAGCTGCCAGGCAACAGTGCTTAAAGTTCGCCTAGTAGCTGCCAGGCAACAGTTCTCAAAGTTCGCCTAGTAGCTGCCAGGCAACAGTTCCCAAAGTTCGCCTTGTAGCTGCCAGGCAACAGTTCTCAAAGTTCGCCTAGTAGCTGCCAGGCAACAGTGCTCAAATTTCGCCTAGTAGCTGCCAGGCAACAGTGCTCAAAGTTCGCCTAGTAGCTGCCAGGCAACAATGCTCAAAGTTCGCCTAGTAGCTGCCAGGCAACAGTGCTCAAAGTTCGCCTAGTAGCTGCCAGGCAACAGTGCTCAAAGTTCGCCTAGTAGCTGCCAGGCAACAGTGCTCAAAGTTCGCCTAGTAGCTACCAGGCAACAGTGATCCAAGGTTGCCTAGTAGTTGCCAGGCAACTGTACTCCAACTTTGTCTAGTAGCTGCCAGGTAACAGTGATCCAAAGGTTGCCTAGTAGTTGCCAGGAAACTGTACTCCAACTTTGTCTAGTAGCTGCGAGGCAACAGTGCTCCAAGGTTGCTTAGTAGGTGCCAGGCAACTGTACTCCAACTTTGTCTAGTAGCTGCCAGGCAACAGTGATCCAAGGTTGCCTAGAAGTCGCCAGGCAACTGTACTCCAACTTAATCTAGTAGCTGCAAGGCAACAGTGCTCCAAGGTTGCCTAGTAGTTGCCAGGCAACTGTACTCCAACTTTGTCTAGTAGCTGCTAGGCAACAGTGCTCGAAGTTTGCCTAATAGTTGCCAGGCAACAGTGATTCAACTTTGTCTAGTAGCTGCTAGGCAACAGTGCTCGAAGGTTGCCTAGTAGTTGCCAGGTAACAGTGATCCAACTTTGTCTAGTAGCTGCCAGGCAACAGTGCTCGAAAGTTGCCTAGTAGTTGCCAGGCAACTGTACTCCAACTTTGTCTAGTAGCTGCCAGGCAACAGTGCTCGAAGGTTGCCTAATAGTTGCCAGGCAACAGTGATTCAACTTTGTCTAGTAGCTGCTAGGCAACAGTGTTCGAAGGTTGCCTAGTAGTTGCCAGGCAACTGTACTCCAACTTTGCCTAGTAGTTGCCAGGCAACTGTACTCCAACTTTGTCAAGTAGCTCCCAGGCAACAGTGCTCCAAGGTTGCCTAGTAGTTGCCAGGCAACTGTACTCCAACTTTGCCTAGTAGTTGCCAGGCAACTGTACTCCAACTTTGTCTAGTAGCTCCCAGGCAACAGTGCTCCAAGGTTGCCTAGTAGTTGCCAGGCAACTATACTCCAACTTTGTCTAATAGCTGCCAGGCAACAGTGTTCATAGTTCGCCTAGTAGCTACTAGGTAACTGTCAAGTAAGCCTATTTATTATTAGTTGCCAGGAAAGAGTGCTCAAAGATCACCTAATCTGTAGATATTCAAGCGCAACACCATTGACCTATTAACTCTTCACGAGATTTCTAAAACTATAAACTGGATTGACTTAAAATTTGACATTTCCGATCTACACCATGAAATGAGCAACTACTTACGAGTAAGTTCATGGTGTAGGAATACTAAGATCGAAATTCTTGATACTCCTAAGGGAACGGGATCTATCATCCCCGGGGGAAGATCACTAGGTAGGTACAGCTTGGCAGTACATTATTATAAAACTCTTCATCAATGCTTCCGAAAGGATTTTCATGTAGTTTTCACCAACAGATTGAGTAATTCCAGAGGTCGGTTTTTGGTATACAATTTGTCAAAGCTTGTATTAACAGACTTAAATATGACTGTAAATATGTTGAAATGTACTCTTTTTATTTAAGAGTTTTAAAATATTATGTTTATAGAAATAAATAGGACAATAAGTTTGTATGAATGAATGAATATTTCAAATTATATTTATGAAAATTGTTAAATATGTATAAGATAATTAAAAAATAAAATGTGTTTCCAGATTTTTTAATAAACAACCCCATCCATCCTATAAATGAAAATATTTAGATGTAACAGTTGTTGTGGAAATTAAAGGAAGTCATTACTCAGTTTTCACAACAGTTGTTTCTTCATGACTGTGCTCAGTTCCTTCTGAGACTGTCCGTTTGTCTCACGACGAACAGGAAACTGAACACTGACTTACATTGTGGAAAACACATTGAACTGTCCTCTACAATGTGGTTTTTAAACGACTTCAAAAAAAAAAGGCGTTTCTCAATTCGACCGTATATATATATATATATATATATATATTTTTTTTTTTATGTGTGTTCGCGCATAACTTCGTCGTTTATGAACCGATTTTGATATAATTCTTTTTTTGTTGGAAAGAAGATAATCTGGTGGTGGTACCATGACAAGGAAACCAGGATCTGATGATGGAATCCTGGAGAAAACGAGGGGAACTTTCAAAAATTGTAGGGACAACAAGTACGTTTGTTAATTTTTCCGGTAAGTATTTAAAAGCACTACAATTTGATGAAGGTCTGGAGTCGATCTGATGATGGAGCCGATCTATATATAAGAGAACTCCGTAACGTTTTACAGTAGCTACCTTGTGTTTGGGCTCGATTAATTTGTCTCAATGAAAACTTTACATTTAGATGGGCTGTGACTGTCATTGAGGGTCTGGTGATGAAGACGACGTACAGTTAAGGGAGCTCCGTAACGTTTTACAGTAGCTACCTTGTGTTTGGGCTCGATTAATTTGTTTCAATGAGAACTTTACATTTAGATGGGCTGTGACTGTCATTAAGGGTCTGGCGATGAAGACGAGGGACAGCTGAGGGAGCTCTTTAACGGTTTACAGTAGCTACCTCGTGTTTGGGCTCGATTAATTTGTCTCAATGAGAACTTTACATTTAGATGGGCTGTGACTCTCATTGAGGGTCTGGTGATGAAGACGACGTACAGTTAAGGGAGCTCCGTAACGTTTTACAGTAGCTACCTTGTGTTTGGGCTCGATTGATTTGTTTCAATAAGAACTTTACATTTAGATGGGCTGTGAATGTCATTAAGGGTCTGGCGATGAAGACGAGGGACAGCTGAGGGAGCTCTTTAACGGTTTACAGTAGCTACCTTGTGTTTGGGGTCGATTAATTTGTGTCAATGAGAACTTTATATTTAGATGGGCTGTGACTGTCATTAAGGGTCTGGCGATGAAGACGAGGGACAGCTGAGGGAGCTCTTTAACGGTTTACAGTAGCTACCTTGTGTTTGGGCTCGATTAATTTGTCTCAATGAGAACTTTACATTTAGATGGGCTGTGACTGTCATTGAGGGTCTGGTGATGAAGACGACGTACAGTTAAGGGAGCTCCGTAACGTTTTACAGTAGCTACCTTGTGTTTGGGCTCGATTAATTTGTTTCAATGAGAACTTTACATTTAGATGGGCTGTGACTGTCATTGCGGGTCTGGCGATGAAGAAGAAGGACAGCTGAGGGAGCTATTTAACGGTTTACAGTAGCTACTTTGTGATTGGGCTCGATTAATTTATGTCTCAATAAGAAGTTTGAATGGTTATAGTTTCCAGTTAGTTTAATGTTTACTAAGTCATGATCCAATGATCTACGAAAACTCGAGGAAACTCTTTAAACTTTATATGCACTTTTGCAGGGGCGTCGGAATGTTATAAGTAGGTAGTGAATATTGGTACTTATGGTTTAGTTCGAGTAGGTTTATTAGTATGTTCGTTGTTGATAAAGCACTAAAAAGTATGAAATAAAAAAATTTTAACAAAAAATAAAAACGCCTTCAAAACGCACTAAAAAGTAAAAAATAACTACGTCATTTACTTACTTTAATTTACTTAATCACGTCTATGAAGTCGGTGCCACCCGAGCTTTCTACTTTAAAGTCTTTACCTAAACTTGGATGGCACCGACTTCATAGATGTGGTTAAGTAAATTAAAGTAAGTAAATGACGTAGTTATTTTTTACTTTTTAGTGCGTTTTGAAGGCGTTTTTATTTTTTGTTAAAATTTTTTTGGTCTTTGTAATGACAAGGTAGGTAGTAGTTCTTCTTCGAGTAGCAGCTCCGCAGGTCTTTACGCTGTCTCTATATATAAGGTGAGTTTGAATTATTAGCCAGCGGCGAAACTGGAACAAGTCTTATGCTTCGCTTAAGTTTATTTCGTTCTTCATTTATTTATTTTTTACCAGTTCTAAAGTGTGCAGGTGGGGACATATCTACCTTCTTAGTCCTTCGAAGGTTCCGGGTTCGATTTCTGACAGCCGATTGTTATTATTTTTTTTGAGTTCAGGTCTGGTCTAGTGCGAGATTTTGGTGGTTTGACTTTTCTTTCCGTATTTTTTTTGGTAGTAATCGAATGAAGGGTGTAAGGGGGATGATAGTTCCAGTCGGCCTCCCCAAATGTCAACCTCACCTGCTCGCGGTGCACCCTGCAGATGGACCGACGAGGCTCTGGCGACCGATGAATGGCGGTATAACCATTCCAAATAGGCTGGACTACAAAATGAGGCCAGTGTCAGGCAGCAGTGACACTGGTTCGAATAGGTCAGCTCTGCGGTGACCAACCCGCCTGCCCAGCGTGGTCACTATAGGGCATTTCTTTTTATGGGAGACGGACAAAGAAAACAGCCCCTAGTCCCCGGCAGCCCCGCTATTCCTGGCTCTGGCAGCGGTCATGGTAACGGCGGGGCAAGGGGTGTCAAGAATCTCCGGCAGAGATTCCGCTGCCAACCCCGACGACTGGACCTGGCAACATTCAACGCACGCACTTTGAGGACTGACGAAAAGGTGATCGAACTGGAAGAAGTATTAAGTAAGTTGCGCTGGAGCATTATAGGATTGTCTGAAGTCCGAAGAGAGGGCGAGGACTCGATAATCCTGAATTCCGGCAATTTACTATACTACCGGGAGGGCGAACATCTGTCCCAAGGTGGTGTTGGGTTTATCGTTCACAAGTCCCTCGTTAACAATGTTGTACGAGTCGAGAGTGTGTCGAGCAGGGTAGCGTTCCTTGTCCTCCGAATTACCAAACGGTATTCGTTGAAGGTTATACAGGTTTACGCACCGACCTCGGCACAACCCGACGAGGAGGTAGAGGTATTGTATGAGGATATTTCAAGAGCCCTGCATGCTTCGAACTCCTACTACAATGTTGTTATGGGGGATTTCAATGCAAAGCTGGGCGAGAGGAGTGGTTCAGAGTTGAGAGTGGGGCAATTTGGCTATGGGCAACGGAACCACAGGGGCCAAATGTTGGCTGACTTCATGGAGAAGGAGGGCCTCTTTATGATGAACTCCTTCTTCAAGAAGCCACCACATAGGAAATGGACCTGGTTGAGCCCCGATGGTTCCACGAGAAATGAGATTGACTTCATCTTGTCGACCAGACGGCATATATTCAACGATGTCTCTGTGATCAATAGGGTCAAAACCGGCAGTGATCACCGACTGGTAAGAGGCACGTTGAATATCAATGTACAGCTTGAACGGTACCGACTGGTGAAGTCAACGCTCCGACCTACTCGTGCCCACATCCAAAACCCCGAAAGCTTTCAACTGGAACTCCAGAACCGTTTCGATTGCCTAGCACATTGTGTTGATGTGGACGATCTGAACAACAGGCTAGTGGAAACTGTCCATTCGGTTGGGTCTAAGTTCTATAAGACCCACCGCCCAAAAACCAACAAGAAATTCTCTGACCAAACACTCAAGCTCATGGAGGAAAGACAAGGAATGCGATTACAGTCTTCAGGGGACGCTCTGAACTACCGACGTATCAATAGACAGATCTCTAAGTCGCAGAAATGTGACTTACGCCGCTACAACACCGAGCGTATCATAGATACAATAAAACACAACCGTGGCTCGAAAGTGTTCGCGAAAGATCTGTCTATTGGACGCAGTCAGTTGACGCGTCTGAAGACCGATGACGGTAATCTCATTTCTTCCAAGCCCGAGATCTTGGGTGAGGTCGAGAAGTTCTATGGACAGTTATACACGTCAACTCAAAAGCCTGTTGACAATTTGGCTGAAGACCCCAGAGCCAAATTGACCCGACACTATACCGAAGATATCCCGGACGTCAGCCTAGACGAGATTAGTATGGCTCTCGAACACCTAAAGAACAACAAGGCGCCAGGTGATGACGGAATCACAGCAGAACTCCTGAAAGCGGGTGGTAAACCGATACTTGAAGTCCTTCAGCGATTGTTCAATTCCGTCATTCACGAGGGCAAGACGCCTCAGGCGTGGCACAGGAGCGTGGTTGTTCTGTTCTTCAAAAAGGGTGACAATACCTTGCTGAAGAATTACAGACCAATCTCGCTGCTGAGTCATGTCTACAAGTTGTTCTCCAGAGTCATCACGAATCGTCTCGCTCGTAGGTTTGATGACTTCCAGCCTCCCGAACAAGCCGGTTTCCGACAAGGCTTTAGTACCATAGACCACATCCATACGCTGCGGCAGGTTATACAAAAGACCGAAGAGTATAACCGGCCACTTTGCTTGGCGTTTGTGGACTATGAGAAAGCCTTTGATTCGGTGGAAACCTGGGCTGTGTTAAGGTCATTGCAGAGGTGCCGAATCGACTACCGGTACATCCAAGCGTTGCAGTGCCTGTACGAAAACGCCACCATGTCAGTCCGTATACAGGATGAGACTACGAGGCCAATCCAATTGCAGCGAGGAGTGCGACAGGGAGATGTCATCTCCCCGAAGCTATTTACCGCCGCATTGGAAGACGTCTTTAAGCTCTTGGACTGGAACGGACTTGGCATCAACATCAATGGCGAGTACCTCACTCAACTGCGGTTTGCCGACGACGTAGTGATAATGGCAGAATCTCTAGATGACCTTAACATTATGCTCAATGACCTCAGCAGAGTTTCTCAACAGGTGGGCCTTAAAATGAACATGAGCAAGACAAAGATCATGTGTAATGCTCATGTTTCGCTCCACCCTGTTATTGTTGAAAATTCTGCACTCGAAATTGTCGACGAGTATATATACCTAGGGCATATGGTCCAGTTAGGTAGGTCCAATTTCGAGAAAGAGGTGAACCGCCGAATCCAACTCGGTTGGGCAGCGTTCGGGAAACTGCGTGACATCTTTTCGTCCAAAATTCCTCAGTGCCTGAAGACGAAGGTCTTCGAACAGTGCGTGTTGCCAGTGATGACATACGGATCCGAGACTTGGTCGCTAACTGCGGGCTTCATAAGAAGGCTCAGAGTCACTCAGCGGGCGATGGAAAGAGCAATGCTCGGAGTATCTCTGCGTGATCGAATCAGAAATGAGGAGATCCGCAGAAGAACCAAAATAACCGACATAGCTCAGCGAGTCGCAGAACTGAAGTGGCAATGGGCGGGGCACGTGGTTCGAACAGCTGATGGACGTTGGGGGCCGAAGGTGCTAGAATGGCGACCCCGCACCGGAAAGCGCAGTGTTGGTCGACCCCCCACCAGGTGGACTGATGACATCAAACGGGTCGCAGGGAGCCGCTGGGCTCATGCGGCTCAGGATCGTTGTGTTTGGAAGTCCCTAAAAAAGGCCTATGTCCAGCAGTGGACGTCTATTGGCTGATAATGATGATGATGATGATGAATCGAATGTTTAAGACATACGTTCGTTCGGTATCTTGTGATTAATTTATGAATGCCATGGATGGTGCTATGTAAAATGTCCTAAGTGAGTAAACATTTTGTAGGTAATTTTTAAAGTTTTCGTTACTGGTTCTAGAAACATTTTTATTCCGCTGTTCTAATCAGTATCCATTACACTTACTCTAGTTTCGCCGCTGGCTAATAATTCAAACTCACCTTGTATAAATAAATATATTACATCTATTAAACATTTCTTTTATTTTTGTGTAAAAAACTGGCCCCTAAGATACGGGCTTGCCTTGTTTAGGGGCAAGTGTTTTACACAAAAATAAGAGAAATGTTTTAATTCTCAGAGAAATATATTCTTATTATTAACCAACGAAAAAAAAGGAGGAGGTTCTCAATTCGACACGTACATTTTTTTTTATATGTATGACCAATTGACCACGCATAACTTTTTACAGAGTTGTCCGATTTTGATAATTCTTTTTTTATTGGAAAGGGCACACTTCCAAGGTGGGCCCATTGTCATCATGTTAGGATCTGATGATGATATCCTGGGAAAATTGATGCAACTCTTCAAATTATAGTATAGGCACACAGCGATTTCGGTTTTTGTGTAAGTATCGGTAGCTTTTTGGCTACAAGTGCCGTATGACAGTATAGTACGAGTACGTTACGTGGCGATAAATCACTAAAAAGTAAGGAATAAAATTTTTTAGCCAAGTTTAAGGAACATTATTTAACGTAATAAAGCAGTTTGTAGGTTCTAGGTAATGTCTTTAAAGTAGAAACCTTGGCTGGCACCGACTCCTTGATATGCTTAAGTAAATTAAAGCAACTAAATGACACAGTTATTTTTTACTTTTTAGTGCGTTTTGAATCGGTTCTATTTTTTGTTAAAAAAATTTATTATCTTAAATATTGTTTGTACTCATCGTGTCAATTTTAAGTAATTGACTACTTGGACTACTTGAGGGTTAGACCAAAAATTAAAATAAAAAGCAAAAAATAAGAATATATTCAATTGAAAAATCGAAAATATATCTCAAAAAGGGTTATCGAGTCTACGGGTGACCAAAGAGCTGGCAGCTACCTTGGCCAACGGGCACTATGCCTCATTGCAGTGAAGTAGAAGAAGGAGTTCTCCAGCACCAAGAGTTGCGACGCGTCTCTGCGTATGCCCGCCCGGCAACAGTGCTCAAAGTTCGCCTAGTAGCTGCCAGGCAACAGTGCTCAAAGTTCGCCTAGTAGCTGCCAGGTAACAGTGCTCAAAGTTCGCCTAGTAGCTGCCAGGCAACAGTGCTCAAAGTTCGCTTAGTATCTGCCAGGTAACAGTGCTCAAAGTTTGCCTAGTAGTTGCCAGGCAACAGTGCTCCAAGGTTGCCCAGTTCTCAGATAAATATCTTAAATATTGTTTGTACTCATCGTGTCAATTTTAACTAATTGACTACTTGGACTACTTGAGGGTTAGACCAAAAATTAAAATAAAAAGCAACAAATATAGAATATATCTCAAAAAGAGTTATCGAGTCTACGGGTGACCAAAGAGCTGGCAGCTACCTTGGCCAACGGGCACTATGCCTCATTGCAGTGAAGTCGAGGAGGATTTGGATTTAATTTAATTTAGTTTTTTAATTCTTTTTTAATTTATTACATGTTAGTCCTTGACTGCAATCTCAAATGATGTTAAATGTTGATCTAAGATGGAGGCGGGATAATTCGTTAGTACTCCTAACATGATAATATCCACACTCCGTCGGTTTCTACAGACATCATATACCAAAACGCTTGCTTAAGTAAATAGCCACGGCGAAAGCCACCAGCCAGACCAAGACAAATTGAGAAAAATCTCAATTTGCCTCGCCGGGAATCGAACCTAGGACCCATTTTTAAGTCTCGCTTGAAAAGCTACTATTTGTCGTTAAATAGAAAATAATTATATGTATTTTTTTTATGTATATTGATATTGTTTATATACACATATATTATGTTTACTTTTTTATATAGTTTATTTATTTATTTTTAAATATTATATTTATAATAAATTTAAGTAAATTTTTTTAAAATAATAAATTTTCTCATTGCACCACCCCGCTTACGATACTCAAATGTCTTTTCAATAGGTTGCCTGTAAGAGATTGCTTCTAGCAATAAGGCCGCCTTTGCATGTTTATTTTAATCCTTTTTTTCATGTTTCTGTTATATCTATTTTTATGTGCAATAAAGTGTTTCTTTTTCTTCTTCTTCTACCTTCGGACCTCCGTCTTATAAATCCACCATGCATACCGCAGCGCCACGGAGGTCATCAAAAACTCAACTCGAAAAAACTTTACAGTAAAACTAATATAATGCTCAACATCTACCCATTAACTTGTCCAATTCGTAACAACAAATGTACTAAGTGATTCAAAACTCTTTTATACGATAAATAACAGAGGAACTCATGTGGTTTTGTAACGAATATTTATACGTATCATTACAAATT
Organism: Mycalesis mineus; assembly: GCA_034621355.1. Classification (NCBI taxonomy): domain Eukaryota; kingdom Metazoa; phylum Arthropoda; class Insecta; order Lepidoptera; family Nymphalidae; genus Mycalesis; species Mycalesis mineus. The sequence goes on along the minus strand of CM067906.1, from coordinate 361,224 downwards.
TTGTTTAACCTTGTTTATTTATTTTGGTCAAATCTAAGTAATCGAAATTGGACCCCCTTGTTGTCACCCATTGTTGGTGGTTCGATCTGAAATTTTGCACGCATGTGTATCGTAATTTAATTTACTTAAACATATCTAGGAGTCCGTGCCAGCCAAGGTTTCTACTTTAAAGGCGTTTACTTTTTAGTGCGTTTTGAGTCGGTTCTATTTATTGTTAAAAATTTTAGTATAGCCATAGGTATAAATAATTAATAAATGGTATAAATAAAACTTGAAAAGAAAATCAATAAACTTTACTCACAGATTTATCATGTCCACAGATAACTATAAATACTACCTACCTACATTTGCAAATATATACCCACCCACAGAGGTATTATCCTATAGAGATGCTACTATGAGATTCCCAGTAAGAAACTGTAACAAAGCAATCCGACTAAATAGTGTGCATCTTAAATCATTTAAAATAGCTACCTCCTTAATTTTGATGATTAGCACCACAAATGTAAGGTTATGTTTTCACAAACCTAAAATACAGCAATGTATCATGTGTAACTGCAAGAAATACTATAACATGACTACCATCGCAATCACTACTTAGACGGAGTCTAATATTTACACCTATAGGTATTTAAATTACAGTATAACTATACTAAAGCCAAACTAGATTGAGAATGCTTGTCAACAAACAAATTTAAAATGAAGGTAAAAAATGCAACACGTTTTATGCCTAATAAGTTTAAAATTATGTTTTGTTATTTAAAAAAATCTTATTTAAAAGATATTGAATATATTAATTAGTTTTAAGCTTACTAATTTAATTTAATGTAATGAATTCGTCATTAACTAGTTAATTTAAAAAAATAGGTGTAAAATGACTAGTGATTTCTACCTTCATTTTAAATTGTTTGTTGACAAGCATTCTCAATCGAGTTTGGCTTTAGTATAGCTGACCCGGCAAAATGTTTTGTATTAAAAATAAAAAAAAATTTAGATGAAAATTAGATAGTAGCCGATTCTCAGATCTGCTGAATACACATACAAAATTTGGAAAAATCGGTAAAGCCGTTTCGGAGAAGTACGGTAACTAACATTATGACAGGGAAATTTTATATATTAGAAAGATAATCTCAGAGCCACATCGCGGACAGAAGGGACATGACGAAACTGAAAACCTGATAGGAGATTGTAACTCGACATTTTGATTAACTTAAAAAACTAATAATTTATGTGTAATAATGGGATCAAAATGATGGTAGAAATAAAACATTATCAAGAGCAATTTTTTTTATTTTAGTAAAACTTAGGTATCCATATAGTGACGTAGGTATTTTCACGTTCCTTTGAAGTGTCACGAATAGGAAAAATTAAAGCAATTCAAAACAATAAAATATTTGGTCCTTACATATAGTCTAAGATCCGAACTAAGATCGACCTTCACCGAACTGATAATAGGATGAAATATATTTCATGACAAATTTAGTATATTAGAAAATATATTGAAAATAGGTTGCCTAAAAAAATCCTGGACAGACTATTTTTTATTATTTTTAAAAAATAATTTTTATATTCTAGTAAACAGTGAGCGTTATTTTGAAGCAACTTATTTCTGAGTTGTAAAAAAATAATAAATTCAATAAATATAAATCATATATATTAAATATAATATGACACCATATAAAATCAGCTAAATCAATAAATATTTATCAAAATTTATATATATATTTATATTGACAATTGAATTTATTATTTTTTTACAACTCAAGACATAAGTTGCTCCAAAATAACGCTCACTGTTTACTAGAGTATAAAAATTATTTTTAAAAAATAATAAAAAATAGTCTGTCCAGGATTTTTTTAGGCAACCTATTTTCAATATATTTTCTAATATACTAAATTTGTCATGAAATATATTTCATCCTATTATCAGTTCGGTGATGGTCGATCTTAGTTCGGATCTTAGACTAATATGAAACTATACACTTTTGCTATTGTATAGGTTTGGTTTAGATGATTTTATGACTAAAAAAACCATTCCTATGGGAATCAATAAAATCTTTGAACTGCCTCATCGGAGTTGATATTTTTCCCCTTTCAAGTAGTTATCGAAATTTCGAAAAAAATGGTAATCTTTTGAAACAAGGTTTGGGGAGTATGGTGGACGTCTTAGACATTCCAATTGAAGCTCCTCTAATTTGGTAGCCGTCTGTGTGCAGTGTATTGTCTAGCGTTGTCCTAGAGCGATTGAAGAGTCTCGGCTGTTTAGCCGCCAGCTTTTCCGTCATGAATTGACTGTAGACATCTGACGTAATCGTCTAGCTAGATTTAAAAAAGCTGTAGTGAACGACACCGGCAGTAGTCCACCAAATGCTCACAAGTAATTTTTTTAGGCCTGTGTGCACCAAGATTTCGGTTATCATAAGCTAACTATAAATTTACTGTTAAGATAACCGCCTGGTTTACGTCCTTAACCGGCGTACGGGTTGTCGTGAACAGTAAATTTTACAAAGTATCAGAAACCATTTAAGTATTTTGACCAATCGAAACGAAAATGTATTGCGATTTATCTAATTTAATTAAATATCTAAACACTCATAGTGGTGACATTTTTTTAATTTTTGATTTGGCGACGTTTCGACACTCTCTGCGAGGTCATTTTCAAGCCTTAAACAAAGAAAAGAAATCATTCTTCAAACTTGCTTACAAATTTTCAACTAAACAAATAAAAATTAAATTATGAATTTATAAATTAAAAAATCTAACTGAGATGCATACCAAAGTCCGTTGAAACAACATTCATCATTATTCGTTATAACACTCGTCAACATTGAAAATTTATTAAACATTGTGATATTCACTCGTCGAAACACATTACAATTAATAAATTAAATAAATACTATTAAAAAGTTGCAATAATTACAAGTCCAAACGGTCAATGACTGGCAGGAAAACAAAAGATGACATTGACATCATTATGCTTGTGGGTAGTCAGGCTAGCGCGAACTTGCGAACGAAACAGCAAGTAGCCAATACTTTATAATATGCCCATATGTACTTTGAAAATAGTATCGCGGAACGCTTGGGTAACCCTTCATATATAGTAAATTTTACGTTTAGCTTATGTTAACCGTTGGTTATGTTAAACGAAATCTTGGTGCACACAGGCCTTAGTCAGTTCTCGTATGGGGCAGTATCCGACTTGTTCGCGAGGATTTAGCCATTGCGTTTCCGATTATCGTACAGGATCTACTTTTCATGACTTCATTATTGTGCCGGTTCAATAAAGTAACGCAGCAGTCGACGCGGGTTTGTCGGTTTACTGCACTCAATTCATGAGGTATCTTTCAAGCTTTTTCACCTTTACAATTTGTTTCAAATGGATTAAAACAGTTTTATCACCAACACCGCAGCCCGCAGCTAGCTCGGTCGCGGTTTGTGATGGATCCGCTTTCACAGTATTCTTCAATTCTTCATTATTCAATAATTCATTCGCCTAGCCGTCCACAAGGCATCTAATGCAGGTCGAAATTTCCGGAACGAGAACGTTATTTGCAAAGATATTTAGAGGTTTTTTAAGGTATCATCAGTATACTTAAGAAAAACCCTTACTTTGGTACCACATCTTTTAATCGATATCACACAAAGATTGAAGAATGTATATATATATATATATATATATATATATACATTCTTCATATATATATATATATTATTAAATTAAAGAATATCATACATCAAACCCGTACGAGATGGCATTAATAAATGGTTGCCTTTGAAAAATGATTTTACTCTAAATTTTTTTATCGCAGTCTCTTAAAATACTATCAATACATAAAATATGTACATAAATTTAAGATGCAAAAACTTCACTCGTTCATGAGATTGGATTACAAAACATACATACAAATATATAATTATATGTACAAGATTTGTTCGGTTAAATAGATTAGATGAATATCTTATACTGTATTAAATGTGTAATATTGAAACAGCAGCCTGTGTTATCGCTCTGTAAATAGAAAGGACATTGCCAAAAATTGTATGGAAGTGTACCCCAGGCTGCCCAGTAATGATATATATGTCATTAAATAGTGCAGATTTACTATTTACAGAAAAACAAAGTTGTATGTAGCTATGCAGTCGCAGGAAAAAGATATGAAGGTTGAAAAAGTTGACTTTTCATACTACGACGACGGTCACGTGATTCAGAACACAAAAAAAACGATTGCAATTTTCATTTTTTTGATATATTTTCACATGGGTAGTTGTTTAAAATTCATTGTGTATTTAAATAAAACAGTTAAATATGAGCATAAGTTTGGACAACCTGGGGCATATTTTGGCAATGTCTTTTATTTTAACAAAAATATTTTACGAAGTGGTATGGTACATACATACTTTTATAAATGCGACATTTATTTTTTACATTAAAGTATCATTGTCTTTTTTTACATTAAGTAGACTGCCTTGTTGGTCTATTAGTTAGCCTGTGGCTTCGATAACGAGTCCTTAGGTTTAAATTCTAGGTTTTCATCCTACTATGAAACTTTCGTACATTCCCAAACCCGGAGTTGGGAAGTTGGTGGTGTTACACCCCCGTGCGATGGAGAGCACGTTAAATCGTCGTCGGTCCCAACCACTACCACCAGCCCGCCCGCCAACCAGCATAGGAGCATCGTTATCCGTGTATAATGCAATTCAAATAACAATAGGAACGGAAGTGACGCCATTTTGGACTAACTTCATACCGCAAACAGCGTAAAAGTAGCGTTAGCACAAACAGCGAACACTAAAAGTTACGTTAAAATAATAAAATAAATCTTTATCATTTTAACATAACTTAAATAATATAATAATATAACTACTTATTGATTAATTGATAAATATGAGCAAATAATCATATAGTCGATCTAAGATGGCCGCCATAATACCTAAAGATTGCGTGGTGGACAATTTATTTAGAAGCTTAAAGCATGAGACGGTGCTAAGGTTGCCACCATACAATTGCGACAATCCTATCGAATTTATTTGGTACCTCATCAAAAGGAGAGTGGCAGATAAGAATGTAAGCCAGCTAGAAAGTGAAATTGAAAAATTAACATTAGAAACAGTTCAAAGCATTACTGCCCACGATTGGCGGCGAGAAGTCAATTATGTAAAAAGAACAGAGCATGAGTACTGGACTCGAGAGATGTTAGAGGATGACGACAATGGCCCTTTAAACTTCATTTGACGGCCAAGTGGCGCAGTGGGTAGTGACCCTACTTCTGCGTCCTAGGTCGTGGGTTCGATTCCCACATCTGAAAAATATTTGTGTGATGAGCATGGATATTTTCCAGTGTCTGGGTGTTTATCTATATATTATAAGTATTTATCTACACTAATATTATAAAGAGGAAAACTTTGTTTGTTTGTAATGAATATGCTCAAAAACTACTGGACCGTTTTTAAAAATTCTTTCACCATTCGAAAACTACATTATCCACGAGTAACATAGGCTAAATTTTATTATGGAAAAAAATAGGGTTCCGTAAAATATTTGGGTTTTTCGGACACAAGGTGTAAAAAATCAACCAGTAAAGTTACTTATTTTGCGTACGCTGCCTAAACTATACAAGATAGAACCATAAAATGTTCTAATTAATTGGAGATCTTATAAATATCTACAAAAAAGTCCGCGACACACTATACCTATCTGCACAACAACCATTTTTTAATTTAAAAATCTTAATTTTTTTTTTGGACTACATTTAAACGCATTTATTTTACTCATGCTATTAATCCTTATCAAAATAAATTATTTCATCACTAAGTACAGTTTATGTAGATAATATTTGGTATTTAAAAGATAAAATTGGACGTTTGGTTTTGAAGTTATGGCGAAATTAAAATATTATTATTTCTGCGTTGCGAAGTGAGCGTCACCAAGGCGGGGGTGCGCGTGCGGGAGGGGAGTTTAGATCTATGTTATATATACGATGATGAATTAAGAATTCGATCTTTGTTCAAATATCTATTTAGTACATGGAAGAGTTTGTTCGTTTGTTTAAACGAGCTAATCTCTATCTGCGTATCGGATTGTAAAATTATTTTTGTTTATTCTGAAGGCTAGACTCAAGAGTGAAATATACTATTTAATATCAATTTATACCTATCAGCTTGCCATAAATATATATTTTTAATGTTAATGTTCTGAAATGTCATAGAATGTTTAACAAAAATGTAGACCTTTAGTACACGGGACGGGACGGAGGATATTGCTTCACGGGAAACTATAAAAAAATTAAATTGAGAGGGGGAGCGGGGAATGAGCACATTTATATATGACTTTCCTTTCACACATTTTGTATGAAAGTCTGTCTTTAAAATTAGAAGAGTACCTAAGAGGTTTTCACGCGGACGAAGTCGCGGGCGACTGCTAGTGTATAATATATATAAAAATATTCATCAGTTATCATAGTACCCATAACACAAGCTACCTAAGCTTACTTTGGTTACTTACTTTACTTTTATATAGCCATATACCGATGTGTGTAATTGTCCTATAATATTTATTTACTTATTATTTATTCATAATTAATTTTGCTTTTCATATTTTTTTCGTACTTCTACAATACGTAATAGTGTGGGTAGTTAAATACTTCTATTAGTAAATTCTTTTTTTACAGATACTCGCACTTATTTACATAATGTTTAGATCTCTCTAATAGTGATTACTCAAACTCACAAGAGATGAAAATGTATATTAAAAATAAATTTATTTTTTGTTACTATACCCTGACTTTTTTTGCACATCATACTACAAAGTCTGAAGTTGTCGAACAATGCGGCGTCCAAGATGGCGCTAGCTTTTTTCCTATTGTTATTTGAATCGCATTATAAACTGCAAGTCTTATAGGAATAATAATAATAAAAGCCTTTATTCTCTGACCATACAAAATTTCATCTTATATACTTTTTACAATTTTTATTTTTTATTTATAATAGTTATTTACTTATTTTTTTTTCATTTAAATTAAAGTAAAAAGTAGAAATTAAAGTAAAAAAAGAAAATCTTCAGCAACTACTACGTTGGTCTAGTTGTCTTTCGACATAGGCCTCCCCATATTCTTCCATTTTTCTCTGTCCCGAGCTAACCTTCTCCATCCCTTTGGTAAATTATCCTCCCATCTTTTGATTTGGCGCAGTGCCGGATTAACCATGTAGCAAGTGTAGCAATTGCTACGGGCCCCGCGCGAACGGGGGCCCCGCATATTTAAATCCACTCATGTCTGCCTGCTGAATCCACGGAAACTGAAGCAGAAAATAAAGAAGGTTCATCTTATTATACATATAAAAGTGAAACTGAAACTTTTACCTCTGCAGGTACTTTATCGACAAGTGATTTTGAAATTGAAAAGACAACAAGTCCTCCTAGTTCTCCCATATCATGTTTTAGCCAAAGAAAATCTGAAAACCTTGAAAATCCCCTTGACTCAAAGTCGTCTTACTTGAACCAAACGAAAGTCGATAGTATATTAGATGATTCAACTGCTACCGTTTCTTCTAGCAAAAAATTAAATGAAAGTAAAATATACTCCAACGATATTGGTGAATGGCCGAGCAACTTTGACAGAGATTATTGGATTGCGAAAGGAAGCAGCGAACTGCAACATATTAACAGTGACTTTTTAAGTTCAAAGAAAATGTATGAAAAAGAAATTAGTCCACGATTCTGCCAAAAGTCATTTTTCACTTATAATCATAAACCTACTAACAAAACTCATATCAGAAATTGGTTGTGCTATTCAGAAACTAAAGGGCGACTTTTCTGTTTTGTTTGCAAAGTTATAGATTCAGATACTAATCAGTCAGCGAGGTTTACGAAAGATGGGTTTGATGACGGGAAGAACGCGAACAATTTGTTGAAAAGGCATGAAGAAAGCACTTCGCATAGAAAAGCTATAATTTCGCTGTTAAACCGAAAAAAAAGAATGCGTGTGTCGATTCTCAACTTGTGAGCCAAATTGAGACTGAACTAAATTATTGGCAGATGCTCTTAAAACGAATTATTGCAGTCATAAAGTTTTTGAAAAGGTTATCGGATACTAGGTGGTCCGCCAGAGCTGATGCTACGAAGGCACTTTTATGTGGTTTTACCAATATCAAGCAAGTTTTGGATACCATTTCCAATAATACAGATCAAAAGGCAGAGTGTCGTAATCAAGCTTACGGACTCGTTTCAAAGATGAATAAGTTGGAAACTGGAATAATGAAAATTACGTGGAATAGAATCTTAGAACGCGTGCAAGCAACTAGTGCGTCGATGCAATCGTCTAAAATAGATCTTAATACGGGCTACACCCTTTATGAATCACTACATGGATATGTCCAAACAATGCGATCTACATTTTCAAATATTGAAGCACAAGCCAAAGAGCTGACAGGCTGTCATGAATATCAGCAACAGACTTCAAGACGACGCAAGCGGAACACAAAGTACGACGATTTTAGCGGTTCTAGTACACTCGACGAATTTGTTGAGAAAGTTACACCTGGTAAACAGTTTGAAATTGAGGTCTTTGTTGTCATTATTGATAACACACTATCTGCTTTAGATAAACGCATGAAAGCATATCAAAAACTAACTAGTGTTTTTGAAATATTTCGACAGTTAAAATCTCTTACAGCAGAAGAGATTTTGAAAAAAACACCAATTATAGTCAGTGCTTATGAAAATGATTTGGAAGACAGCCTAGACAACGAATTAGTGCAGTTTGCCGAGCTACTCAAAACAGATGCGGCTGGTGCGATTGACAGTACGAAAAACGAAGCTCTGGAAATTCAATATTATAAATTTCTAATGGACAATTCATTAGAATCATGTTTCCCCAATTTAGAAATTGCTTTGCGCATTTATTTATCTCTCATGATCACTAACTGCAGTGGCGAGCGTTCATTTTCGACATTAAAGCGCATAAAAAATGAGTTAAGGAACACTATGAGTCAAGAACGTCTGAATTATCTTGCTTTGATGAATATAGAATATGATTTGCTCAGAGAAATTGATACGAATAGTTTGATTTCTCAATTTGCCCACATGAAATCTAGAAAAGTTACTTTGTAGAAGTTTAAAAAATAATAAAAGAAACTAGTAAATAAATATAAAACATAAACATTATTTAAAGTACACCATTGATAAAATATAACATTAGCTATTCCTAAAAAAATAATATACTTTGCATTAAATATCAACTTTGAAATATGTATTGAAAAAAATAATTTGTGTAGTATCATCAGTTTTCAATTGTTAGTTTCTTATCAAAATTATTCTATATAGCTAGAAAATCCCATCTCTGGCTTTTTGTACTTGTCAGAGCCTAACAGCGCCTATAGTAATTTACTAAATACCCACAAAATTGTAACCTATAGATGGCAAATAAACGTATAGACTATTGATTTGTTTTTTTACCACTTTATACTTAAGAACCCATAGTAGATCAAGGGCTCTTTGAAATAATTTGCTACGGGCCCCGCGCTTGCTTAATCCGGCACTGATTTGGCGTTCTATCTGTGGCGTCTTATGCTCTTCTACAATTTTAAAACTCTCTTGGGATTGATAATAAAATATATTACAAATAAAATTATTATTATAAAAACAAAAAACCCGACTGCTTAGAAGTTATGAACTGAAAAGAGAAAAACAAGGATCACTATATCTGTATAAAATTCTAAATACTTTATGGTGCTGCAAACAGGGACAAGATACTTTAACTTTTACTTACTGCGGGGAAAGAAAGATCTACCAAAACTACGTTTGTCTCCGCCTGCAGCACCATAAAGTATTTAGAATGTTATACAGATATAGCGATCCTTGTTTTTCTCTTTTCAGTTCATAACTTCTAAGCAGTCGGGTATTTCATTTTTATAATAATAATTTTATTTGAGACTTTTTAGTTTTAGTTTATGGTATAAAAATGAGACGGTGCACTTAGTACACTTTTTGCCATTTTTTGTTAAAAAAGTAATATGAACATGATATGATATTTATATTTTTGAAATGATCTTTTTACGACCTTTCAATTGGTACCCATATTGCTAAGATAAGAGAAAAAAATACACACATCCCCCCCTTTTTCCCCCATTTACAGCCGCCATTTCGAAAATTGATATAGCCTATGTCACTACCACTATTTTGACAAATTCAACGACACCTCACATGTCAAAATCCGTACAGCCGTTTAGGCTGTAGCGCGTGCCGAAGAAATGGACATACATACATACATACATACATACGCTCGAAAAACATAACCCTCCTTCTGACGCAGTCGGGTAAAAAAACTATTGAAGCAATAACTTTTAATGTTGTTTCTCTTTATAGGTTACTAATTAATTACAATGATCTTAATATAACAGTGATCATCATCGTCATTAAAAGCCTATTAATGGCCCACTCAAGGGACAGGCTTCCTTGTAGGCGACGAGATACGGAGCTTGGGCCATCTAACGGGTGTAACTTCCCGACTCCGAGTTCCAAATTTTTTTTTTCTGAGTTTATCTGCAATCAGTAAGATACTATGAGCAGATTTGATGATGTTGATGATCGTTTGTCGAGTGCGTTCTCCAGTGAGGACATCCCCTCCTTTATTCCTGACTATCGCAGGCAGTAGGTTTAGATAATGTTTTTCCTTTTAGGTCTTGAGTTTTGAATTTACTGAAAAGGAGATGGTCCATTTCTGCTTCACTCTTGTACCACATACCATTAAAATGGAAGAAATACAAGGATTTTATCAAAAATAAAATAAGTGAACGAAACGAACTATATAAAACGTTGGTTAAAAATGAAATTCCTAGTTTTTGAGGTATTAAAAGATGGCGTCTTTCTAATATTAGTCTGTAGGTGATAATAAATAATATTTCGCCGAAATAAAAGTGAATTCGGGGATTTGGCTAATCAAAACTAGATTATTAATACATGTAGTTTTTTTCAACTTATGTACAGAAAGTGAGTCTGTGCTCCATACAATTTTGGACCATCTCCTTTAAAAGAAAGAAATCTGAATTATTTCACGACCCAACCCAAGATCGAAACCTCAAAAGGATCTGGTGATTAAAGCTCCATAGACTAATCACTAGACCAACGACTGCCTCGATACATTCTTTTTAGTTGTGTTGCCTATTAATAATAGTACTCGTAATATTACTTACTAATACCCGGAACTTCGTCTTCGTGATTTGTAAGTATTGTTTGAAGTCAAATCACAAAAGCATAATTGTCCTTTTCACCCAAGGGATGTAAAAAATAATTTATATAAAGACCTACCAAATATACACAAAAAGTTTCATTAAAACCGGTCTACCCGTTTTGGAGAAGTTTGGTAACAAACATGAGATTTTTATACATTAAAGTAATATAAAAATATGATCAAGTATATACAGGAAAAATACGACACATTTTCACCCTTAACATTAATGACTAGTGGTACAAGTGTTTTTATCACATATGTACATAAAATATAACATAGACGTAAAATTACTTAAAATAGTACTTACTTCGTCTTCGTAATTTATAAGTATTGTTTGATGTCAAATCACAAAAGCATAGTTGTCCTTTTCACCCAAGGGATGTAAAAAATAACTTATATACCTACAAAATATACACAAAAAGTTTCACTAAAACCGGTCTACCCGTTTTGGAGAAGTTTGGTAACAAACATGAGATTTTTATACATTAAAGTAATATAAAAATATGGTCAAGTATATACAGGAAAAATACGATACATTTTCACCCTTAACATTAATGACTAGTGGTATGTGTTTTTATCACATACTTAGACGTAAAATTACTTAAATAGTACTTACTCTAGAACTTACTTATACTTACTCTAGAAGATAGAAGTGTCAATAATCTCTCAAAAACGCCGTATCTACCAAATGCTCACTCTTAGACGACCTCCGTGGCGCAGTGGTATGCGTGGTGTATTTATAAGACGGAGGTCCTGGGTTCGATTCCCGACGGGGCAGATTGAGATTTTTCTTAATTTGTCTTGGTCTGGCTGGTGAAGGCTTTCGCCATGTTTAGTTTCCACCCTGCTGACGAAGATCGCCAAGCGATTTTACGTTCCGGTACGATGTCGTGTAGAAACCGAAAGGGGTGTGGATTTCAGCCTACTCCTAACAAGTTAGCCCGCTTCCATCTTAGACTGTATCATCACTTAACGTCAGGTGTAACAGCAGTCAAGGACTAACTTGTAGTCCATAAAAAAAAAAAGTGAGAGGTGTCAAGGGACACCCGGATGGAACGAAGTTCCTTTCGATTAATTAGTGAAGGAATTGTAATAAAATTTTTTTTTTAAGTAATAATAATATTTGTTGTTGTAGACCGAAACACCAAAGGGCGCCACGAGAGCGCGAGACAGCATACAGCGCGGGCGCCCCCCGCCGCTCACGGGCACACACATCAAAGGCGGCAAGATCCTTTGATCAAAAAGTGTCGTGACAACTTTTCGTACGAATTTTTTCCGTTTAGCCCCCTTTCACAACGCGCGATAAGGAACTTCGTTCCAAAACTTTGGTCGCCATACTTAAGGATGATAAAGCATATTATGACCCTTCAAGCTATCTTCATTTGGGAATTCAAAGTTGCATTGTGTGCAAACGAGTGTTTTTCTACGTGTACCGTCTTTGTGAATACGCATATGTTTCGATAGGGTCTGTTTACGATTAGTTTTAAACTCGCACATACTGCATGAGAATGGCTTCTCAGTAGAGTGAGTTAGATTATGACTCATCAAGTAACTTTTCCCAGCACATTTATATCCGCACAAATGACAAGAATACGGCTTCTCGCCAGTGTGAGTGCGCTTGTGTAACACAAGTTGTAATTTATGAACACATTTGTAATCACACAGATTACAAGAGTGCGGTTTGACCCCAGTGTGAATGCTCATATGTTGCTCTAGGGATCCTTTCTGAACGCATTTGTACTGACACACATTGCATGTGAATGGTTTCTCGCCCGTGTGAGTGCGCATGTGATCCACTAGGCGTATTTTGTATTTGCATTTATACTCACAAAGATCACATATAAATGGTTTGTCGCCATGAATTCTTATATGAGTTAATAAGCTTATTCTGCTGGTACAAATGTATCCACAAATCTTGCAATCGAACGTTTTCCCTTTATCGTGAGTTCTCATATGTCTCTTCACTCTGTACCTGTGTTCAGATTTGTATGTACAGAGCGTGCACGTGAACTTTTTATCGTCATGAGACTTTGTGTGTTGGTTGTGTGATTCGTTTTCAATATCAGGTGCTTGTTTATTTCCCTCGATGGTACCATCTTCTTCGGTTGCGAGTATCGCGTACGATTGGGAGACTGAAACAAAATAATTTCAATATTTTCTTTAAGACAAAAACCACATTTACTCATAAAGGAGAATGCCAGACAATGTATAGGACTTTAACCCACTAATAAAAACATATTGTACAACAATGTATTATGCATCATTTTATCGCATTTTTTTTACTATTTAATATAAATTACATTTAAAAGCTCTAGAACTCGGAGTATTCGACACGAGCCTAACGTTGGTTATCGTCCACTTCCGTATTGTTGTTCCGTATAGTTGTCACACTGACATGACAGTCGCAAAGCTTTATTAAATACATTTTTAAACAGGCTTAAGGACTCTGGATTCAAGCCTTTTAGATGAAAATACAATGAAAACGATTTAAAAGGCTAGAGCCCAGTGCAACAATAAAGATTTAAAAAATAAGATAAGATAATATTTTTAGTATATTTACGATTTGTGTTCTTTCTGGGTTAGGATCTGGCATTCTCCTTTGTCTGATGGGAGGGCGAGGGCTAGTTACCCTCCCGGCAAATACGTGCCGCTAAGTGATTTAAGTTTTAACGTTCCAGTATGATGTCGTGTAGATAAGCGAAAGGGGTGTGGATTCAATCCTACTTCTAATAAGTTAGCCCGCTTCTATCTTAGATTGGATCATCACTTACCATCAGGGGTGATTGCGGTATCTAATACACACACACGCACGCACCCACAATGTTTTATATTATTTTTAACCGACGAAAAAAACGGAGAAGGTTCTCAATTCGACACGTATTTTTTTTTATGTATGACCACGCATAACTTTTTACAGAGTTGTCCGATTTTGATAATTCTTTTTATATTAGAAAGGGCACACATCCAGGTGGTCCCATTGTCATCATGTTAGGATCTGATGATGATATCCTGGGGAAATTGAAGGAACTCTTCAAATGTTGGAGGCACGCTTACAGCGATTTCGGTTTTTGTCTCGGTATCGGTAGCTTTTTGGCTACTAGCGTCGTATAATATACTATGAGAGTATAGTACGAGTAGTAAAATAGAACCGACTCAAAACGAACTAAAAAGTAAAAAATAACTGTGTCATTTAGTTGCTTTAATTTACTTAAGCATATCTAGGAGTCGGTGCCAGCCAAGGTTTCTACTTTAAGGACATTACCTAGAACCCACAAACTTCTTTACTACGTAAAATAAATGTTCCTTAAACTTGGCTGGCACCAACTTCATAGATATGCTTAAGTAAATTAAAGCAACTAAATGACACAGTTATTTTTTACTTTTTAGTGTGTTTTGAGTCAGTTCTATTTTTTGTTAAAAATTTTGTAATTGTGTGATCAAAAAATTAACGCATCTTCTACTAACGCCATCTTACAGAATTTTGTGGTAAAATAAAATGGTGGTCTTGTTAGACCCATACATCAAAAAAGAATTTACATCATTGATCAACTATGGTGATTGAACAAAAAAAGGGTGCTTTGGTTATTTTTGACGAAATATTTTCAAAAAATCTTAATTTAAGAAACAAATATATAAATTAAAAATTTTATCACAATCACCCATCCGTTTCTGAGTTGCTAACTCATAATAACATAATAAATTACCAGATGGTAAACAAGAACAGCTTGCTTAAAACTTATACTAACTATACTAAAGCCAAACTCGGTTGAGAATGCTTGTCAACAAACAAATTAAAAATGAAGGTAGAAATTACTAGTCATTTTGCACCCAAAATTTTTTTTAATTAACTTGTTAACGATGAATTCATGACAATAAATTAGATAAGTAAGCTTAAAACTAATTAATATATTCAATATCTTTTGAATAAGATTTTATAAAAAAACAAAACATAATTTTAAATTTATTAGGCATAAAATGTGTTGCATTTTCTACCTTCATTTTTAATTTGTTTGTTGACAAGCATTCTCTATCGAGTTTGGCTGTAGTATATATACCAACGTTTATAATATTTTTATTTATTTGTTCTATTTAATTGTTCACATTACTTACGCGTATTTTATAAAGTAAATAAACTCAAGCAAAACAACAAACAAATCAAGTGGGTATTTGCTTAGCCAAGAGTAACTATGAGTATATCTATCTTTTTTAAGATTTGGTGAGGAAACAGGTATTCTGTTAGATTGCCACTATTTATAGCTACTTATAGCTAGCATGCGCTTACGTGTGATAGCACTGGTTTATTTAAAACTAGCAGATGCAAGTTAATTAATATATCTAAAATATAATTATAAAATTTTTTATATTGGTCATACTATATTTTAAATTTTGTATATTGAGACAAATATCTTAGCATTCTATGGATTCACCGTATGGTTGCCCTTGCCAGGTCCATAGATTGGAACTGAGCCCGAGACTTGTGACATGAGAGTAGGGTTAAAAGGGATCCCTTAGTGACACTGTCAACATTCACCTCGTCTGTTATTGTTATTCTCCCTGCCAAGCCAAATTTGGAAGGACCCTACTAGAGCAGCTTTATATACTTGTTCTAAAATGGAGCTTACTACACCTCTAGCAGGGCTAAGGTCATTTAGAAAGTTATAGAGTGATTTCGCTGGTATTCCGTGTAGGTATATGTTACCAGAAGATAACAAGATCTGCAAGTTTATAAATTTCCTAGAAGTAAATAAATTCTCTTTATAATTTATAAACTTTCATAGGATTTTAAACGAGAGGTAAATTGTATTATTTTACACCCAAATTTATCAATTTGCGACATCTCATGGTAATAAACACTACTGCTAGTATTTATTATTACTTATAATATTTAGTTATTTATAGATATTTTTCATATATTATATATCTCTAACATACAGGCTTACCTAGTCTAGGAGCCAGGGATTCATTGTAAAGCTAAGCTAATCTGTAACTTCTCATATAAATATATTCATATTCTTATTTATTTTTTCCTGTACAAACTGCTTTTGTATAATTATAAATAAATAATAATAAATAAGCACGCCAATATTGACAATAGTGACAATTTTATTAATAAGTTAGAAAACCTATTATACCAGTTGTCTGCTCGCTTACCTGAAAGTTGATCCACCTCTAAGGAGGGTTGAGAATCCAGGTCCAGGCTATCAACTGCAAGACTGTAAAGTATATTCGTGTGAGAATGTATGCAGAGAGTAGTAGAGGTGAAGTGTACACAACAGCTCAGAGAGGAGGCAAGGCTGTTGTGGACCACTACTAGAGTATACTGACTTGTGCTCAATGATGTCCACCGAGTCCCAGTCAGAGCTGACAACTGTATCAGGCTCACACACTTGTGACGTCACACATTCACTACCAGCGTCACCGGCCTGTCAAACACAACAAATACATAACATTATGTCCCAAGACCTATTGAGAATATATTACATTTTCTTATCAAATGGAAATCTGCCTCACCTGAAGGTGGGTGATCATATGTGCATTGTAATGTTGTTCATCGGAAAAGTTTTCAAAACAAATTGTACACCCAAAACTAATATTTTCAAAATTAATATTTTCAAAACTCTGTAGTTCAGGCACATGTTCTGTAGTTCTTGAAGTTTCTTGTTCCGCTTGGATAACCTCTGTGAGGGTGTCAAGTAATATGTTTGATTCCAAGTTAATGTCGCTATCTTCAGATACCAAACCCTGGCCGTGATATTCATTGTATTCAGAATTTACTATGAAATTATCATCAAACGATCCATTTAGTAATTCAGTGTTTATATCAACTTCATTTATGACACAGAACTCATCAGTTTTCGCACCATATTCTCCATTTTCCTCAACGAATTCTCCAGCATTAACCAATATGATTACAATATTTTCGTCACTGCTCTGCATAGCGATTCTGTTTGATTTAAATGAGGTTTTCCTAGAACGGTATAAGGCCACAGTAGCCAAGTCAGCTTAACTCAACCGTAGCGCGTAGACGGAGGAGATGCAGTGCAAGTAAATGCTTGAATTTACCAAAAAATTAAAATACATAGGTATAATAAATTTATTTTCTCAGTTTATTTCCACTCGGGCGAGAACAGCTCCTTGCTAATGGACACATTAATACGATACAATTAGGTTATTACGTACCTACTATAATTTTATATATTATAATGGGTTTCCCTTATGCAAAAATTGAAAATGTTTTGTTTTTTATCCCTGTATGAATTGAGAGTTTATGTGCCACAGATATCTTTTTTAAAGTGTCAACTGTCAAAGAGCGAGAGTGTCTGGAAGTTTCACATACGCAGAAAAGTGATCTATTATTCTCACTTTAACCCCTGGGGGCCTGACAGTTGACAACTGCTGTCAGTGTCAGTTACGGGCGTAGTGCCCTCCCGCTCGCGCGCTGTTTTCTATTTCGGTCTGATACGTTACTCTACAAAAAATTAATAAATAATCTTCTTTTAAGCCATATTTTGCCATTCTGTAAAATGTAATGACTTGATTGATATATTTCCTAACTTTTATCTATCAAAATGTTGATATAATCAAAGCTTTATATATTTGTTTTACGGGTACAACATTTTGGAAGTATGTTGTGCGTTGGATTACGAAAAATAAATGAAAATACAAACAAAGTCTAAAGAACTGGTGTCTATGCTATCTATTTATTGTAAACAACATAACAAAAACAATTGGTATGATCACCATAAAAACACTTGAAACACGATCCACCCGACACTTCGAAATATAAAAACAGCTAGGGATGTGTTCTTTTACTTTTGGTAATTTTATCGACAGTTATCCTTTTTGTAAGGTATTATTATATAATGTAAATAAAAATAAAATGATTCTCATTTTTATTAATTTTTACTTTTAACTACCTAAAGTATTTTCGAAATGTTAGTGTAGAACTCATTTCTCTTGTTATTTAATTTTACATTTTTTTAATACACCGTCATGACGGAGTAGGTCTTCGTCGGCGCTTATCTCAGCCTCATCGTCATAAATGAGGATGAGGATATCGGCCGGCGGGTTTTTGTCCTCTCGCCAGTTTTCTGCCATACTGTAAAATAAATAAATGAAAAGTTATTGTCATCATGTGAGCACACGGATCTTTTGATTTTTTTTTTGTTAAAAAAACTCTAAACATAAATTTTCAAGTAGCTTGTATTTGATTTTTATAATTAATTTATACAAAATACAAATATAAATTGAACCAAATTTATCGACATCTTTTACACACGGCGATGTATCGATACATCATTATGTCCTACTTTACAAACAAACGGATTCTTATTGGTTACCGGTAAACCGTCCTTAGCGCTTCATAAATAAAGACCAAAATAGCTCGTTTTACCAATACCAAACGAAACTGTTTTGTTTGGTATTGTCAAGACAAAACGGTCACTTCGAACTCAAGAAACGTCAAATTTTAGTTGTACAATAATAAAAAATTTTCTAATATTTTACAATAATATGTTATTAAATACTTATGTACTCTACATCCAAGTAAATTTTATACATTTTTAGTAATATTCAGTATCATTCACATGCATAAATCGCCCATAATAGGAGAAGATACGTATCGGATTTTATCACGATTTATTCAAAATTTTCGATGTATTTCTTAAAACAAATTACGTTAAAGCAATCACTGTATGCAAAATAATAACTTTTGTAATAAAAATTGTACTTACATTCAATAAATTTGCACAAATCACGAAAAATCACTTGTCATTTCGCATTCGATCAACTGTCCAATAAGATTAAAAATAAACACAGATTTATACCAATTTCAATATCAATGTCTTGGAAATTTATCACAGAATGAGAAACAATTCTTTTTTTAAAACTAAAACTTATTTTTAGCGTCTAAAAAAATCAAACCTTCGTTGAGGCCCGCGGCTACCCGGGTAGCGACAGAGCTATAATGACAGCTGTCATTATTTGCCTGAGAGCACGAGGGGTAGCCTAAGGGCTCGGAAACTTTAAGGCCTGTGTGCACCAAGATTTCGATTATCATAACCAACGGTTAACATATAGCTAAACGTAAAATTTACTGTTCACGACAACCCGTACGCCGGTTAAGGACGTAAACCGGGCGATTATCTTAACCGAGCTTACATCGTTCACCAGTGTAAGGGTTGTCGTGAACAGTAAATTTTACGTTTAGCTGATGTTTACCGTTGGTTATGATAATCGAAATCTTGGTGCACACAGGCCTTAGTCTACTCCTCAGTCAGGTCAAGACATGAAAAGTTATAAAACAGTTTTAGTAGGCTGCAAATGAAAAGAATTATCGGTCTTCATTTTTCTCATGAATATTCTCACACTGACTATATTTGTGGAACTATCTATGGCAGATTGAGAAGATTGGTGATCCACTCACACATGCTTATTACCTCTTAGCATATATGCTGGCTTTCGTTTTGAAGCTATCTAAAATTTTTTTATTAGTTAAAGCTTCATTAACTAGCCCTAGTCGCTCAAAAAATATGCCTATTTTGGACATCATAATTCTTATCTCCAATTGGTTTCATGTTTTCAATACTTTGACAGAAAACAATGTATGTAGCTTATATAATTATTAAGAATTAATGGAATATACTTATTGGTATTGTCTTCCGTAGTTTCTTGGTACATCGAAGCATCACTTTCCCCGTCAGTATCTTCATATCCGGTGGATTCCGGGCTTTTTCCCTTGTTTTTTTTTTATTTCTTCCTCTCCCCATAGTAGAAAGACCAAATAAAAAAGCAAAACACTAACTAATCCCTAAAAGATAGTAAAACATATATTTTGAGGTTTAATCCTCGGAGCGTCTAGTTCGCAATTTCCCGCTCTTTTCCTTAAAATTATCCACATCTTTTTTGTTCTTAGTCTAAGCTTTGGAATCTTTGTCTATGATATTGACAGTGACTTTTTGTTTTTGTTAGGCCGTCTCAAGTGTCAATGTCAAATTTGTTTATTAATTTCATTAATCACTTGTATTCTTGTAAATAGAATAAACAATATAAATTAATGAAATATAACTTATTGCAAATTAATAATAATATTATAAAACTGTGGTAAACTGATATGCAATGATTGAACAATTTCCTTCGTTCTTTCTCCATCTATGAGGCATATGCTGTGCAAAACGAAAAGCCTGAAAAACTCTAAAATAAGAGTAAGATTGCCTGATTTGTCCACTGTGATTTACACATAGTGGAAAACCACAAAAAAAAACAGTATCAGTAGCGACTCTTTAAAGAAAAAGTACTCTGTGGTAGCAACTATGTACAGCGGTAACGAAAAAATAGTCGTGAAAGTTGAAGGATTAAGAGTGAAGACTGAACTTGAGGAACCTGATGAATGTAATGTGAAAACTGAAGAGTTTCGTGTCAAAAATGAAGTGTTTGATGTGATAACTGAATCACAAGATTATGCATTGGTTCATGATAAATGTAAGGTAAAATCTGAATACAATAAATATTATGGTCAGTGTTGGGTACCTGAGGATTGCAACATTAAGTTGGAATCAAACATATTAGATAATGCTCACCAGGTTCAAAACAAAGCAGCAGTGAGCTCCACAGTCACAGATCATGTCACCAGAGTAGGTACATTGAATTATGAAAATATTACTTTTGGGTGTGCAATATGTTTTGAAGAGTTTACTCATGAACAAGAGTATGATAAACATATGAGCATACATCTGCAGGTGAGACAGATTTCTATCAATTTAATAATAGTCTACTATATCTGCTGTAAAAAATTGTTGAGGCAGTATGCAACAATTTAGTCTACTAGGTTGCTTATCAAAAATTAGCTGTACCTCTAATTAATTTTTTTTCATTAATTCTTGAGACAAATAACATGCAAACAAAGGATTCACCAAGCGGGTGCTGGATCAATTGTGTGACCGAGAGTAAAACTCTAAACAGAGTCAGAGACTAGTGTCATGGATGTTGACTTAAGGAACTCTCTAGTGACTAGTCATCACTTAACTTCCCTGCTCAAGTTCTGTTCCCTGCTCAACTAAATCTGGCAAGATCATACTTTGGAGCTTTCTAGTAGCAAGTTTCTGCAGTTGTGGTCAATCAAAGGTCTTTTAGCAGATTGTAGAGAGATATAACTGGTATACCTCTTGTACCTATCAACTGCATATAAACAAACCATATAATAATTTTTAGTTCAGTCATAATATTTATTCACTTTTACCCTATGGTCTCTAGGGATGTTTGTTTACCTTAGCACTATAAGCTCAACAAGAACTATACATTTCATTTGCCTAAAAAAGGGAAGATGTCCAGTCTAGATGTCAAAATAACTAAGTCTCCTGGGATTTCTGGGGTAGAAATCAGTAGTCATTTTACTCCTAATAATTTTATGGAACTTGGTAATGACAAATTAATTTAATAAGCTTAAAGCAAATTAATAGAGTTAGGCCTAACTTTAAAACCGAAATCTTGGTGCACACAGGCCTTAATATCATTTGAATAATGTTTGTTAAATAACCAAAATATATCATTGAAATAAGGCATAAATGACATGCATTTTCAACTTTGTTTTTAATTTGTATGTGTTAGTTTCTTACAAAGTCGTTGCGTCAAAATATAATACCCATTTATATGGAATTAAAGCAATTCTATGAAGTTATAATTAAACACCCTTTTTTCATTAATTTAACGAATGGCTACTCTTTACACAGTCACTTGGTGGGAAACACACTTGCCCCTCAGTTCTCAAATAGTAGGTGTGTTGTTATGGGTTATTTTATATTAATTGCCTGGGGTATTGAGGGGGACATTTTATACTTATAATAGTAGGCAGTATTTGTTGTGTTTGACAGACCGGTGATGCTAACAGTGAACGTGTGACGTCACAAGTGTGTGAGTCTCGTACAACTGTGAACTCTGGCTGGGACTCAGCGCACAACATTGAACACAAGTCAGTATACTCTAGTAGTGGTGCATACCTTCAAACATCTGTGATATATAAATTCATCAATAGCATGAAGCATGCCTGAATAAATGAGTTTTAATATATTGTTTATACTTATGGATGGCCAGGTGTGGCCAAAAATACTATTAATTTTCACACAAGTATACTTTACAGGCATGCAGTTCAGAGCCTAGACGACGACTCTCACCCTTCCACTGCCACAGACTTGGCTCAACCTTCAAGTAAGTGTGCAGAGTATTGTTGCTCTTTAGGTATCACTCAATTTTTTTTATTTTTTACAAATTAGCACGCCTAATAAGTGTAATAATGAAATCTAAGTTGGAAGTGGGCTAACTGTTAGGGGTAGGCTGTAGGGTGCAATCTATGCCTCTTTCTTTTTCTATGTTATTTCTTCACTACATTGCACTGGAACGCTTAATACTTGGCAGTATGTCTATCAGCTGACTGGTTACTAGCCACGGCCTAAGCCTGCCACCAGTTGGACCAATTACGCAAATTATTCCAAAGCAACGTGAGAGAGCGATATTTTCGATTGCGCGCTATTGGGTGACCGTTTATCTCGTTATATACACAGAGATGTACAAAATGATTCCAAAAAAGCATTTAAATACAAAATGCAAAATACTTTTCAGATTTATTATTTCAAATGCAAAATACCAAATAGTTTATTTTATTTTTATTTATTTATTAAGTCTGCTAGTGATTTTTACATAATTTTACTTACATAACATCTATAACTTAAAGTAACATGCCTAACGTATGCAAAATCGTATTGAAGCAGACATTGCTTGCTCTTTTGTACACGCTTTTATATAATTCTATTACAAAACAAATACTTAAACTACTCTACTTTATTACATATCTAATGTACACAATAATAAAGAAATACATCTAAAAAAATTATAATCTAAAAAAACAATTTTGAAAAATATATTATAAAATAAACTAAAGTAAAATTAAGCAAAACAAGGCAGCCTGTCATATTTGGCCTACTAGGTTGCTGATGATCAGCTTGCGAAAAGTGTTTGGCGGATTTACATTAATCTCCAAGAACCCACTGCGACTATTATACAATTTACAAAGCCGAGGGATCGTGGAGTTGGCGCCAAATACTGTCCTGATGCGTGGAGGAACAAGTGGAGTAATAGCAAAACGTGGATATCTATGTGGCACTCTAAAATTTATTTTATTTAACCCTAGAAAGATAATCATATTTTATAGTACGGGAAAGATAATCATGCGTAAAATTGACGCATGTATTTGAATTAGCTGTAGGTCTAGGTGTTATAGTTTATTTCAATGATTTGTATGGTATTATATAAGCACATATATTAGTATCATAAATAATGCAGATAAATTTTTATACTCATTTATTTTTATTTAAGAAAACAAACTTAAACCTAAACTTCTATAAATCAATGAAATTTTATAACACTTACTCTTTCAAATAAAAACTTGCTTTTTATTGTAATAATTAATATTTTTCTTAGTAGAAAATGAACAGTAAACTTATCTTATAATTTATGAATATAAAGTTTTATAAAAGTAAGTTACAAACAGCTCTGACACATATCAACGTTATGCTCACGATATATCACTTTCAGACGACTGGTTATTCAGTACTGTTTTGCTCTTCGAAGATTCCTTTTCCACTCGGCGTCGGCTGTGGCTTCTTGAACCTCGTCTACAAACCCTCCTGTGTCGCTCTGTACGCCATCTTAGCTTTTATGGTCCGCTACTCCACTTTTAGAGTTTTCGTACGGAATCTGGTCGTTACTTTGCATAAGAGCGGACAGGATTTGGTCCTAGTCTAAATTGCTACTCCCCATTGTATTATATATTTCACAATTTATCTACAAAAATAAAATTATAATAATAGTTATGATAAAAAGTACTGAAACATACGAAACACAATAAAACTTTCATATAAGCCGCTTTCATAAAAGTCACACTAAAGATAATCATGCGTCATTTTGACTCACTCGGTTGTTATATTTCAAAATCGGTTGTACTTACCTTATTGACACATATACTACGTGGTAGGTCCTAGCAACGTATGAGATGTCCTAAACGCACAGCTATGGATTCACGATGATTAGAGAGACAGAGCAATTTTTCGAAAACGCATGCGTCAATTTGACGCAGATTATCTTTCTAGGGTTAATAAACTAGGACAGTCTAACTTATTTCTCAGTAGTTTGTATAAAAATGTTAAGTCTTGCAAATCCCTTCTTTGCTCAAGGGTTATTAATTTAAAATATTTAAGTCTATTCCTATACGAAACTACTGTTTTATAAATCTTTGCCGAGTATGATAGATGCCACATGAATCTTTTTTGAACGCGCTCCAGCCTTAAATAGTGGGTAGCGTAATGCGGACGCCAAATAACACTACAGTACTCCAAATAACCACGTACAAGGCTATTATAAAGAGTAATTTTGGTCTTGGATTCTTTAAAATTTCGACCCTGACGCATAATAAACCCCAGTAACTTTGACGCTTTATTTATTATATTTTCTATGTGATTCAAAAAAGTTAACTTTCTATCAAACATAACTCCTAAATCTCTCACAAGTTCAACTTCCTTGAGACAATTGCCATTTAATTTGTACTGTGTTGGTAAAACATTGATTTTACGAGTGAATTTAATATGCAGACATTTATTAAAATTAAGTTGCATGCCGTTAAATTCGCACCAATTGAATAGACTATTCAGATCACTCTGCAATAGATCTGAATCGGCCATTGAACAAATTTTTTTTGATATCTTTAAATCATCGGCATACAGATATGGTTTGGAATGATCAAAACACAAAACTACATCATTGACAAATACATTGAACAAAATTGGGCCTAGATGTGATCCCTGAGGAATACCTAAAGTGATTTTATTTATCGAGGAGCTGAAACCATTAACAACGACATAAAATGTGTGTCCCTGCAGATATGAGGATAACCACTGTAGTACTGAACCAGAAAACCCATAGTACTTTAATTTTTCGACTAGAATGAAATGAGGTACTTTATCGAATGCCTTTTTAAAATCCGTATATATGGTGTCCACCTGTTTCTGAGAGTCTATAGCTTCTGACAAAGAAGAATAGAAACTTACTAAGTTTGTGGTAGTAGATCGACCGGGCAAAAATCCGTGCTGGTATTCAGAAACAAAACGTTTGAAATAGCCTTGTATTAGAGGACAGACTAAAGACTCAAAGACTTTGGCAAAAACGGAAAGAATGGAAATGGGCCTATAATTCCGTATATCTTTTTCATCATCACTCTTAAATATTGGTACAACTTTTGCTTGTTTGAAATGTACCAGAGTTTAATGATGCTTTAAAAATTAGGTATATGGGTATAGCTAGACGGGACGCGCAAGTTTTAACAAATACTGGAGGAATATTATCTGGTCCCGATCCTTTTAAATTTCAAGATCTTTTAACTTTTTCAAAATGTCCATCTGACTTATTTCGATAGTTCACAAAGTTTTCGCCAATACCTAAGTAGAGAATTTTTTGTAAGTATTTAGAAGAATCAAAATTATAGCAGGTATTATTATCATCGTATACGGAGGCAAAGTAACTAGAGAACATATTACAAATTTCTATTCCATTGTTTGATGTTTCGCCCGCGTAACTCATTGCAGCTGGGTAAGAGTTTGGATTATGACGCTTACCTTTCAGGAATGACCAAAATGCCTTTGGGTTTTTCTGAATTTGCTTTTCGAGGTCGTTGTTATAACTGTTGTAGGCGTCCCGTGTAAGTTTATTGCACCTGTCACTGAGTATTTTTAGCTCTATTTCATCCATTGGATTATTATATTTTTTAACACGTTTAATCATTTTATATTTTTCTTTAATTCTTTTTGCAACTTTAACGTTTATCCATGGAGGGTATCTACTACTTTTTGTTTTTTTCAGAGGAACATATTTTACGATAGCTGTCTGCTAAACTTCATAAAATACTTTGACCATCTGATTTACGTCATTTAAGTCTAGCAACATGGCCCAATGGATTTCTTTTAAATACTCAATAATAGAGTCATAATCAGCTTTATAAAAGTTAAATCGCTTTTGTGACGTATTGATACTAAGCCTATCCAGTCTCACGTTGGGTATGCTAATTTCGAGGGGAGGGTGCAGTGGGTCAATATTACTAATGAAATTATAAGAACAGCTAACAGTACAAGCTGGTAAGTCAACAAGGACAAGATCTAGTATTTTTTGCCTATTGTTGAAAACAGAGTTACATTGTCGTAAACCATTTTCTGTTATACAATCTAACAGATTTTGTGCGATTGGGCCAACATTACAACTTGATGGATTTACAGAGATATTCCAACTCCAATGATATCCATATGAAGTCGCCAATGATACATGTTAACATACTATGCCCTTCAGAAACTCTATTACAATTATTTAAAAAATGATCTAGCATGTTCATATTTACAGGAGGCGGAAGATAAATAGCGCATAAAGCTATGTTTTTTATACTGTTCAGATGCGGTACATCGATGACCACCCACAAATCTTCACAGTCACTTTCCCAACTGCAAACTCTGTTAGAGATAATGTTTTGTTTTACTGCGATTAGTACACCCCCACCATCAGTCTTTGTACTAAGCTTAGCCGTCTCTCTATCTCTTCTGTAAACATTGTATCGAGAGTCAAAAAGTTCACTGTTTGAGATCAAGCTGTTTAACCAGGTTTCAGTCAAAATAATGATGGCATAATCGTTAACTACTATGTTACGGTAAACATCATGGGTTTTGGTTCTAAGTCCACGAACATTTTGGTACAGAATATTAATTGACGCGTATTTTAAGCACAATGACACCAAAGCATAACTTCTAACTTGAACACTAACATAGTTTATTTAAAAACTCCATATTTTTGATCACTTTATAGTCGGAACTCTCATCCTTCCGTATCAGTATATGACCGTTACGAATCCAGACAAATTTATATCCTAATTCTTTGGCTCTTAGCCTCGTCGCAGCATGCAAAGCCTTATTCTCAGGTGACAGATGTTCCATGACATAAATGGGTTTGTTATCTCTACCAAGTCCAGTGCAAATATGTGATGTATTTAATTTGTCCCTTGGGTTGTTTTTATTATGTTTAATAGCTGCAGCCAAAACGCTATCTCTGGTCAGTGGAGAATTGAACTGCACTATGATAGACCTCGGTCGAGTACTTTGACGGTTCACTTTAGCAACCCTTGTAACGTTTACAATTTTGTCGGTAGTTATCTCGAATCCTATGGTACTGCCCAAATGTTCAACAATCTTTGACAGATCTTCATTTTTTCTTTCAGGAACGCATTGCAATTCCAAGTTGTTGGATCTTGAGCGCTGTTCAAGATCGTTTATACGTGCGTTTAGAGCCTCTACAGTTAACTCCAATTTACTGTTATGTTCTTTTAGATTTTTTAGAACTGACTGGCTTGCACGGTGCTCCTTCATAATATCGTCGTATTGGTTATTAATAAAATTCATTGAGCTTTTCATATCAGAAATTTCTTCCCTTAACCCCTGGGGGCCTGACATTCAAACCTCCTTCGTTGAGGCCCGCGGCTACCCGGGTAGCGACGGAGCTATAATGACAGCTGTCATTATTTGCCTGACGGTTGCCAGGGGACCCCTCGGGGCTGTGAAACTTTAATACCTTTAATTCAATATTAAGTACGCTTTGAATGGTTGTAGTTATCTGTGCCAGCATTTCTTTCATTTCGTTTCTTACAATACTGTTTCATTTAAATCCTCATGCTTGATAGGACTCGTTAAATCCGGCGACGAAACAGCAACTCTTTTGTTCGATCGTTTAGTCACATTATGTTCGCTGCCTTGCGCAGTGTCTTTACGAACCGGCGTGTTTTCATTGTTTCCTTTCGGCAATTTTGGTGCGCAAGAGGGGCACATCCAATTAGTAGTTGTTAACATCTCTATTCTTGTTTGCCCGGTGGACAGTAAGCATGCGCAGTGATATCCGTTCTTGCATTTCACGCAACACATATACTCTTCATCATCTTTTGCCTCGTTACAACAGTTCATTTTTATCTTTGGCATTTTTGAATTTGTAAATTTCTATATTTTATTCAAAATTATTATTTGTGAATTTTATTTATATCTATGCTAATGCGGTTAACGAAAGAATAAATTTAAAAATGGAAAAGATTGGGGATCCAAAACCCGCGGTTTGAACCGTAGTACCTCGCCCATGCAGTCCACTGCAGTAACCACGACGCTACGGAGTTTTAAGTTATTGTAGTGAAAATGTTGAACGTACAATAACACATTTCTTCTTTTCTTCCAACGTAGGTGGATAATAAAAGAATTATATTTTATTTCAATACTCGATGATACAGCACAACTTTTACGTAAAATTAGAGTGATTTCACCACAAATAATGTTTCAGAGATAGTCTTTCACTGTTTTTTAGATTAGATACGGTATTATTTGTTTTGAACACCACTTTTTAAAATCAATAAGTTGGCGCAGCACAACTGTTACGTAAAATTAGAGTGATTCCACCACAAATCGTAACAATTAATGATTTAAATTTACTTTGTCACTTATTTTAAATTAGGTACTTATATGTTGCTTGGTATTATTTGTTTTGAACTTCACTTTAAAAATTAATAACTTGATGAGAAAGCGGTTATACGTCTTGTTTACACGCCTGACGACCGTATTATAGTATAGTTTTGTGTTTAGTATTTCAAATGCTAAATGCAAAATAGGTATTTTCAAAATACTTCTTTAAAATAAAATACCTTTTGACCAAATCGCATGATATTTTTATTTAGTTTAGGTATTTATCATAGAAAATAGAATATAGATGACAATGCTGAGCCAAATGGCACCTTATGCATGACATTTTGATGATATTTATCAGTACGCGTCAATCAATCAATTCTGCTATGCTATTAATAATAATAATATTCAAGAAGAAAAAATATGCACGCATGACTAGTAGGCCCCTCTATCGATGAATTTCGTCAATACGAGCGTCATTCGTTCATTTCATTTTGTTTGACTGGTAATGTTGGTTAAACTTCATCACAAAGTATTTTGCATTTTGAAATAAATTAAAAATGCAAAATACATCTCGAAAAGAATTTCAAATAAAATGCAAAATGTTTTTTACTAAAAGGCATTTAAATTCAAAATACAAAATAGGTATTTTGCATTTTGTATTTGCATTTTAAATACAAGAATTTCAAATAAATCGCATCTCTGTATATACACAAATATCTTCCGTGCGCATCATAGCTCTACGGGACCGTCTTACAAATCTAAATCTACATACTTTCCATACATGCCGTCAAAATTATATTATTATCCTTACATATTATAAAACAATTTCCCCCACTGCGTCTATCTGTCTGTTCGCGGTAAACACAGACTATAAAACGGACTGTCACCAAACGATTGAGTGGTTCATGAGGAAGGTAAGGTATATGTAAATTGTATGAAATATAATGATAATCATTGAAAAAGTGGGAGAAATTTAAGCTTAAATTAAATTAATTTTTTTTGAAATAACGAAACAATCGAGGGATTGTTTCTCTTTATTAAAACTACTAAAAAGTTCGCGATGACATCTATCTAACTTTTGAGGAGAACTCACTATACCCGAGTGGCGCAGTGGGTAGTGCTCCTGCTTACGGTTCTAGGCTGTGGGATAAGCATGGATAATTTCCAGTGTTTGGGTGTTTATCTATGTATTATAAGTATTTATGTATAATATATATAAAATATTCATCAGTTATCATAGCACCCATAACACAAGCTACTTACGAGTATGCTTACTTTGGGGCTATATAGCGATGTGTATAATTGTCCTATAATATTTATTTACCCATTTTTTTTCCAAAGAAAAGTTGTTGTTTTTGGAAGGTTGCTTACCACGCGGGCGAAGTCGCGTTCGTTTGCTAATTTGTGATATTTAATTTCAGTTCAGTAATTATAGTATTTTGTTTCAGTCACCCCATGGCCTCCGCGACTTTCAACTGAAGACGATGCAATCAAGAAAAATAAACAAACACTTTACTTTAGAAATGAATTCCATAAACAAATGTTTGACAGTTACGATAAAACTGTGACAGACTTTAACAACTTCAAAACTAGACTCAAACTATATGATATGTTCAAAACATCACAATCTCAAAAATGTGTTAGCTCTAATGACAAGCTAAATAATACTGCCTCTACAGTGTCACATTGTCAGGGAACAATTGGAAATGACGTCACTATGTCACGAAACCTCAATATTTATCAAAGTATTAATTATTGCTTTAATAATGACAGTAACACTCAATTTACTAATTCAGCAGTAAGTAGTTTGTACGCAAATAATGAGAAGAAATGCTTTATTTGTGACGTTTGCAGGAAAACGTTTAACAAAAGGAGGTTCCTAGTCAAACATTTAAGGTCTCATTCCGATAAGAAAGAGTTCAGCTGCAAGTTTTGTAAATACAAATCTAACTATAAGGGCAACTTAGTGAACCATATGCGAACCCACAGTACTGATAAGCCGTATTCCTGTACGTTGTGCAATTATTCGTGCGCAGCAAATTGTAACTTACTGTATCACATGCAAACTCACAGTGGTGAAAAGCCTTATTCTTGTACGGCATGCAATTATAAATGTGTAGCGAAGGGTAGCCTAGTCAGACATATGCGCACCCACACTGGGGAAAGACCTTACTCGTGTAAGTTCTGTGATTTTAAATTCGCTCAAAAGAGCCACTTGGTTGTTCATATACGATCCCACACTGGTGAAAGGCCTTATTGTTGTAACTTGTGCGTGTTTAAATGTGCCCAAAAAAGTGACCTTGTCAAACATATGAGAATTCACACTGGTGAGAAGCCATATTCTTGCAAATTGTGCAAATATAAAAGTGCTTCCAATAGTCATTTAGTAAAACATATGCGAACTCACACTGACACTGATGAAACGTCTTATTCTTGTACGGACTGCGAGTATAAAGGTACATCTAAACGTTCGCTATGCCGGCATAGGGTCGTGCACACTAGGAAAGCTAAGGCTCTGTAGTACATATTCATACAAAGCAAGCATGTATTTACAAGCTTTATTTGTAAATGGCAAGCATTACTGTATTGAAAATTTAATACAGTAATGCTTTAAAAAATAAAAAATAATCTATTAAACTACGACACAAAAATACGATTTGTCAGCTATGAGTTTTTGAAAAATTGGGTTTATAATTTTTAGTCGAAAGCTTAAAAATAAAAGTCCTATGGAAAAGAGTTGAATGGCAAAGTTGTAGGTAATAAAAAGATCTAAAACTTGTTTCTACACTTTTTTCACATAACCAAGTTTTTCATTTTTTATATTTATCTTTTACAAATAAAATTTTATTTTCATAAAATTTCGTGACAACTTGCCTTCTTATATCCCAAACACGCTATAATTTATTTGATTTGAAATATTTATTTTTTCACCCCATTTGGAATGAATATCGAAAAAATAACCTAATTTTCAACCGAAAAATTGGCCGTCAAAATATATATATTATGTTACCATAGTAAACTTTCTCAGAAAAGGCAAAAACCGTTTCATTTTTTCCATTCAACTCTTTTCCATAGGACTTTCAGTTTTGAGAAAAACCATTTTTTACCCCTAAACCCTCACCCTCTACCCCTTCTCGATCTCAGATCGCCCGTAATTTATTTTTCCTTTCATTTTTATGATATTCTCCTGCTTTTCCAATGAGTTTCATCCTACTGCGATTTTATTTGGTTTCAAAAATTAAATGCACTGGTCTATACTAAAGCCAAACTCGACTGAGAATGCTTGTCAACAAACAAATTTAAAATGAAGGTAGAAAATGCAACACATTTTATGCCTAATAAATTTAAAATTATGTTTTGTTTTTTATAAAATGTTATTTAAAAGATATTGAATATATTAATTAGTTTTAAGCTTATTAATCTAATTTATTGTCATGAATTCGTCATTAACAAATTAACTAAAAAAATTGGGAGTAAAATAACTAGTGATTTCTACCTCCATTTTTAATTTGTTTATTGACAAGCATTCTCAATCGAGTTTGGCTTTAGTATAGATAGGGACTTTTATAATATGTAAGAATAAAAATACATTGCTGTTATGTTACAATATTGTATTACGATGCAGCAAAATTTCGATCGAGTTTTATTTTTAGGATCGTACCAGGAATTTATGAATGTAAATTATTTATTTATTGTTTGTAGCTAAATAAATTATTAAATTGACAAGAAAAACTATGTTTCAATTTAAGTTGTTATTGTATTTATATTTATTAGTAATCCGATATATCGAACCTGTTGTAAAATTAATAAGGCTAGATCCATTGCGCTGACAGGGAAGAATAATACTAAAGAGTATATAATCCATAGATTAAAGACAACTAGATAGAGCCCATAGCGTGTCCACTCGTGAGACAGCAAATCAGCCTTATTGACATGACATGTCAACATTTAAAGTACATCATAAAACGTTATGTTTTAAAATATCGTAAAATACGAAATATTACTTTATATAAGATAGTTTAGTAAACGCATAATACATGAAATTTGCTAAAAAATAACATATCTAAGCTTTAAATCATCAATTAATGAAGTTTATGCCTACTTACGTATGAAACGTAATTCCTTCGATTTTCTGTTCGCTGCGACTGTTGCAGCCGAAAATATTACAACCCACCATAGCACGATAACGTTTAAATTAATATAGTAACGGCAAAGTTATATTATTTATCAGCAAATTTAATAAAAAGCTAATATTTGCTCAGATATGTCCCTTGTCTGTCACAAATTCCACTCTTGACAAATAATAAAAACGAACGCGCTGAAAGGGACAAAAAATAATCTTGTATCACTTTCTAATAAAGGCCGAATGAAATAAGTCTGTCACGCTCTTGAACCTATAGCCGCGTTATGACTCCATCTAGTAGTCTTTAATCTATGCACGAAACACTTAAAGTCGTGCTCTGTCAGCACGATAAAAAGTTTTTGTCCTTATAACAGTAAACGTCTTTGTAACTTTCTAGTTATTGTGGCAAGATTCGAATTAGTGAAATTAAAACTGTTATGCGATAGCTAGTAATCATGTTAAAATATTTTTAAAACTTAACTTAACATTTGTGGTATAAACCATCAAAATAAAAATGATTCAAAATTGCCACTGTCTTATGCAGACAAAAGGAGATGGTCCAAAATTGTATGGAGCACAGACTCACTTTCTGTACATAAGTTGAAAAAAACTACATGTATTAATAATCTAGTTTTGATTAGCCAAATCTCCGAATTCACTTTTATTTGGGCGAAATATTATTTATTCTCTCCAAAACAATGCAACACTTTACATATAATCATGGCGTATCTTAGATAAGTTATATTATCTATGGTAGACATTCTCCAGGTGGCGGTTAGTACATCAAAAACTAGGAGTTTCATTTTTAAGCAACGTTTTATTTAGTTCGTTTCGTTCATTTATTTTAATAAAATCCTAGTAGGTATTTTTTCCATTTTAATGATACGTGGTACATGAGTGAAGCTGAAATGGACCATTTCCTTTAGTATTTTTCTATTTACCCGTAAATTTACAGGAAACCTTTCAGATATAATTATTAAATGACAAAAAAAAAGGACATGGCCGGAATTTGTATGGAGCTGTGTCCTGAGTATAAACTATTTACGTGCAATGACATGTAATATCTTGTTTTAAAGCTTACAAGTGTAAGTTTGCTACTGTTTAAGTTTTATTTTTTATTATATAGCAATTATTGATTAAAAATGTCAAATTATAGCAGTAAATTGTAAATAATTTCATAAACGACATGCCGATAATGTGACCTGCGTTCATCCGATCAGTTTAAATCAAGTCAAATAACCCATGTTATTCACAAATATCAAATATATAATCACTTTAAAAAAAGGACAAGGCGGAATTTGTATGGAGGTGTGTTCTGAGAAATAAAAACCGGGTGCAGTGACATATAGTACCTTATTTAAAGCTTACGAGTATTAGAATACTGCTATTTAAGATTTGTGATAAAAGAACGTTAGAGAGTCTTCTATAACATGTTACAAAAAATGTGCAAAAATTATTTTAAATAGCAATGATTTTATTGTAGTTTAGCAAGGTCAAAGGTATTAGGTATGTAATTTGTAGCAAAGACTACATTATTGGTCCAACAGTTAGTCAATTTCGTGTTTTATATTTAATTAAAAGTCCTAAATACAGATAGAATTTGTATTATATGTGTATCCAAACTTAAAAGCTAATGAGAGTAAATACATAACTTTTTCTGGAATGTTATAGAGAAATATAATTTTTGCCTTAAATATTGTTTGATTTTTTAAATTTTTTATTACATACTTATAAATATTGCACATTCTATTTATTTTGGGGGCATATGCCGGCCATGTCCTTTAGTGATATTACTTTGTCCCAATCTTTTACAGGAGACCCAGTAGCATCTCTATAGGATACTTTATCTAAGCTTTGTCATGTCAATCATATATGTCATTAATCTGTGGTTTGTGCAGTCAAAGTGTCAAGAGTTAGGCCATAAAAAACTGGATTTCAGGTTGTTAATTAAATTAAAAACATATAAGTGTCAAGATTATAAATTAATCTGTGAGACCATGTACTTACTCTTTAGTCAAATCAAAACATGTCAATTTTACTAGTCTAGATAGGTACTTACACTACTTTTTGTTCCAGTATTTCCATTTCAGCCGACTGTTATTTTACTGAAATAAGAATTGAAATACTTTCTATTATTATGTTTTATTCATAAAAAATAGACTCGGCTGCCCTTACCGCTTTTCGTGGCACTGGTAAGCTGTATCCAAACCATATTTGGCATGAATGAAAGTTCAAAAAAATTTTTGTTATCAGATAAGTTTATCAACCTGATTTGACTACTTTAATTTACACCCTAAATATAAACAGAATCAGAAGATACCATGAACAGTGGTCAAGACAAAATTATCGTGAAAACTGAAGGATTAAGTGTGAAGAATGAAAATCAGGACGGAAATACTGAAGAATGGAAATACTATGCATTGGTTGACAGAGTTAAATCTGAATACAATGAATATGATGGACAGTACTCGATATCTGAAGATATCAATATTAAGTTAGAACCAAACTTATCAGATGATGCTTCCCAGGCAATTATCCAAAGGAAACAAACAGCTTCGGGCTTAACAGTTGCAGAACATGTGGTTAAACTACAAAATTTGAAACATGAAAAAATAACTTTTGAGTGTAAACATTGTTTCGAGGAGTTTTCTCATGAACAAGAATACAATGCACATATGCGCTTGCATCTAAAGGTGAGACGGGTTTTTAAAAGCTATATTTGATTGGATTAAATCTTACCCTTCCCATTGAAGGATTGATCTGAAATTTTGCATGCATTTGTACAATGTGTAAGATGTGACAATGCATTTTATTTTTTTATTTTTTTTATTGACTACAAGTTAGCCCTTGACTACTATCACACCTGTTGTTAAGTGATGATGCAGTCTAAGATGGAAGCGGGCTAACTTGTTAGGAGTGGGACGAAAATCCACACCCCTTTCGGTTTCTAAACGACATCGTACGGGAACGCTAAAATCGCTTGGCGCCCCGCCGGGAATCGAACCCAGGACCTCCGTCTTATAAATCCACCGCGCATACCACTGCGTCATGGAGGTTGTTAATTATCTGAATAGTTAATGTAACATTTAAACATTTGCAAGTATTTTCCATATTATTTAAATAGAAGCGGCTAAAACTAAGGTCCCGGGTTCATAACTAGGTGAACTTTAGCTGTTTCTATTTTAATGTAACATGTGTTATTTTTTTTTTTTTCATTTATTTATCAAATAAAAAATTACACATAAAAACAAGTACAATAAGGATACATGTAAATAACCACAGAGGTTTGACAGAACATGTATCAGTCTGCGTCTTTACATTAATATACATTTCTTTTATAATACAAAATATTCTTTTAATTTACACTTAATATTATAACGCGTTATCGCTCCTGACACAGCAGAAGGCATTGAGTTAAGTAAACGAGGAACGATGTACTGTGTTGTCCTTTCGCCGTAGGCGTTGTTAGTTATTCAATTGGGGTTTGGGCAGTAATGTTAATTCTTTGTTTTATGTCTGACAGACCTATGATGCTGATAGTGAACGTGAGACGTCACAAATGTGTGAGCCTCGTACAGCTGTAAGCTCTGGCTGGGAGTCGGCGCACAACATTGAGCACAAGTCAGTATACTGTAGCAGTTCACAACAGCCTTATCTCTCCGAGCTGTTGTGTACACTCCACTTCCCAATACTCTGCATACATTCTCACATGAGTATACTTTACAGGCATGCAGTTCAGACCCTGGATATTGAATTTCACCCTGCCGCAGACTTGATTCAACATTCTGGTAAGTGAGAGTATTAACATATTATTGGAATGGAATCCCTATCAATGAATTTGTTGCTATGTTAGCAGTATCAGTGTGCTCAATCTACTGGACCCTTGGGTGGCAGCAGCAGGGGATGCACTTGTGCCCCCTTTTCAGAAAAGTAAATACATACAGAACTTAATGTACATAGAAATACAATGAAAAACTACATTACAATTTAAGAGAGACGAATATCTTAGCATTCCATGGATTCACAGTGCGGGTGCTGGGTCCATCGCATGGCTGAGAGAAAAAACAGAGCCCGAGACTTGTGACACGGGTGTAGGTTTAATTGTACCTTTAGTGACGGCCGTCAACACTCACCTCCTCTGTTCAAGTTATTCTCCCTGCCCAGCCAAATTTGGAAGGACCCTACTAGAGCAGCTTTGGACACTCTTTCCAATATGGAGCTTACTGCACTTCTAGTAAGGCCAAAATTATCAGGTCTTAACTTTGAAAAAGATTGTTAAGTTTTTGAATCATCATTTCATCCAGAGGCATTTTATTTAGTGTAAAGTTCTTTGATCTATGCCCACTACTTAATTCTCCTCCAGATTTCCTCGTTATGGATTCTATCCTTTAGAGAGACACCCAACATAGCTCGCTCCATACCTGCTAAGCGACTTTGAATTTGTGAACCAGGCCAACTGTCAGTGTCCACGTTTCTGCGTGCGCCGTACGGTAATACGGGCAGGACACACACGTTGAAGACTTTGGTCTTCAAGGATAAGCAAGTTGAAGTGGCAGTGGGCAGGCCATGCAAGTCGCAGAACAGACGGTCGCTGGGGCTGGCGTGTTCTGGAGTGGAGGCCACGTACTACTAAGCGCAGTGTAGGAAGCTCTCCAGCCCGATGGTCCGACGACCCTAAAAAGGTAGTGGGAAGTGGCTGGATGAGGAAGGCAGAGGACCGTGTGTGGTGGCGCGCTCTCGGGAAGGCCTATATCCAGCAGTGGACGGATACAGGCTGATAATGAAAACTTCTTTCGGATGTTCTAACTTTAATACACTAACTTATTATTCTATCATTTATTAACTTACATTTTTTTTTAAATTTTGTTGAAAATTTGAAAAAAAATATGCTTATAAAATTATAAAAAAAAACACTATTAAAAATTTATAAAAAAAAATCCATTCCGCTTGCTGCGGGGCCCAGTGGTCCAAGCAACCGGTGGTCAGGGCCCCAGAGTGAGGAACCTCCTCACAATACGCGCCGTTTCAAGAATAACCGCCTTCTGTATCCGACCCTTGATCCAACAATTAAGCGAAAGCTTTTTAAGATATTCGTCAAAGCTTTTCGCTATAAGACCGTTGACTGAAACGACTATAGGAACAATCATTGTTGAATCAACATTATTGTTAAATATTACGTATATGTATATATTTGTATATTTATAGTAATAAAAAAGAATATATTTACATAAAGTCATCCAATTGTTCACCTAAAGATGCCTGGGTTCACTGGCACTATTTCCTCTCTGAATAGCAACGCTTATTCTTTGAGCCAAATACGGACCAGCATGTTGGTCACCAGATATATGGATCAGTTGTTTTGAAAAAGTTTTAGGTATCCGATGACCAGAGTCTCAAACGCAAGCGTCGCAAATATAAAGTCTGTAGATAAGACTGAATATAAGACTACTCGCAAGCATTTATGGCACTTGAGGGTTTGAGCATATTTGTTAGGGGCACCACTTTTAAGATAAACACTGCAGATTGACCTTTGGACGGCCGAGTGGCGCCGGTAGTGACCCTGCTTCTGCGTCCTAGGCTGTGGGTTCGATTCCCACCTCTGGAAAATGTTTGTGTGATGAGCATGGATGTTTTCAGTGTCTGGGTGTTTATCTATATATTATAAGTATTTATGTATTATATATATTAAAATATTCATCAGTTATCATAGTACCCATAACACAAGCTGCCTAAGCTTACTTTGGGGCTATATAGCGATGTGTGTAATTGTCCTATAATATTATTATTACCTTATTGATTTTTTCAATAGTCGCATTTTTGAAAGAGAATTATTTTGTATTATTTTTGTATTCGTATTTTAAATTGACCTGATAATATTGTCACCATTAAAGAAAATCCAAATTTATAAAATAACCACGACAATACTCGTATTTCTGATTCTACTAAACCATCACATAAGGGTAGATCCGTTTGAGTTGTACATTTTAAAGTCAAGCGCGCTAAATTGTGCCAAATCATCATCATCATCATTACCAGCCTGTAGACGTCCACTGTTGGACATAGGCCTTTTTTAGGGACTTCCAAACAACGATCCCGAGCCGCCTGTTGCCAGCGGCGCCCTGCGACACGTTTGATGTCGTCAGTCCACCTGAATGACAAATGACGAGAAGTAATTCAGTCTTGGTTACGCGAAAAGAGATTTTTATAAATACAAAATATATATTAAGCGAATACAAACATTTTATGTACTTGTCCGTATGTACTAAGTGTGACTTGCAAATAAAATACTACTTATTAAGAATATTTCCGCATTGCAAAACTTTCCTAGTGACTTAAGTATTATGTTGAAAATAATACGGATTGTTCGGTGAATAGATGTGTATATTAATTTTGTGTCCATCGCCAGTAGCTAGGGTCCACCATCTTAACAGCAATTACGAGGGCTGTTATTTAGTTTGAGCCTAAAACTGAAAACACAAATTACAATTAATGGCTTTATTTTTATTGTTTTTCGAAGTATTTTTGATGATCAATTTCTCTTTTGCTTACCTTCGAACCAATTTTTGTAGCACTTTTTTCACTCTGATTGAGGTTTAAGTGTTTATTATTTTACATTGATGCATTCAAAAACCGGTTTTTGATCGCATCAACGTTTAGGAGATACCTTAACTGAATTGAAATGATTTTGTTTCAGTCGCCCCATTGCCCGCGCAACTTGCAGCCAAAGAAGATGATACGATCGAGGAAAAAAAACAAGTATATGAAATTAAAGATGAATTACACACCCGTTCGACTGACAGCAACAACCATGAAGTCAAACTACATGATACATTCAAAGAACATGAACAATCAAAAAAATCCATTAGCTCTCGTGACAGGCAAAACTTTGACACTTTGACACCGGCAACAAGTGAGAGTGACGTCACACAAAACATAAACGAAAGTGATAAGCTCTACTCGTGTGAGTTTTGCGAGTATAAATGTACTGCTAAAATCAACCTAGTGAGACATAAGCGTACCCACACTGGTGAAAAACCATTTTCTTGTAACATATGTGATTTTAAATGCACACTAAATGGTAACCTAGCGAGACATATGCGTACTCACACTGGGGAAAAACCGTTCGCTTGTAACGTATGTGATTTCAAATGTAAACTAAACGGTAATCTAGTGCGACATATGCGCACTCACAGTGGTGAAAAGCCATATTCGTGTGAGTTGTGTGAGTATAAATGTACTCATAAAGTTAACTTAATGCTGCACATGCGCACTCACACTGGTGAAAAACCATATGCTTGCAGTATGTGTGATTTCAAATGTACACTAAATGGTAACCTAGCCAGACATATGCGTACTCACACTGGGGAAAAGCCTTATTCGTGTGAGTTGTGCGAGTACAAATGTACTCATAAAATTAACTTAGTGATGCACACACGCACCCACACTGGTGAGAAACCCTTTAGTTGTAACGTATGTGATTTCAAATGTACACTAAAGGGTAATCTAGTGAGACATATGCGTACTCACACCGGTGAAAAGCCTTATTCCTGCAAGGTGTGCAAGTATGCATGTACTACAAGCAATGCCCTGGGGTCACACATGCGTCGCACTCACCCTGGCTTATAGCCTGTATTTATATAGCACTAGAAGACGCCCGCGACTACGTGCACAAGGAAAATAATGTATTGCAACTTTTCATGTTGCACTAAATGACATGACCCGTTTGAATGCCATATGTCCACATGGGCTTGAACATAGATTAAAGACTACTAGATGGAGTCATAACGCGGCTGTAGGTTCAAGAGCGTGACAGACTTATTTCATTCGGCCTTAGAAAGTGACACAAGATTATTTTTTGTCCCTTTCAGCGTGTTCGTTTTTATTGCTTGTCAAGAGTGGAGTTTGTGACAAGCAAGGCACATATCTGAGCAATTATTAGCTTTTTATTAAATTTGCTGATAAATAATATAACTTTGCGGTTACGATATTAATTTAAACGTTATCGTGCTATGGTGGGTTGTAATATTTTCGGCTGCAACAGTCGCAGCGAACAGAAAATCGAAGGAATTACGTTTCATACGTAAGTAGGCATAAACTTCATTGATTGATGATTTAAAGCTTAGATATGGTTTTTTTTAGCAAATTTCATGTATTATGCGTTTACTATCTTATATAAAGTAATATTTCGTATTTTACGATATTTTAAAACATAACGTTTTATGATGTACTTTAAATGTTGACATGTCATGTCAATAAGGCTGATTTGCTGTCTCACGAGTGGACACGCTATGGGCTCTATCTAGTTGTATTTAATCTATGGGCTTGAATTATTGTATTATGTTGGCAGCATCGTATACTCTGTGTGAAAAGACTATAGACAATAGTGGCCATATTTGCTGTGTTGTGGTACCCCATTTCAAGCATAAACTAAAGACTGTCTAATAAAAATGGCGGGCGGTAGGCTATCAAATATGCCCCCTATGGAAAATTGTTATTATTCACCTTGGTGTCCGAGTCTTGTGCAGTCATATTGTTTTAACTATTGTAAGAATCTGCACGTAATGTTTAATTAAGTGATTACTGTAAGAATGTTTCATTTTGATTATATTTGATGTCTTTGTAAATAAATTGTTTCGATTAAGTTTGTCTTTTGGTGTTTTAAGTTTTATTCCCTTTGGGCTGTTTGTTAACTATTATAAAAAAACCGACTTCAAAGCGCACTAAAATATAAAAAATAATTGCGTCATTTATATAGTTACTTTAATTTGAGAAAGTGACAGGAGACCATAATTATTTCAATAATTTAAGTGCCTGTAACCTGCAAGTCTTCGTCAGATTGTAACTTTTATTTTCAGTGTTTTATTCCATTTTACAATAAAGTAATGTAAAATGTATAAATTATTGTTTATCAGATTTTGAATATGTATTACCTGATTGAATAAGTTATTGTATTGATAACATAACATATGTGATTATTTCTATGTGTTCAATAAATATTGTATAATATGTCTATCTATCTATGTTTTATTTAAAAATCTTAAATCGTATGACGACCTCCGTGGCGCAGTGATATGCGCGGTGGATTCATAAGACGGAGGTCCTGGGTTCGATTCCCGGTGGGGCAGATTGAGATTTTTCTTAATTTATCTTGGTCTGGTTAGTGGGAGGCTTTCGCCGTGGCTAGTTACCACCCTACCGACAAAGACGTACCGCCAAGCGACTTAACGTTCCGGAACGATGTCGTGTGGAAACCAAAAAGGGTGTGGATTTTCATCCTACTCCTAACAAGTTAGCCCGCTTCCATCTTAGATTGCATTATCACTTAACATCAGGTGTGATAGCAGTCAAGGGCCAACTTGTAATCGATAAAAATAAAAAAAAATCTAATAATTCATTGTTATCAGCTTATTGCCGGCCCACTATAGAGCTAGGCCTACCTCCTTATAGGAGAGGGGATATGGAGCGCAGACCCACCACGCTGCTTCAATGCGGGCTTAGGATGATAATGGTTCATTCATTAACGATCACTATCAAATGTTTATAGTAGTAACCGGGACCTACGTCTTAACGTGCTCTGCTAGGCACGGGGGTGGAACGCCACCAAGTTCCCGACTCCGGGCTTAGAATGTTTTGGAAATTTCATACTTATGGCTGGTGGGAGGCTTTCGCCGTGGCTAGTTACCACCCTACCGACAAAGACGTATCGCCAAGCGATTTAGCGTTCCGTTACGATGTCGTGTAGAAACCGAAAGGGGTGTGGATTTTCGTCCCACTCCTAACAAGTTAACCCGCTTCCATCTTAGACTGCATCATCACGTAACATCAGGTGTGATAGCAGTCAAGGGCCAACTTGTAGTCGATAAAAAAAATACAAGTATTAAAAAGCCATAATTATTCCGTGACCCGACTCAGGATTCAGGAGACTCGTGATCGAAGCCACCCACTAGACTAACGAGGTCACCCCCCTCCTTATATAAGATGGGATATGGAACTTAAAGCCACCACGTTGCTCCAATGCGGGCGGGATTAGGACGTTGAAGTTTGTTTTTAAAACAATAATTTCTGGGTCATGATAATGTCCGAGCAATGCCAGCGGTGCCTAGGCACAAGGTGCAAACCTTGGAGGAGTGTAGAAGGTACTGTGTCGTGCGATAGCCAGTATTACTAATTAAGTATTTCTTGTAGTTATAGACTAATCAAGCCTAAAACAACCTTACATCTTTTAATATCCATCAAAATTAAAAAGGTATCATAAATTATTCAAGATGTCTAATTTCTTATACACATTAAGTTTAGTCGGATTACTTTGTTGCGATTCCTTGGGGCTCTTATATTACTAATCTAAGGCTCGGCTGATATACGCATAATCAAGCCGCATGAATCATAAATAATTAATGTTGCTAATAACAAAATGAAAGAAAAATTGTAAGATATTTTTACTGGTTTAAAAAAGAATAATAATAATCTTATCGTGGTTTTTATTACTTTCTCCAGTTATTTACACCAAAAGTATTTGTAACGAAAAGTACCAGTCAGGCTTAGGTAGGTAAATAGGCACTTTACTAATTCTAGTATGATTTTTTATATTGCAACTAGATGTTTCCCATTTAGGTATATTGGGATAAAATTTTTATAGTATGTAATCAAAGTGATGGAGCTTAATCCATATCTAAAAATGCAACCAGGTGCTTGTGAATTATTACGTTGCATATCTTCTCTTATTCCAAGAGTATCTACAATCTAATTCGTATTCAGTATTATGGTTCCATGTCATATCTAGGACATACCTAATCTAAGATATATAAAAATAAAAAATATTCTGTGACAAAGTTCCCTTAATATCCTATTTAATCTGTGTTCTGTGCCCTTAATCTTTCTCTTAGATGAAACAATGATCTTACTCTGTGGTTAAATTATGAAGTTATTATTTATTTTCTTTTTAGGCGACGATGATTTTCTTCTCAAATAAAAAATAAGATAAATACTCTCTATTTGTACATATATTTTAGACACCCGCAGCTGGCACGAATGAAAGCCTCAAAGAATTTAATTAACTACTTACCTATAATCAGATTAATTTTATCAACCTGATTTAACCACTGATTTATATTTTAGAAACCCTTAAATATAATAAATATAAACAATAAAAAGAGACTATGGATTGTGGTGAAGAAAATATCGTGAAAATTGAAGGAAATAATTTAAAGGTTGAAAAACATGATAGAAAAACTGAAGAAATTAGTGTAAAAACTGAAGAATTTCAACACTCTGTTGTGGTTGATAAAGTTAAATCTGAATACAACGAATATCATGGACAGTACTTGATATCTGATCAAATAATTAACATTAAGATAGAGCCAAACTTATCAGATGATGATGCTTCCCAGGAGGTTATCCAAAGAAAACAAGCAGCTTCGGAGTCAATAGTTGCAGAACATGTGGCTAACCGTCATAACTTGAAACCTGAAAATATAACATTAGTGTGTATACAATGTTTTGAAAAGTTTTCTCATGAACAAGAATACAATGCACATATGCTCAAGCATCTCAAGGTGAGTCAGGTTTTACAAACTGTTATTTAACTCGCCCTGTTTATCAAGGTTAGAGAGAGACGAATATCTTAGCATTCCATGGATTCACCGTGCGGGTGCCGGGTCCATCGCGTCGCTGAGGCGTGTAGGTTTAAAAGAGTACTCTTAGTGACGCCCGTCAACACTCACCTTCTCTGTTCAAGCTATTCTCCCTGCCCAGCAAAATTCGGAAGGACCCTACTAGAGCAGCTTTGGACACTTGCTCCAATATGGAGCTTACTGCACTTTTAGTAAGGCCAAGATCTTTTACCAGGTTATAGAGTGACTTCACTTGTATACCTCTCGCACCGCATACTGCATATAAACTAACCACATAGTTGCCTTACTGATGACGGATTGATTTTAAAGAGACAAATTTCTTATTCCATGGATTCACCATTCGGGTGCCCAGTCCATCTTGTAGAAGAGAGAAAAACACCTCACAGAGTCT
The DNA here is from genome assembly GCA_034621355.1 of Mycalesis mineus. NCBI lineage: Eukaryota > Metazoa > Arthropoda > Insecta > Lepidoptera > Nymphalidae > Mycalesis > Mycalesis mineus. Next base: position 316,336 of record CM067906.1, on the reverse strand, counting down.
GAGACTAGCGGTAACAATGCAATATTATGATCACATGGAACTGATATGATGTTGGAACGTAGCCATAGAAATTTTGCATTAAAACTATACAACCCCATGAGTGTATCAAATATTATATAGTGTGGCAGAGAGAAAACCAGTTCTTCGGAATGTTGACCTGAGCGTCGACTTAAGAGATCTCTAAGGCTAGCCATCACTCAACTGTTCTTGTAGTTCTCCCAGCTTACCTAAAAAAATTGGTTGCCTAAAAAAATGTCTGTAAAGTCGGTTTACTGACGATAGTTGAACGTGACAATGTCTTAAGAAAATACTGATGGAATGGTAGCATTTAAATGGTTATTAAAAATTTTAATTTAAGTATATTTTTATAAATATTAATTTAAATTAATAAAATAATTGATTTTGATTTTATAAATTTATATTTTAAATTTATAATAAGTATATTAATTTATAAATATATTAATTTTTAATTTAAAATTAATATATTTAATAATTATATTTAATAGACGGATGTAGAACGCTGCCGAACGCAAAGGCCGATTGTGCTTCTTTGTCGCTCGTTCTGCGCTCTCGCTTGCACTTCAAGACTTACATGGAACGCCTCAAAGCGAGGTAACGACGCATGACGTCATGTTTTTTCGTGCGTGCAGCCGGCTATAGAATTATAAGACGTTGTCACGTCAAAAAATAATAATAGATACAAAACAATACATTACTGCATAAAGAGACGCTAACATCTGAAAATATGATGAGCAGCATTGCGACAGGAACATGATGCAGCATCACAAAATATAATTAAACAGAACTGAACTTGAACTATGTCTCACCCTCTCTACTTTCACTGCCTTAAGAACTTTTTCAATTAATTAATATAAGAATCTAATTATTATAGAACATTGAATATTGTTTTAGTATTAATTAAATACAGAAATAATGTATATGTTAATTTATGTAATAAAGTAAATGGAAGTATTAAATAAGTATCTTATGAGTAACACCTTGATAATCATGATGCCTATCAATTGAATATTAATTAATTCATTATGAAAATTATCAACAAATCCAAAATTTCTAATGTTTTGTAATTATTTGATTTTAATTTATACAAATAAAAAATACCTAATCTATGTAAACATTTGTATGATATGGCAACCAGGATTTAATGTTGGTGCTGAAATGTGGCCATAAGAACTCGGCAGCAAATTTACAATCAGCTCAATTAATTCATTAACAATTTAATTAGTTGATGTTAAAATATGTTTGTGTTGTTCAATTGTGTTTTGGTCAGTATTCTTAGTCATATGTTTTGTGCCCGACAGACCAGTGATGCTGACAGTGAATGTGTGACATCACAAGTGTGTAGGCCTCATACAGCTGTGAGCTCTGGCAGGGACTCGGCGCACATCATTGAGCACAAGTCAGTATAGTAGTGGTTCACAACAGCATTGCTTCCTCTCTGAGCTGCTGTACACTCCACTTCCCACTACTCTTTGCATACATTCTTACACAAGTATACTTTACAGGCATGCAGTTCAGAGCCTGTACGATGACTCTCGCCCTTCCGCGGGCTTGATTCAACATTCTGGTAAGTGAGCAGACAGTTGATATATTAATAGAAGTCTCACCTGTTGATGAATATGCTTAATCGAGTTATTGATGTTGCTAACATAGCAACAAATTCAGCGGGTCCAAAAACAAAGGGTCCGGTACATTTGCTGGACCCATGGATGGGAGCAGCTAGGAAATGCACTTGCACCCCTTTTTGAGAAGAGTAAAGACAGATGGATCTAGCGGCAGAAAGAAAAAGCCAAACAGAGTCTGGGAACTGCAACGCGGGTACAGGCTTGAGGTTACCCTTTGTGACGGGTCAACGCTCGCCTTGTCTGCGCAAATAATTCTCCCTGCCCAACCAAATCTCTTAAGATTCTGCTAGAGCAACTCAGTCAGGCCAAGATCTTTGAGCAGGTTGTAGACAGATTTTGCTGGTACATCTCTTGCACCTACTTCAACTGCATATAAACTAACGTTTGATTTTTACTTTAAAAAAAAATATCCTAAACTGTGGTTAACATTATTCAATAAAAATAAAAGTATAGTAATCTCTTTTCAAAAAATTATAAGGTGACTTAGTTATTGGTACTTTTATAGTATGGTTGGCTGGTGACATATCTCTGATCCATTAATTACTTAATTATTATTAATATCGTCTATATTATATTTTCGTCAGAGCCATTAATTAAAGGGCATCCTGTATAATCATATTTTTGTGTATTAAAGGAAATATTCAAAATTTTGTTTCAGCGACTCCATTGCCTGCTCAATTTGCAACCAAAGAAGATTTTACAATCAAGGAAAATAAACAAGGACTTAAAGATGAATTACACAACCAGTTATCTGAAAGCAACAATACAACTAAGACAAACGTCATAATTACAAATCCCAAAAGATCGAAAAAATGTATTAGCTCTTGTAACAGGTTAAATGTTGATGCTGCATCTACAAAGTCACACTGTTTGGCAACAAGTAAGAGTGACGTCACCGTGACACGAAACATAAGCGAGAGTGAAAAGCCTTATTCTTGTCAGATATGCGAGTATAAATGTGCTCGTAAAAATAGATTAATGATACACATGCGCAATCACACTGGTGAAAAACCATTTTCTTGTAACTTATGTGATTTCAAATGTACACTAAATGGTAATCTAGTGCGACATATGCGTACTCACACCGGTGAAAAACCTTATTCATGCGAGCTGTGCGAGTATAAATGTACACAAAAAGGTACATTATTGCTTCACATGCGAAGACACACCGGTGAAAAACCATACACTTGTGATGTGTGTATGTTAAAATTTGCTAAAAAATGGTATTTAGTGAGTCATATGCGAACACATACTGGAGAAAAGCCTTATTCTTGTGAGCTATGCGAGTATAAATGTGCTCATAAAATTAATTTAGTGATACACATGCGCACTCACACTGGTGAAAAACCATACGTTTGTAATTTATGTGAGTTCAAATGCAATAAAAAATATAAGCTGGTGCATCATATGCGCACTCACACGGGTGAGAAACCATACGCGTGTAACGTATGTGACTTTAAATGTACACAAAAGGGTAACTTGTCGAGTCATATGCGAAGACACACTGGTGAAAAACCTTACTCGTGTGAAATATGCGTTTATAAATGTACTTTAAAAAACAGCCTAAAGCTACACATGCGTACTCATACTGGTGAAAAACCGTATGCTTGTAATGTATGCGAATTCAAATGTAGTCAAAATGGTGCTCTAAAGTTACATAAGCAAACTCACTCTGCTGTAAAGTCTTATTCCTGCAAGGTGTGCAAGTATACAAGTGCTACAAGTAGCGCTCTGGGGTCACACATGCGTCGTACTCACCCTGGTTAATAACCTGTATTTTATACTGTACTAGCATACATTTTGATGGTCGTGTGACAGTGGGTGAGTGACCCTGCTTCTGCGTCCTAGGCTGTGGGTTCAATTCCCAAATCTGGCAAAATTATGAGCATTGATGAGACGAATATCTTAGCATTCCATGGATTCACCGTGCGGGTGGGGGTCCATCGCGTGGCTGAGAGAAAAACTCCGAACAGAGCCCGAGACTTGTGACACGGGTGTAGGTTTAAGAGTACCCTTAGTGACGCGCGTCAACACTCACCTCCTCTGTTCAAGTTGTTCTCCCTGCCCAGCCAAATTCGGAAGGACCCTACTAGAGCTGCTTTGGACACTCGTTCCAATATGGAGCTTACTGCACTTCTAGTAAGGCCAAGGTCTTTTAGCAGGTTGTAGAGAGACTTCGCTGGTATACCCCTCGCACCCACTTCTACTGCGTATAAACTAACCACATAGTCATTTTTGGTTAGTTCATTAGTAAGGTCATAATATTTCCAGTGTCTGGGTGTTTACGTATATAATTATTATAAGTATTTATGTATAATATATATAAAAATATTCATCAGTTATATTAGTACCAATAAGACAAGATACCTATGCATACTTTGGAGCTATATAGCGATGTGTATATTGTCCTATAATATTTCCAATATTAAATGAAAAAAAATATTGATAACATAATCTGTTTTTTTGCATTTCTGCGGAATGCTATAAATTCTTGTTGTCTGTCTGTCTGTGAGTCTGTCCGCACTATTTATATGTTCCCCTACAACTTCCAAACGGCTTGGCCGATCCCCAATATGATGACATATTCTGTTCTGACATACTTTTTTTTTTACCCGACTGCGTCAGAAAGAGGGAAATGTTTTTATGTGTCTTCGCGGATAACTTCGTCGATTACTCATAATCATAGATTAAAGACAACTAGATAGAGCCCATAGCGAGTCCACTCGTGAGACAGCAAATCAGCCTTATTGACATGACATGTCAACATTTAAAGTACATCATAAAACGTTATATTAAAACGTTATAAAACATCATATGTTTTAAAATATCGTGAAATACGAAATATTACTTTATTTAAGATAGTTTAGTAAACGCATAATACATGAAATTTGGTAAAAAAATAACATATCTAAGCTTTAAATCATCAATCAATGAAGTTTATGCCTACTTACGTATGAAACGTAATTCCTTCGATTTTCTGTTCGCTGCGACTGTTGCAGCCGAAAATATTACAACCCACCATAGCACGATAACGTTTAAATTAATATCGTAACCGCAAAGTTATATTATTTATCAGCAAATTTAATAAAAAGCTAATAATTGCTCAGATATGTCCCTTGTTTGTCACAAACTCCACTCTTGACAAGCAATAAAAACGAACACGCTGAAAGGGACAAAAAATAATCTTGTGTAACTTTCTAATAAAGGCCGAATGAAATAAGTCTGTCACGCTCTTGAACCTACAGCCGCGTTATGACTCCATCTAGTAGTCTTTAATCTATGCTCATAATGCATTGTTGTCAGCAATGATAATGACCCGGAGCGACAGCTTAGACATCAGCTAGCGCTTTTTGTTCTAAGTATACAGTTTGTCAGCTTATCGGGGTGTTCTATTTAATCATTACAAGTTAGATTTCATTCACACACAATTCTCAATATGGAACTCTTAACGGCCATTTGGCGATGACGAACATGTTGCCCGAGCGTTACCTCGGTAACGCGTGGTCCTAAAACTTAAAGATTTAAGATGATTGCTTTGTTATGCATTATATTTAGTTGATTATTTTGTCATAGACCCTTACGGGAAGACTCCTTGTAACATCTCTATAGGATACCTTCTCTAAGGCTGTATAGCTGTCACTGGTGACAGTCGGTATCTATCATTCAAATAATTTGCCGATACTTTGTGTTCGATTACGATTTATAGAGCCTAATTGCCTAATGCCATACTTTATTTGAATTATAAAGTGTCAAGTGATTTTCATAATTATTAGCAGCTGATTTTGTTTGTCGTGCGGTAAAAATGTTTTTTAATACGATCTTACGTATTGTTAATGAGTACAAGTACCTAAAAAGTTGACCAAACTTTGATTGACTAATGAATAATGATGACGAAGTCATTGTTTTTCACACTATCCTCGGATAACTGTTGGTGCTGGAGCATTAGTAGTAAAGAAGCAGAAGTAGAAGTATCTTGTAGTATATTTACAGGTATGTACGATATGCCTGAAAACTGTCAATATGCAGTTATTAAGTATAAGTAATAAGTCAGCTGTCTTATGAGTAAACAAGCTGGATGAGTTGATCCGGCATATGAAGAATTTATCGGAAAGTACACTTATAATTTTAACTGCTAGGTACCTACTATATCTCAAAAACATCATACTATATCTAAAACATCATAGCTAAATATAAAAAATGTTTAATTTTTAATAAATTTCTTATAAATAACCTAAAAAGAAATATCTTTTTGTTGATCTTTTTTTCATTAAGTTTAGGATTAAGTCAAATTCATTTATTTCAAGACATTACATAAAAATCTACAACAGGGACTGAACACAAATATCAACAGACATTCGACACTAATAGGATGAGGGACTTTAGAAGGGAGAACATTATATAGATCCCTAATCTGAAGCTTGGCAAGATGCATAGGTGGGCATTGTAATAACGGAACGCGTGTATTTTAAGCAACAATTATTCAACAACTGCGTGATGCGTGTCACAGACATCACACCACCGACATACCCACGTTAAAATAATAATATTGTATGACTACCTACACATAGGTACATACACTACATTATCCCCCCCTTTATAAAGACAGTTACAACAATTACAACATTATAAATTATTGGTCTACACCATCGTAACCAAATCGCTCGGGCGGTCTTCGCTCACGTGTACCGTAACTATGGCGGTAGACCAATAATTTATAATGTAATAATATTGTATGACTACCTACACATAGGTACATACACTACAGGCATGAATGACCAAGATGCAATAAGGAAATAGTTGATAGCACCTAATGTTCAGTCAGTTTTTGAAATAAAGAACAAGGGCAGGCTGGATAGATTTTTGCCAATTTTGATTCAATCCGGAAGGACTCCTAAAATAGGTTTTTGCAAGGGCATTCAAGTCTTACAATTAATTTTCAATATGGTCTCGGGGTTCCAGTTGCTACAGCTCCAGTAGCTGTCTCATTTCCAGGTACATTAGAGTGGCCAGAGATTCAAACAAGCAAAATGAATAATCTTTGATTATGTGACAGCAGAGTGTGCCTGATCTTTAAGATATTGTGAAATTTTGACTTGCTTTTGAAGGGGTTTTCTTTAATAGATATTAAAATACTTAATGTGTCAGTAAAATAACTGTCTGTTGAATGTTATGGGAGTGTGCAAACAGGACTGCTTCCAATGTAGCAATAGCTTCTCCTGTCAACACTGAAGACTCGGGAGGACTTTTGAATTTTCAGATGATTTTAGGACACCTGAGAACCCAACAGGCAGCATCACTGCATCGATCAGGGGATAACTTTGATGCATCAGTTAAAGGCGCATGGTTTGACCAATTTTGATGAAAATTAGCTTGAAATTTAATGTTAGTGTCTGGGGCTCCTTTTATTTGGCCAAGATTTGTGTTGATAGGGGGATTGTAAATCACGGCTTTATATGGGGTGGAGATAGAAATTTTGATAATTGTGTTAGTCAATTTTACGATGTCAAGTAGATAAGAAGAGGAGTTATTACTTTTATTTCATGAAGAAGTGATAACTTCTTATGGAAGGATAAACCATTTAGTTACACAATGCTTTACCATGTTTGTCCGTCTTCCTTTACTCTCACACATTCAGCAGTGGTGGGCAGGCTCCTCCTCTCTCACTCTAACCTACAGCCCTAGCCATAGTTTAGTTATCATTTATGTTGGGCGTCCCAAGATGCACATGTTTTCTTTTTAAATAAGCACTTATAAGTCTACATAGTAGAAGAGACTACCACCTGTTTACCGCCAGAAAACAGATTGTACTGAGAAGAGCTGACAAGAAATCCAGCAGTTGCTCTTGGCCCACAATAGAGTCAGGCCACGCTCTTCATAGGAAAGGCGATATGGAGCATAGGAACACCATGCTGCTCTAATAAATGTTGGCAATCTTAGGGTGGTAATGTATGATTAATTAACTAAAAAAAGAATTATCTAAATCGGATAACTCTGTTAAAAGTTATGAGTGGTCATATATATATGCGTCAAATTGAGTCCTTTTTTGTAAGTTAAAAATCACTATTAAAGTTGACAAATCAGGACCTACAGCTTGACATAGTCTCCTGAGCACCAAGGAGAGACTCTGGTCTTAAAATTTACTGGAAAATCCTTAGAACTTACATGAAAATTCTTAAAAGAAAGAAAACTGAATATTATTTGATAGACTGACCCAAGACTCGCACCCAAAAGTTGAAGTCTGAAGCCACATATGTTAAACACTACAGTTGTAATATTCAGAACACTTTGTTACTGACTGTACTATTATTTTATATAAGACTTTTGTAGACGATGTATGAAATGTACAATAACAATGTAATTAGTAATTAGCAATGACCATTTACCGCTAACAAGGAAAGTTCCAGAAATGTGTTTATTTACATTAATTAACTATGTTTGTATAATCTTAACTTATAAGGTCCTCCAACCCCTATTATAGTCAGTTCCTTCCTAGTTTCTTTTCGAGTTGTACTATAATAAAGTATTATTATGTCGTAACGCTGCTGTTGTGTTCTTCAAGACTTCCGTACACCCGAACATTACACAGTCATAACAGTGTTATTCATTCATCATTAATAGATAGTTATTACTAATAGGTAATAAAATTGTTATTGTGTAATTGTTAATAATTAATTAGTTATTAACAATTACTAATGACCATTGCTAACAAAAACAGTTTCCAGAAATGATTTTTTTGTTCTCATTCTGATCTGATCAAATATTTGTTTTAACACATATTATATCATTTCGGTTCCTGTTCATCTACTGATGTAGCATTCTTTCAGTTTTCAGTGTTGCTAGTATAAGATAGTGATGTGTGGTGCTGACTCGCGACCCCAATTCTTGTTGCAACATGTGCAACTTGAATTGACTTGACATCAACATATTGTTGTGCAGTGCTGTAACTAGGGCAGTGCCAGCGGTGCCCAGGCACAGGGCGCAGACCTTACCAGAATATATACAAACAATACCTTATTTAGAGTCAGTTACAAGTCTGGAGGGTGCATTACGCTCGCTGGCACAGGGCACATAAATTGCAGGTTACGGCTCTGTTGTTGTGTTGTAACGTTGTCAAAGCTGATTCATGAAATATTTCACTGCTAGGTTCACTGCTAGGTATCATCACATCACTGCTAGGTTCACTGCTAGGTATCATCACATCACTGCTAGGTTCACTGTTAGGTATCATCAAATCACTGCTAGGTATCACAACATCGCTTATGTTCATAATATTTTTTGTTCTTGCTCACTTTGTTACTGAAGTTTGCTTATTAAGTGTAAAAGTTATTTTTTTTAACCAACTTCAAAAAAGGAGGTTATCAATTCGACCTGTACGTATGCAATATTTTCAGAACCAACCAGTTTTCGCATATGTTAGTCTATATCAGATTCTGAACAAATAAATGTGCCAAATTTCAAAAGTATGTATGTATGTATTTATGTTTGAGGAGGCAATTCTCTGGAACTGCAAGTCCGATTTAAGTAATTATTTTTTGTTGTACTAGGTATTATTTAGCTTAGGGTACACTGCAAATTTCATCAAAATCGGTTTAGTAATTTTTGATATAGGTAATTGTTTATATATGACTTTTCAATAGTATTCTGATTTTGATAATCCTTTTTTTATTAGAAAGCGTGCACTTCCAAAATGGTTCCATAGTCATCATGTTAGGATCTGATGATGAAATCTTGGTTAAATTGAAGGAACTCTTCTAATTTTATAGGCACACTTGCAGCGATTTCGGTGTTTGTGCAAGTGTCGGTAGCTTTTTGGCTTCAAGTGCCATATAATGAACTCTAATAATATAGTAAGAGTAGGTTACGTGTCAATAAATTACTAAAAAGTAAGAAAAAAAAATTTAATAGGTTTAAGGGTACCCTTAGTGACGCGCGTCAACACTCACTTCCTCTGTTCAAGTTATTCTCTCTGCCCAGCCAAATTCGGAAGGACCCTACTAGAGCAGCTTTGGACACTCGTTCCAATATGGAGCTTACTGCACTTCTAGTAAGGCCAAGGTCTTTTAGCAGGTTGTAGAAAGACTTCGCTGGTATACCCCTCGCACCCACTTCTACCGCGTATAAACTAACCACATAGCCATTTTTGGTTAGTTCATTAGTAAGGTCATAAACATCATTTTATTTATAATTATCATTCATTATTTTTTATAATTTATTTACGTATTACACTTATATTAGTTATTATTATCCGTTTATTTTTTTTTGATGTTATATAGCTTTACGCTATATAACATCACACTGCAACAATAGGAGTGAAAAATCAGTGAAAAATTTGGAAAAATCTGGGAAAATTATTCATCTTTGAGGGCTAATATAATAAGTTACTTAGGGTATTTTGTTTTTGTTATCCTATTTATTTGAATTCCACTCAGATGAAGTCGCTGGCATTCACTAATTATTAATATTTAAAGTCTTATAACTTTGTGGTTATTTGATCAATTTAATTAGGGTTTTCATAACAGAATTTGATATTGAATCCATTTTGATATCAGCCTGTGTTTAATTATTTTTGCAAATGAAAACACCTTGTTTTCCTTTAGTCCAATCCAGTGGCGGATTTACCAGCAGGCTGAGTAGGCTGGAGCCTAGGGCGGCAAATTTTAAGGGGCGGCAAATTTATTTCATAAATTTATTATTTCGGTTTACAAATTAAAAAAAAATGATTATACACACACATAATACGAATTTCGGAAATTGGAGAGAAATTGAAATATTTAACAAAAATCGAAATATTTTCATATACAGTGCTAATTAATAAACCTGTTTTAAAAGTGTGTTAAAAGTGCTAAATAATAAAACCAATTTCTGGATCATTAATAAGTCTGTCTTCATTCCTGCAAGAACAGAATCTAGGAAACATTTATCCAAACTTGGATATAGCACTTCGTATGGCTCTTTGTACACCAGCGGCAAATTGTTCAGGTGAAAGAAGCTTCTCTTGCTTGAAGAGAGTAAAGAACTACCTACGATCGACTTTAAGTCAAGAAAAGCTAAACGCTTTAGCTCTCTTGTGCATAGAGTCAGAGCTAATGAACAAGATTTCGTACGACGATATAATAAATGATTTTGCGAATTCAAAGTCTCGCAAAAAGTATTGTAATGCTTTTATAATTTAACTTAAATCATAATGCTAACAAATAATAAAGAAAAGATATATTTATTGTATTGTTTTTAAACTGTGAGTGTAATAATAAATGTTAATAACAAAAATGTCACCTGCCACCGGTCTGACATAACATCAAATCTATAAAATAATTTCAAATATATATAAATAATTCGCAAAAATATCAAAATAACAGCTAAATAACACACAAAATTATAAATAAAAATGCACACAAAGGTATATTATAAAAATGAGACGTGGTGGCGGCAGAGCAGAAGGCGCACAACCAACACATAGAACATCGTCGTCGTCGTCACCGCCGTCGGACGAGTATGGGACCCCGCCATCATCTGCGAGGGATGTGACGCCCCCTCCAGCTCGGAGGATACATCGGGGCGTCACCACACGGCGCAAAACGACGAAAGACGACGAGCCACCAGCTAGCTTGGGGCAACAGGAGCCGATGGCCCCCGCGAATGCTCCCGCTGCCGGTGGTATAGTGCGCCGCATGAGATGGTTTCAGAATATGAATGAGAGTGTCATGCGTGCGTACTACGGGGCGACAGAGGGGGGAACTAACCTCACTGCGTACCGTTCAAGAATGCTGTCTCTGTTTCAGGCGCTTGAACCAACAGTGACCGTGACTGCACAACGATTGGCGGATCAAGTACGGGCCATCCAGCGACGTCATCTGCTGGATGAGGCTCTACTTGAACGGCTGCGTTCTACTCTACCACAGGTTAATACCACTTGTAACTTACCTCAGCATGCAATACCAAGTGAGAACCGAGCATTGCAAATTAACATCCAAGAGGAGTTACAGAGTGGTATCGATCTGACAGTAAGTAACCAGGATGATGAGCAACTGAGGAGAACTTTGGAGGATGCGATTCTGATGTACAGGTATATGCCTCTTAATTTAAGACCACGTTTGCCTCGGTTATCATAGACGAAATATGGCATTAGTGGGGGTTCTAGACCAGATATTAGGTAATTACCTTTTAACATCTGAGGACCTAAGTGATACGCATTCGATCCTATACTGTGGAGCCGTTGCGGCGTGTCGAATCGCGGGAGTTAGATTCCCTGAACCACGCACGGCCCCGCAGAGGACGGGTCAAGCTCCAGCTTGGCAGACCAGAATCGAAAGGCGTATCACACTGGCTAGAACTCTCATTGCTAAGCTAACCTGCTTTAAGGAGGGCAATAACCGCCCTAGGGTCATGCGATTCGTGAACCAGGCTTTTGCTGGGACTGATACACGTCCGTCCCAGTACTTGGACTGTGTCACGGAACGCATCGACTTCTTGAAGCAGAAAGTCTATGCATGGGCAAAACGTATCAGGCGTTATAAAGAGCGCAATGACCGATACTATCAGAATCGGATCTTTCAAAGTGACCAACGGAAAGTATATAGGAACTGGGAGCAATGTAGTGTTTGTGTGACTAATGGAGAGTTTCCAACTTCTGATGCTATGTCAGATTTCTGGCGTAGCATCTGGTCGGCCCCCATTGATCACACAACCGGCGTTTGGATGAATATTGTCAAGGAGAAATGCGCGATGGTAGAACAAATGGTTCCAATAACCATAACTGCGGAAGACGTAGGTTGTGCAATTCGGCCGGCTTCCAACTGGAAATGTCCTGGTCCGGATGGATTGCACAACTTCTGGTTGAAATGGTTCCGTAGTGCGCATTCTATCTTGGCAATACAATTCCAAAGCGCCGTTGACATTGGATCGCTACCGACATTCTTAACAACTGGTGTCTCGTTCCTATTATACAAATCCGGAAGTACCACGGATCCCAAAAACTACCGACCGATTACATGCTTACCTACCATCTATAAGCTCCTTACATCCATTCTGACATCAAAAATAACAATGCATATTAATGCAAATAATATTTTGGCCCCAACACAGAATGGATGCAAGGCCCGGTCTCGTGGTACGAAAGAACTGCTCCTCATTGACACTGCTATTTGCCAGCAGGTTCGGCGAAACAGAAAAAATCTCACAGCTGCTTGGATTGACTATAAGAAGGCCTATGATTCAGTGCCTCATTCATGGCTCATGGAGGTCATGCGGTTGTACAAGGTCGATGCAACCCTATGCTCTTTTCTCGAGTCGTGCATGAGTCAGTGGATGACAGTCCTTAATCATCCAGGCATATCTGAGAGTTCTGAATTGACAGAACCGATAGGGATTAGGCGGGGTATTTTCCAGGGCGATAGTTTGAGCCCTTTATGGTTTTGCCTAGCTCTTAATCCTCTCAGTACTTTGCTGATGGATTCAGGGCTAGGCTTTCGCCTTCGCAGGGGTGGTGAACTCATATCTCACTTGCTTTATATGGATGACCTCAAACTGTATGCATCAAAGTGTTCAGACCTTGTGTCACTGTTGAAGATCACTCAAACCTTTAGCAGTGACATAAGGATGGAATTTGGTGTAGACAAGTGTGCGGTAATCAATATCGAGAGAGGTAGAGTTGTGAGCTCTGAGAATATAGTACTTTCAGAAACTATTATTCTCAAATCACTTTGCGAAGGGGAGACCTATAAATACCTTGGAATGTCAGAAGCACTCGGTATTGAGGTAGGGAATATGAAACAACTAGTGCAGGAACGGTTCTTTGGCCGCCTGAAAAAAGTCCTAAAAAGTCTTTTATCAGGTGGTAATAAGGTGCGTGCCTACAATAGCTGGGTCATGCCCTTACTCATATACTCTTTTGGCATTCTAAAGTGGACTCAAACTGAACTGGACTCCCTGGACTGTAAAGTCCGCAAACTGCTGACGTCATATCGGATGCACCATCCACGTTCATCTGTAATGAGATTGTACCTCCCACGCAAGTGTGGGGGACGTGGTTTCTTGAATGCCAAGAACCTCCATAATCGTGAGGTGTGCAATCTCAGAGATTATTTTCTCAAGATAAATGTGGGTATGCATAAGGATGTCGTTGCAGTGGACAAGGGTTTTACCCCACTATCCCTTGGCAAAGAGAACTGGCGTAAGCCTAAAGTAATTAGTAACTCAGATCGTGTGGCGATATGGAAGAGTAAGGAGTTGCATGGACGTTTCTACAAGGCCCTCACGGGACCGGATGTAGATCAAATAACATCTGTATCTTGGTTGCAATTCGGTGACCTCTTTGGGGAAACCGAGGGTTTTGTCTGTGCAATTATGGACGAGGTTATCAAGACGAGAAACTACCGGAAACATATTATGCAAGATGGCACTCTAGACATATGTCGAGCGTGTCATCAACCTGGGGAATCCCTCAGACATATAGTTTCCGGGTGTTCTCATCTTGCTAATGGCGAATACTTGCACAGACATAATCAAGTAGCCAAGATAATCCACCAACAACTTGCTCTTCAGTATGGCCTTGTCGATTCTGAGGTGCCTTACTATAGGTACGACCCAGCGTCAGTTCTTGAAAATAGCAGTGCGTTGCTCTACTGGGATCGAACAATTATCACTGATAGGTATATTGTAGCCAATAGACCTGATATAGTGATAATTGATCGATTAACGCGCCGTGCAATGATTGTTGATATTACTGTTCCACATGATGATAATCTGGTGAAAGCTGAAAAGGAAAAAGTATCAAAATACTTGGACCTTGCTCATGAGATTACCGCCATGTGGAATGTTGATTCAACAATGATTGTTCCTATAGTCGTTTCAGTCAACGGTCTTATAGCGAAAAGCTTTGACCAACATCTTAAAAAGCTTTCGCTTAATTGTTGGATCAAGGGTCGGATACAGAAGGCAGTAATTCTTGAAACGGCGCGTATTGTGAGGAGGTTCCTCACTCTGGAGCCCTGACCACCGGTTGCTTGGACCCCCGGGCCCCGCAGCAGGCGGAATGATTTTTTTATAAATTTTTAATAGTGTTTTATTTTTTTATAATTTTAGAAGCATTGTTAAAAATTTTTAAAATAATTGTAAATAAATAAATGAGTGTATCCTTAATGTTAATCAACGTTCGCCAAATGTATTTTTTTACGTAAGCTTAATTCATATTTTGTAAGTATTGTATAGTTTTAAGACATACCTTACCTTACTTTAAAAGTGGTATACGATTGAGATATTTTTTCCTTAAAATAATGTTTTTTGATAATTCTTTGCTGTAAAAATAATCAAGAATCTAACACGGTACCATAGTTCTCAATAATAATAACTATATGGGAAAAGTTGAAGTAACGAGGATGATGGGGCACAAATTATTAAGTTGGAATTTTATTGATAGAAAATTGATATGATTGTGGACTAAGATATCAAAATTTAGAGGCGGCAAAAATTGAATAGCCTACGGGCGGCAAATCTATAAATCCGCCACTGGTCCAATCCCAATGAATAAACTCAAGTTTCCTTTAAAAAGTAATAAATAATCACTATAATATCTCCAAAGTGTAGCTAGCTATACTAAAGCCAAACTCGATTGAGAATGCTTGTCAACAAACAAATTAAAAATGAAGGTAGAAATCACTAGTCATTTTACACCTAATTTTTTTAATTAACTAGTTAATGACGAATTCATGACAATAAATTAGATTAGTAAGCTTAAAACTAATTATTATATTCAATATCTTTTAAATAAGATTTTACAATATAATAAAACATAATTTTAAATTTATTAGGCATAAAATGTGTTGCATTTTCTACCTTCATTTTTAATTTGTTTGTTGACAAGCATTCTCAATCGAGTTTGGCTTTAGTATAGGTAGCTTGTGTTATGGGTACTATGATAACTGATGAATATTTTTATATATTACCTGTATTATACATTTATTTATATTTATTTATAGGACAATACATTCATGCTCATAAGTGTGAAAGTTTATTAGTGGGAAACTTAATCTCAAAGTACCTAAGTGTTAATAATTCTGAAAAAAAAATTTATGCTGGGGGACTGACTACAAATGGCTCAACCGATTATAAAAGAACACTCACACATAATTGACACATGAAGACTTTAACAACAAAAAAAAATACTAAATTGAAATCGCTTCTTCCGTTTGGAAGCTATAATGCCACAGACAGACACGCCAAACTTATCACACGTCTCTTTTGCGTCATGGACTAAAAAAGCCACAAGCTTAGTTGAATCTGCCTGTGCCAACAAAACCCGGTTTTCATTGGAATATGAACAAGCTGGTAAAAATTTTAAAAGCATATATTTTTAGATCTGCATATTATGTATATTTTTTTTCCCGATTACAAAAAACCACTACTTATCCAGCAAAAATGATTGTAGGGTCATCAGGAAGCCCCCCAAGAACCTCATAATACTTTTCTCAATTGACCTGAACCTGTCAATTATTTCAGATATCACTTCAAAATGCCTTGGTGACAAACCTAGGAACTGAAGACAGATTTTATACAAAAGACCAAAATGAAGACAGACAGACAATCAAGAGAAACTGTTGGCAGTGTTGATGGAACAGTTAATAATAAAATTGAAGGAAATCATGACTCCATGTTGTTGGATGGAAAAATGGAAGTGAAAACTGAACAAAAAGAATTTGTTGCATCCAACGGATATTACTCAGTGCCTGAGGAGAGCTATACTAAGTTGGAATCAAGGCTAGTGGATGATGCTCTTCGGCACGCTGTGCAATGTACACAGGCAGCTACCAGCTCTGCAGTCGTGCAATTGCTTGGAATACATGATCTGTTTAAAAAGGACAATATTACATTCGGGTGTACACTTTGTTACGAGGAGTTTGCCTGTGAAGAAGACTACAATGCTCATATGGTCATGCATCTTCAGGTGAGACAAGTTTCCATTAAATAAATAAATAAATAAATATTATAGGACAATTACATACATTGCTATATAGCCCCAAAGTAAGCTTAGGTAGCTTGTGTTATGGGTGCTATGATAACTGATGAATATTTTTATATATATTATACATAAATACTTATAATAAATAGATAAACACCCAGACACTGGAAAACGTCCATGTTCATCACACAAACATTTTCCAGTTGTGGGAATCGAACCCACGACCTTGGGCGCAGAAGCAGGGTCACTACCCACTGCGCCACTCGGCCGTCATTAAATTGATTATTGAAGTGAAACTTCTTTATCGGGGTTGGAAAAAAATTTAGTGTAACATTTTTTCGTTACGCGTCACATTTTTCCGTTACGCGCCATCTTTGACTTATGGAAGTGACGTGATAAATATATATATATGTTATATTGAAGTGATCAGCAAAATCAAAGGGTTTATTTTAATTCTAATTCCAGTGAATTTCTAAAAAAAGTAAGTAATTACGACATCAATGATAGTAATAATTCTATTACAATTAATGAAATTCAATAGTAATCTTTGTAGTAATAAGCTAAATTGAAATAATTGTAGAATTCGTATTTATGTCTATGATAATAAAAGCCTTTTATTAAACTTTATTTAACCAATTTCTGTAAAGTTGCATATAGTAAATTATTTTTTGAAAAATAACGTCATAAAAAAGTTTCACTTCTTACGAGTGTACGCTAGTGCACGCGTTCCTGAGGAAGGATTCAGTATATAATTTGTTAAGGCTTTGTGTTAATTGGCCCAAATATGACTTGGATGGATTTAACTGAAATGCTGCCAAATACCATTGTGATATAACAAAACAATGTAAGGAAGAATTGTTCCACTTTTAGGACAACAAAAATTACAATTAAAACTACAAAAAAGTCCGCGAGGCATATATGTATCGTATATTTTAAAGATAGCTTGCTATATTCATTATTTCTTTAAAAATAATTATCAAGTTCAGATGTTCTCTTTGATGTTCTTGGAATGTTGCATTCACAATTTTTCGCGCAGGCGAAGTTGCAGGCCTCTGCCCGTTTTGTTAATATTTTAACAAGCCGTCTTATGTTATGTATTTGTTGTGTTTGACAGACCGATGACGCTAGTAGCGAATGTGTGACGTCACAAGTGTGTGAGCCTCGTACAGCTGTGAGCTCTGGCTGGGACTCGGCGCACAACATTGAGCACTGGTCAGTATACTCTAGTAGTGGTCCACAACTGCCTTGCGTAACGTAAGGGGTTTGGGTAGAAAGGAAACCGCCTTAGTTAACACAAAAGAAATTATATTCATAAAAAATTATGGGCCGTGGGTGTAAGGCCCGCCTAATTTAAGCCTCGCGCAGTCCGGTACTTCCCTGGAGCCAGGCGCGACTCGGCGACAGCTGATGGCCGGTCTCGGGATGGGACGGCCGAATGATGCCACGACGCCGGTGATGAAACGACCACGGTGACGTCACGGGTACGGCGGCAGTTGTCAAGTGTACCGGGATCGTAGATGGTAGCTTGGGACCCAATATGTGGGTATAATTATTACACGAACACGAGCAGGTCGTATTAGGTCTATTTGTAAGCACTAAGTGCAGCTTAATTATGTTAATTAATAAAATAAAAATTGGTAACTATAACAAGTAGTGACGGCGACTAGGTCGTTGATCGTGAATGAACTGTCAAAAGCGCCCGTTTAAAAAACAATTAGCACGGCCGGTTAATACGAACCTTCCGTATTTGGGAGTATTATAAACAGTTTACGAGAAACTAATGTTTCTACGTTACAACCTCCTCTCTGAGCCGCTGTGTACACTCCACTGTTATACATTGTCACACTAGTATATACTTTACAGGCATGCCGCTCAGAGCCTGGAAGATGACTCTCACTCTCCCCCAAACTTGGTTCAACAGTCAGGTAAGCGAGCAGAGAGCTACACTTATACCATTGGAAATTATTTAACAATGTATTAAATTCAAATTCAAAATCAAAATCGTTTGTTTCGAGTAGGCTTATTACAAGCACTTTTGAAACGTCAAATTGGACTATTTGTAGTGACTCTACCACCGGCTCGGAAGGCAGGCCCTGTTGAGAAGAGTCGGCAAGAAACTCAACAGTTGCTCTTTTTATAATATTATCATTTTTACAATATTAAGTGTGTTGTTACATAAAGTTATTTATTTTACTTCCTGTGTGAAGTTGAAAGCCGATCCAATTGCCTTTGAACATCTTTGTCATTTAAAAATTCATCGATAGTATAATAACCCTGACTCAGTAAGTGAGTTTTAATTCATTGCTAAACTTATGCAATGGCGGATCTAAAACTGAATATTAGCTTATCATCTCACTTATCAATCAGTTAAATTGATTAAAACCTGCTTTTGATTATTGCTTAAAATCGCCTGAACTAAAAACTATTTATATTAAGTTGTCTACATCATTGGTTTAGTGGTTAGTCTATAGGCTTCAACCACGATGTCCTGGCTTCGAATACTGGATCGGGTCGTGTTTCTAAGTTTTTCCTTCATCTAAAATACTTTCAGTAAATTCTAAGTCTAGTTGGAAAGTTGGTGGTATTACACCCCGGGCCTTGGAGAGCCGAGTTAAGCCGTCGGTCGAAGTCACTATCATCAACATCTGATAGTGATCGTTAAGTTATTAACATATTCTCAAGCCAATCCGCATTGGAACAGCGTGGTGGGTGTATGCTCCATATCCCCTCTCCTACAAACAGGCCTGGCTCTGTAGTGGGCCGTAAATAGGGTTCTTTCGGTTTCTACTCGACATAGCATCGGAACCCTAAATCACTTGTTTGTTGTTTGACGACCTCCATGGCGCAGTGGTATGCGCGGTGGATTTATAAGACGGAGGTCCTGGGTTCGATTCCCGGCGGGGCAGATTGAGATTTTTCTTAGTTTGTCTTGGTCTGGCTGGTGGAAGGCTTTCGCCGTGGCTAGTTACCACTCTACCGACAAAGACGTATCGCCAAGCAATTTAGCGTTCCGGTATGTCGTGTAGTAACCGAAAGGGGTGTGGATTTTCGTCCCTCTCCTAACAAGTTAGCCCGCTTCCATCTTAGACAGCATCATGACTTAACATCAGGTGTGATAGCAGTCAAGGGCCAACTTGTAGTCGATAAAAAATAACTTATCGGTACATGTTTGTTGTGTTATGTGTAGCATGGTGGATGGTCATAAGCCACGGTCGAGCCTCCCACCAGCCACACCAGGACCAATTAAGAAAAATCTCAATCTGCCCCGCCGGGAATCGAACCCAGGACCTCTGTCTTATAAATCCACCGCGCATACCACTGCGCAACGCAAAAACTATTTACTCTTTAAATTATTTAATATTCTCACATCAAAGGAAAGAGTGAAAATTATTTTGTTTCAGTTTCACCATTGCCCGCGCAAATTGCAACCGAAAAAGATGATACAATCGAAGAAAATAAACAAGCACTTGACACAAGATATGATTTACACAACTGGTCGTATGACAGCAACAATAAAACTAAGATAGACATTAAGTTAGTAACAAAGTGTACAGTTCAACTGTGTGATATATTCTCACACTGTCAAAACAAACGATGTATAGAGAGACATACTCGCACTGCGGAAAAGCCCGTTTCATTCAAGCATGAAACTGCTAACAGTTCACTAAATCATACTGGTGAACAGTCGTATTGTTGTATACTGTGCGAGTATGAGTGTACAGCAAGTAATACCCTACTGAAACATATGAGCACTCACACTGGTGACGAGTCGTATTATTGCAGGTTATGCGAGTGTCAATGTACTGACCTGAAAAGCGTATTAATTCATATGAAAAGTCACACTGTTAAAAAACCAGTTCGTGCGAGTTTACACGCACATAAGAGAAAATGTTTTATTTGTGACTATTGCAGAAAAATGTTTAAACAAAGAAGGTCCTTAGTCAAACATATTATAAAGCCTCACTCTCGAGTAAATCTGTCGTCAACTCAATTAGTACTGAAGTGTGGAAAAAATCTGTTTGGTTGTACGCTTTGTCAATACAAAAGTAAATACAAGCAAAGCGTAAAGACACATATGCGCACTCACACTGGTGAAAAACCCTTTTCATGTAATATGTGCAAGTATAAATGTGGTCGCATGCATCATTTGAAGTCGCACATGCTCACTCACACTGGCGAAAAGCCATATTCATGTACTTTGTGTGAATATAAATGTACAGCGAATAGTAGCCTAGTGAGACATATGCGTTGTCACACTGGCGAAAGGCCTTATCGTTGTGAATTGTGTGGTTATAAGTATGCAGACAGAAAAAGCTTGTTGCTTCATATGCGTGTTCACGCTAGTGGAAAGCCAGTAAATTTACCAGCGCAAATTGAGTATAAACGATTTTTTTGTGACGTGTGCAAATGTATGTTTAGAAAAAAAATGCTCTTAATTAGACATATGAAGTGTCACACTGAAAGAAAAGAGTTCGCTTGCTCGCTTTGTCAGTTCAAATCTTTCTACAAGCAAAACTTAATATTACACATGCGTACTCACACTGGTGAAAAGCCTTATTCGTGTAATGTATGCAAGTGTAAATTTGCTCGCGCGGACCATTTACAGATACACATGCTTACTCACACTGGTGAAAAGCAGCATTTTTGTAGTTTGTGTGAGTATAAATGTACAACAAAATGTAGGCTTGTGAAACATATGCGTACTCACACTGGTGAAAAGCCATATTCTTGTAGGTTTTGTGAGTTCAAATCTGCAGAAAAATCAGGCATAACACTTCACGAGCGAATTCACACTGGTGAAAAACCATTTTATTGTGAGTTATGCACGTATAGATGTATAAGCAAGAATCGTTTAACGAAACATATGGTAACTCACACTGGTAAAACTTCTTATTGCTGTGATTTATGCAAGTATAAATGTAATACTAAAGCTGCTTTAGTGGTACACATGCGTACTCACACTGGCGAGAAGCCATTCGCTTGTGATCTATGTGCATACAAATGTACCACACGAAGTAGCCTAGTAGTTCATATTCGAAGACACACTGGTGAAAAGCCACATTCTTGTAATATGTGCGATTATAAAAATAACGATAGCGGTCGTATGAAGATACACATGCGCACTCACACTGGTGAGAAGCCATATGCTTGTAACGTATGCGACTATACATGTGCAGATAAAGGTTACTTAGGGAGACATATGCGCACTCACACTGGTGAGAAGCCATACGCTTGTGATTTATGTGACTTCAAAGCTATTCAAAAAGGTAATCTTGTGAGTCATATGCGAAAACACTGTTGAAAATGCTTCTTGTAATGATCTACGACCCGTTATTAGTAAGGAGATGTATGAAGCCCGCTATTACGTATAATAATGGTGGATTGATGTAGTTAAGTCTTTTGCTATCAAGTGTCAATGAGTTACTTGCCTGCAGTAGTGAATTACAAAGATTTTTTGCGTATGTTTAATTTAGATGATGAGAGACTTAAAACATTTTTATTTATAAAAAAAATAACTTAATTTTAATATTTTGAAAGAAGAAAATCATGTATTAGAGTGACTCTTCTCATAGAGATGCCAGACTCATAAATTGAAAATTATTATAATAATTTTTAGTGTTTAGTTTGAAAGTAGCAACACTAGCTAGTGTTATCGAATAAAATAACTGTAGGTACTATTTGACACATAGATGAAAGACAACTAGATGGAGTCATAACGCGGCTGTAGGTTCAAGAGCGTGACAGACTTATTTCATTCGGCCTTTATTAGAAAGTGACACAAGATTATTTTTTGTCCCTTTCAGCGTGTTCGTTTTTATTATTTGTCAAGAGTGGAGTTTGTAACAAACAAGGGACATATCTGAGCAATTATTAGCTTTTTATTAAATTTGCTGATAAATAATATAACATTGCTGTTACGATATTAATTAAACGTTATCGTGCTATGGTGGGTTTGTAGTATTTTCGGCTGCAAAAGTCTCAGCGAACGGAAAATTGAAGGAATTACGTTTCATACGTAAGTAGGCATAAACTTCATTGATTGATGATTTAAAGCTTAGATATGTTGTTTTTTTAGCAAATTTCATGTATTATGCGTTTACTAAACTATCTTATATAAAGTGATATTTCGTTTTTTACGATATTTTAAAACGTAACGTTTCATGACGTACTTTAAATGTTGACATGTCACGTCAATAAGGCTGTCTTGCTGTCTCACGAGTCGGCACGCTATGGGCTCCATCTAGTTGTCTTTAATCTATGATTTGACAAATTCGAAATTTTGTAGAATCTGTACCCGTCAGTGGCAAATGGCATGTGGTGTTAAAAGTTTATTACCTCAATCATAGATTAAAGACATTATATAAATTATTAATTATTAATACTTCAAAATGCGCACTTCTAATTTTATGAGTAAAAAATTGGTTGTCTGTAAAGTCGGTTTACTGACGATAGAGTTGAACGTGACAATGTCTGAAGAAAATATTGATGGAATGGTAGCATTTAATTGGTTATTAAAATTTTTAATTTAAGTATATTTTTATAAATATTAATTTAAATTAATAAAATAATTGATTTTGATTTTATAAATTTATATTTTAAATTTATAATAAATATATTAATTTTCAATTTAAAATTAATATATTTAATAATTATATTTAATACACGGTTGTCGAACGCTGCCGAACGCAAAGGCCGATTGTGCTTCTTTGTCGCTCGTTCCGCGCTCTCGCTTGCACTTCACTTGCCTTAGATAGAACGCCTCAAAGCGAGGTAACGCCGCATGAGTCATGTTTTTTCGTGCGTGCAGCCGACTCTATCGAATTATAAGACGTTGTCATGTCAAAATGATACAATGTCTTGATTGCATTAATGCAAAAATATATAGATGTCATAGTAAATAAGAGGAAGGACAGAACACAGAACGCTAAATGCTACCAATTAAATAAATAGATAACCTAGAAATATATCTGTCAAATTTTGTAACAGATGGATAACCTAATGCAGTTTATCTTAACCCCTGTGGGCCTGACATTCAAACCTTCTTTGAGGCCCGCGGCTACCCGGGTAGCGACGGAGCTATAATGGACAGCTGTCATTATTTGCCTGACGGTTGCCAGGGGACCCCTCGGGGCTGTGAAACTTTAACCGAGTTTAAGATAACCGCCCAGCATAAAAAACACCAAACAAAAACTTTTTCTGGATCAGCGTAGCATTTAAGTGACATATCATGTTAATTATTTTTTAAATATTTATGTTTAGATATTTTTATGATTGTAATTTAATGTCTTCAAAACTGTTCATTATATTAAAATTATATTATTGAGAGAGCTGTTTTTTTTTTAATTACACCGCTAGTTTAAAAAATAAATAATTTTATTGTGGGTTTTTATTACTTACTAAAAGTAGATATTTATCGCAAAAAGTACCAGACACGCTAATGCGAAATTCACTATGATTTTTTATATTGCAACTAGATGTTATTGGGCTTAAAAGGTAGTTATTTTATGTTTTAATCCAGGGTGCAAGGTATCATCTATCTCCATTCAAAATTTTATAAAAATCGGTCTAATAGTTGCGGTGTGTAGAAGTAACAAACGAACGCAAAAACACAAACCATCGCTTTTATTATATTGTAACAATTGTTATAATATGAAATATTATAGTTTTAAAAATTATTAATCAAGTAACATTTTGTGAAACAAAATTTTTGTTTTATATATATTTTTTTTATTTATATATATTTTTTTTATTCACGGGCACACACCCCAACCACACTGGGGGACCACTACAGATCCATCGTCCTTACACGCACACTCTCAGGGAACATCTCCCTACATTCCTTCAGCCGTCTTGACTATACGACAACTCTCTTTGAACTCACTGAATCTAGTCTTTGTTCAGCATACGATATAAATTTGAATTGTTCTATTCTTATAACTTATTCCTTTTTCAACTTGCATTTACTTTTAACCCAAATGAGGTTTTCACCTATAAACTCTTTTACTTCGTAATTCCTCCGAGGGGTCATCCGTAACAATATATATTCTTATAATTTTATATCGAGTTCAATTATTATCGATAAAGTCAGCCCTAAAAGGGCATAGCTTAAATCAATTTCATTGCAGCTATTGGCCTACTTTTCAGATTTTCTGAGAAAATTTACTATAATATAAAATATATAATATTGTTTTTTCTCACCATCGGGAAGTAGAGATTTCATCGAAGAGAAAACATCAAATTTTTGAAAAAAGCTGATATTTTGACAGGTGACTTTTTGATTGAACATTGAGGACGAACTGCGAAGGCTCTCACATTTGGGGTTGGATGTCAGTAAACTCAGGAATGCTTAGTACTTAGGCAACCAGACAAGCACGAGATGTCTCGGCAACCACCTGGTCAAAGGGCTGTACAAAGCCTTCCCGTCCATAAGCGCCGCGTCCTCCGAGCCTGTGGTGGCGGCGCCCGAGATATACGGCCCCATCGCCTTGAACGAGTCCTGCAGATTCCTAGTTCTCGTCAGCGCAGATTATGTCTATTGAAAAATACGCACTGTTACGATATTAATTCAAAATAAGGTAAATAAATTTTATCAAATTACTCAAATTACAGCGTATTTGGGACGTAAAAAGGTAAGTTTTCACAAAATTTTGTGAAAAAAATTATTTGTAAAAGATAAAAAGGGTGCATCCCAGTAGTACCCCCTAATTTTAGGTTTATAGAACTGTTGACACGACATTAGAGTTTAGTGTCCCATTAGTTCTATATATGACTAATGGGACAAAATTACAGAAATGTCGATATCAACATCTTGTTTGTACGTTACATATAAATTACCTACTTTTTATAAGTAGGTATAATATGGAATCTCTTGATTGCAATAATAAATGTCCACTTAAATTTGAGAGTATCTACGCAAACTGAAATGCATTATGTTGAAGTATCCAAACATACTATATCGAATACAGCTTTGCTTTGCACAAATCGTCAGTAACAATTTACTTCTTTAATTCCTGAAGATTATTTTGGGAATGACGAAAGATTAAAATAAGCTTTCAAAAAAGCTTTTGGCGAGTTGCTAATAGGTAGCATTGCACAAAAAGTCAAACACCGATATGGATCATAAGCGAAACAATTCGATCGATGTGGAGGATTCGGAATTATCTTTTTAGGGTTCCGTAGCGAAATGGCAAAAAACGAAATCCTTATAGATTTGTAAAGTCTTTCTGTGCGTCTGTATGTAACAGCCACTTTTTTCAAACTATAAGAACTATACTATTGAAATTTACTAAATAGATTTCATACAAAAATAGAACAAAAAACAATAAATTTTGGGGGTCCCCCATAGTTAGAACTGGAACTTAAATTTTTTTTATTAAATCCATACGTGTCACGTGTGGGGTAAGTATTTATACAGGTCTTTAAAAATGATATTGAGGTTTCTAATATTATTTTTTTCTAAACTGAATAGTTTGCTCGAAAGATACTTCCAAATTGGTAAAATGAATATTTTTTTACAAACGACTACTATTTGGGTTTAACAACTTAGCTTTTGTCGCAAGGGACATATGTTTGTTAAAAACAAAATGAAATATCAATTTAAATAATATAAAGTTTATAACTTTTATGCTACAAGTAAAGTCAAGAGCAAAAACTATACTACAGTACTACATAGAACTATTGGGATATAATTTGACAGCCCGGGAAATATCCCAACAGTTCTATAGAACTACGGTATGGGGTACTACTGGGATGCACCCGATAAAAATAAAATCCAAAAACTTAGTTTTTAAATTTTTCACATAAATTTTGAGGTTATGTGAAAAAAATATAAATACAAACATAGATTAAAGACTACTAGATGGAGTCATAACGCGGCTGTAGGTTCAAGAGCGTGACAGACTTATTTCATTCGGCCTTTATTAGAAAGTGATGATGTAGTGAAGATGGTAACTACCAATGACCAAAGCCTCACACCAGCTAGACTTGGACTAATTTAGAAAATCTATATCGGCTGTAACAAGCCAGTCAAGTTACCTTTGTAGAAAAATTAAAGTCGAGTCGGTCAACCTGAAGGGATGGGCAACGGAACGATTCTTCTGGCTAAGTCACATTTAAATATGTAGTTTATCATCATACAATACGTTTTTTTGACATTATAAATATAATATTGCTAAAAAAAAATTAAGTACAGCATCATTCCGTTCGGTCATGACACGCAGCGACACAACCTACAATAGCCCGTGTACACCGAGCCGTGGTCGACTCGAGAGTCGAGACTGATGTTCGAACTGTACTCCCAGCACCCTTCGGTTTCCCCTCGCGACAAATAGTGGGGCGAGCCTTAGTGAATTGACCAAAGTATACCGCTTTTTGCCCTTAAAACCTCACCCCTTCCCTTTCCCGACTTCAGATCACCAGTAAATTATTTTCCCTTTCATTTTTATAATATTCTTCACTTTGAGAATAAACGGAAATATTTCTAATACTGTTTTTAACATGATTACATGACAATGTTCTCATATTCAAATAAGAAATAAATATTTTCTTTTGCTCTTAAAAATAGTTATATATATATATATATGTGTGTGTGTCGGATGGCGGCGACATCTTTATTGCGGGTGCCGGGTCCATCGGTGTACAGTATGAGCGCCATCTATGAAGTGAGTTGCACATCTATCTCAGTATATAGTGTATTATCTATGGTCGTACCTATGCAGAAGTTTGCGACAATAAAAACGTCAAAAAGTGACAAACGTCAGAATTCCTTAAAAATTAAGTTAAAATTATTTAGATTTTAGGTGCCTATACATATACTGACTACTGAGTGCTAGAGTAAACATTTTCATTTTCAATTATAGCCTAATAGTGAATTAAATATATTAACTTCATTAAACTTGTCAAATCTAACCTATCAAGTTTACCTTTGAAACAATAACATTGTTGTTTTGATCAAATTCGCATTTTAATCAAGATGGGCAAAGCGGAGAAAGGTACTCCCAAGTACATAGCCAACAAAATAAAGGCTAAAGGCCTGCAAAAACTTCGCTGGTACTGTCAAATGTGCCAGAAACAGTGTCGAGATGAAAACGGTTTCAAATGCCATACTATGTCTGAATCCCATCAACGACAGCTTCTGTTGTTTGCTGATAATGCTTCTAAATACATAGACCAATTCTCGAAGGAGTTTTCTGACGGATATGTGGAGTTGTTGAGACGACAGTTTGGTACTAAGAGAGTAAACGCCAATAAAGTTTATCAGGATTATATTTCTAACAGGTAAGTTGATGTATGTATCAAGTAGTCAAAAGTATTATGACAATACATCCCTTGACCTCTAAGTTTGCTCAATAAATCAGTATGCCTCAAGAATTATAATTTTCTAGGCCATTGTAAGGAAGGGCATGTTGTACTATCACCAAAGGCTTAATTCAGACTTTCTGTTGTCATCACATAATGTTATCATGTATTATTATAATAATAATTGTGCTGTGACACTACCCCCATGGGCAATGTATACTGTTGCAGCACGCACAATCTATGACATAGTACTGTCTGTCAACATGTTAATATATTTTAAGGCCGGCAACGCATCAGTGGCACCTCTGGTGTCGCAGTTGTTCATGGGCGGCAGTAGTCACTTAACATCAGGTGATCTGCTTGCTCATTTGCTTGCTATTTTTATTTAAAACAGGAAAAAATTTATATGTATATGTAAAAGGTAACCATATCTGATTATTATCTATCAATGCACAGCTGAAACCATTGATCTGATTGCAATAAATAAAAATATATACATAATTATAAGTATATAAATACAATACTGTGATACCAAAACTAAAACAGTAAAGTTATATTAAAAGGCTAAGATCCAGTTCTTGGTGGAAAAGAATAAATCTCTTCTATATTTAAAACTGACAGCCGCAGACAAATTCCTTGTAGAGGAGGAGGCATGTGACCTCCATAAGCGCCACATATACCAACTTTCCGAATCCTTGGAATGTACTGAAAATTTTATAGAAGAACGATAAACTGAATTATTCTGTGACCCTACCCAGGATTCGATCTTGTGGTCGAAGCCACATATGATAACAACTGGATAAACGAGCTGTCATCTGGATAGTACATATTCTATTGCTAAGGCCTGTGTGCACCAACATTTCGCTTATCATAACCAATGGTTAACATAAGCTAAACATAATATTTACTGTTCACGACAACCTGTACGCTGGTTAAGGACGTAAACCAGGTGGTTATCTTACCCGAGCTTACGTTCTTAACCAGTGTATGGGTTGTCGTG
Source organism: Mycalesis mineus (assembly GCA_034621355.1). Taxonomy (NCBI): domain Eukaryota; kingdom Metazoa; phylum Arthropoda; class Insecta; order Lepidoptera; family Nymphalidae; genus Mycalesis; species Mycalesis mineus. The sequence continues at coordinate 287,442 of CM067906.1, read as the reverse complement.
AAAAGTAAATTTATAGTAAAGTTATGTTAAACGTTGGTTATGATAACCGAAATCTTGGTGCACACAGGCCTTAATTCACAAACAAACTGGAGCAGTTGTTAATGCCTTTACTTAGAACAGTTGTCTTGGGTTCGACTCCCAGAACTTTTCAGCAAATTTAATTAAGTTGGATGTATTTTATGTTATTGCTAATTGATGACCTCCCTGTTGGTAAAGCTAACAGAGAGGATTTAATATCTACAAAATTGTCTCAGTTCTAGTTTGTTGATAGACTTCAGCTGTGGTTAGCTACCACCTGGCTATCGCTGTCACTAGGTGTTTTGTAAAGTAGATAACAATTGAAGGTATGGTTTAAAAAACATACCTCTTCCAAGTCACTATCATCTTAGATATCATTGTAACTAAATATCAACTGAGATCACAGTGAAAGTCCAACAGTGAGTATGGTGCCCCAGTGGCATGATTATTGGGATACAGGCCGTGTCACCACCAGAGCCATAACCAGCAATTTATGCACCCTGTGCCAGTTTCCGTAACTGCGCCCTGCAGACTGGTAACTGACTAAATAAGGTATTGTGTGTATATGGTCTAGTCATTTCTGTACTCCTCCAGGGTCTGCGTCCAGTGCCTGGGCAGTGGGCATCACTAGCACTGCCCAGGTTACGCCACTGGTGAAGCACACAGCACACAGTGAATCTTTGGAATGCCAAGATATTCACTCACATAGAATAAACAAAGCTACTGTTTAAAAAACCTCATATATTACAATACAAAACACAAAATACAAAAGCCTTTATTTACTGATCATTTCTTATTTTATACATTCTTCCACATCGGATCCGGTTAGATCAGCATATCATTTGATACATAGGCCTCCTCTAATTTTTTCCACTCCTTTCTGTTTTTAGCATTTCTGAGCCATGGCGATCTTGCGTGCTTCTTTAAGTCGTCGGACCATCTTTTCAGTGGCCTTCCTTTCATTCTTTTGATGTTTCGGCGTGGTGTCCATTCGGTTAGGATTCTTGTCCATTTTTCAGAGCTCTCACGTAACATGTGACCCGTCCAACGCCATTTCATTCGTCTGATTGTAGTGATAACATCTTCGAATTTTGTTATTTTCCTAAGATCAGTTGCTCGTTTTTTGTGGTGTCTTTTATATCCTAGTATACTTCGCTCCATGCTTCTCTGACAAGTTCTTATTTTTTTGTTCAGTTTATCTGTCATGGACCATGTTTGGCAGCTATAGGTTAGGATTGGCAGAATGCACGAATTGAAGATTTTTTGTTTAATTTTTATGGGGTATCCCTTGTTCTTCATAATTTCTTTTAGAGACCAAAACCTCTTCCATGCATTTGCTATCCTCCTATCTATTTCGAGAGCCATTTGGTTTTTGAAAGAGATTATTTGGCCAAGATAACTGTAGGTCTCAACATATTCGAGCTGTTCACTGTCTGCATAAATGCCGAGTTCTGCCCTGTTGGTCATAACTTTAGTTTTGTTTTTGTTCAGAGTTAGCCATCATATATTAAGAAACTAATAATTTCAGAGACCATCTCCACATGAATGCAACCCAATGGGAGACGCTAACAGACTTCGTGAAGTGGCTCGGACGGGAAGGCAAGTGTGTGGTGGACGAGACAGAGAAGGGTTGGTATGTGGCCTACATCGACAGGGACCCAGCCACCATCGCCGCACAGGAGGCCAAGGCCAAGAAGGAGAAGCTGGATAAGGATGACCAGGTACAGCATCATCGTCATGACTAGTATCAGTATACTTTCTAAATTTTAAAAGGCCAGACCTCCTTTATATGGTAGGTAAATATAAATACAGTACACAACCAGTGTTCCATAGGGATGCAATAGTTCACCAGTTCGGCACCTACCTTTATTTCCTTGGATGCGCGGATCTTCTGGTCGGGACCGACTTTCGCTGGTCTTCTATATAATTTTCTAATATATTCACAATGTTCTCACTAAAGCACAATTAACTTGATATGATGCACAATTAATTTTAATAGATGTGCGGGACAGTGATTTATAGTGTATTAAAACTGTAAATAGTGTGTAATAATAGACTCAGTAACAATAGACATTAATAGTGATCATAGCGTGCATAACTAATAGTTTATAATAAGTAAAATGTAAATGTCATTGAAATTTAGGTCGCGCAACAGTACAAATATTGTAAATACGCCTCGCGTGACCAATTTGTTTAAAAAAGAATAGATATATAGGCCCTCTCGCTCTAACATCGACCAATCAGAAAGCCCGTTTTAATAGAGCGAGAGGGCAGACGTTAGACAAAGATAGAAAAACATATTTGATTGGTTATTATATGGGCTCTCTAATTGGATATCATTATGTACCAATTAGAGGGCCAGAAATAATTTGTATATATACGGGGCACTGTGCCGACAGCGACACAGTTCCCAATCGACCACCAAGAAGATTGTAATAGAAGAGGTACCAACAGAAGAATAAAAAGGCGTTCTTGAAGAAGTGTTTTATTGAAGAAAACCCGCCCAGATTCGTCCAGAGCAATCCAGTAAATAGTGAATGTACTATACCGTACAATAGAATTGTACAAAAAGGGTTATGAATGCAACCGTACAAGTCCCGATGTGTAGACTGAATGATTAGCCATTCCGCGCGTAATGACGTTACACAATACCACGCGAATTGACCAATCAAAAACCATCATAAGTAGGTGCCTGGTGTTTATCCCAATCACGAGGACCAATCTAACCAAATCTTCCCTTTAGGTTGTATTACCTCTTTATTTAAAAATATAACATTGAGTTTCCAGTACGGAACAACCAGTGTGTGAGTTTGCAGGCTTGGGGTGATCATTTATTAATGATCAGTTTCAGATGTTACTGATAGTGACCTGATGGCTCCCAGCTGTCATTCAGGATCACTAACACAAATATTGATAGTGAAATTTTTTTTTGACGTGACTACGTCTTATAATTCGATATAGCCGGCTGCACGCACGAAAAAACATGACGTCATGCGTCGTTACCTCGCTTTGAGGCGTTCCATGTAAGGTTTGAGTCGAAGCGAGAGCGCGGAACGAGTGACAAAGAAGCACAATCGGCCTTTGCGTTTGGAGGCGTTCGACATGCGTCTATTAAATATATTAATTTTAAATTAAAAATTAATATATTTATTATAAATTTATAAAATCAAAATCAATTATTTCATTAATTTAAATAAATATTTATAAAAATATACTTAAATTAAAAATTTTAATAACCAATTAAATGCTACCATTCCATAAGTATTTTCTTAAAACGTTGTCACGTTCAATTATCGTCAGTAAACCGACTTTACAGACAACCAATTTTTTATTTTTTTTTTATCTACTACAAGTTGGCCCTTGACTGCTATCACACATTAAGTGATGATGCAGTCTAAGATGGAAGCGGGCTAACTTGTTAAGGAGTGGGACGAAAATCCACACCCCTTTCGGTTTCTACACGACATCGTACCGGAACACAAAATCAATTGGCGGTACGTCTTTGTCGGTAGAGTGGTAACTAGCCACGGCAAAAGCCTCCCATCAGCCAGACCAAGACAAATTAAGAAAAATCTGGCCCGCCGGGAATCGAACCCAGGACCTCCGTCTTATAATTCCACCGCACATACCACTGCGCCACGGAGGTCGTCAATTTGAAATTTTGTAACCTAAGCTTTCCAACCGTGGATTAGGGTAGGTTTAACTTACTTTAAGATGATGTTATTTTAATACTTTATTTCATATTCGACGGCCGAGTGGCGCAGTGGGTAGTGACCCTGCTTCTGCGTTCTAGGCTGTGGGTTCGATTCCGACATCTGGACAAATGTTTGTGTGATGAGCATAGATGTTTTCCAGTGTCTGTGTGTTTATCTATATATTAGAAGTATTTATGTTTAATATATATAAAAATATTCATCAGTTATCATAGCACCCATAACACAAGCTACTTACGAGTACGCTTACTTTAGGGCTATATAGCGATGTGTGTAATTGTCCTATGATATTTATTTATTTTGTTTATATTTATCAGGAGAGAATGCTGGAATTTGTCCAACGCCAAGTGGAGAAAGGCAAAAAGGAGTCCACCCCACAGCAGCCTGCTTACACTGAGCTGAAGAGAGAGAGCAGCCAGGAGAGACTCACTCTCAATCTCAACCTGAAGAGAAAGACTGAAGGTGAGTGTGCTTTCGTAACTAGATGTTACTGAATCATTGAATTCGCTCGCCAACTTGAAATGGAGCAGTGTTGTGGGTGTACACTCCATACCTTCACTGCTGTAAGGCCAGGATTGGCCTTGTTGTGTACCTTACCATATTTACTTAGTGAACAAACCTGTTTACAAGTGTTGTAGAATACTAGCGAACGACCGCGACTCCATCTGCGAGAAATTGTTTTGTGAGAGTTAGAATATAAATAATCTATGTCCTTTCTAAGCAGGCTCTAATCTATTTTTTTTTATTGACTACAAGTTGGCCCTTGACTGCTATCACACCTGATGTTAAGTGATGATGCAATCTAAGATGGAAGCGGGTTAACTTGTTACCTTTCGGTTTCTACACGACATCGTACCGGAACGCTAAATCGCTTGGCGATACGTCTTAGTCGGTAGGGTGGTAACTAGCCACGGCGAAAGCCTCCCACCAGCCAGACCAAGACAAGTTAAGAAAAATCTCAATCTGCCCCACCGGGAATCGAACCCAGGACCTCCGTCTTATAAATCCACCGCGCATACCACTGCGCCACGACGATCATCAAAAAACTATCTCTAAACTATCCAAGTTTTATTTAAATCGGTTCAGTAGATCAGCTGTGATTGAGTAATAAACAGATTTACTTTCAGAATGGTAATACTAGAGGTCGCTCGCGGTTTCACCCACGTAATCCCGTTCCCGTAAAAATTTCGATATAAAAATTTAAAAAAATAAGTGTATCCGTCACAAAAGGAAAAGATTTTCATTGCAACCAATATCAATAAGCATGTAATTAGGTATTAGAGAGATGACTGAATTTATTCTTGAAAGGTTTTATTGTTCTCTTACAGATTCTAAACCTAGTACATCTAAATCAGCGTTCAAAATGAAAGTAAAAGAAGATGCATCAATTAAGAAGCAAAAGACAGAAGAGAGAAGCAAACAGAGTGCCCTCGACGAGATCATGTTGACACAGGAGAGAGAGAAAGAAAAAAGTAACAGGTGACTATAATTATTTAGTTTCCTATTCTCGGAAAATTGCAATGTGAAAGGACATTGCCAAAATTTGCCCCAAGCGTATGCTCATATTTAACTGTTTTATTTAAATACACAATGAATTTTAAACAACTACCCATGTTTATAGCAATCACTTGAAAATATATCAAAAAAATGAAAATTTCAATCGATTTTTGCGTTCTGAATCACGTGACCGTCGTCGTAGTATGAAAAGTCAACTTTTTCAACCTTCATAACTTTTTCCTGCGACTGCATAGCTACATACAACTTTGTTTTTCTGTAAATAGAAAATCTGCACTATTTAATGACATATATATCATTACTGGGCAGCCTGGGATACACTTCCATACAATTTTTGGCCATGTTTTAATTGATTACATTACAGCGTCAACATCTCCTGTTGGCCTGTCCTGGCCTATGATGCGTCCAAAGAGATTTCTCGTATAGAGATATTGTACATTTACTCTACTGTTTTGACGACCTCCGTGGCGCAGTGGTATGCGCGGTCGATTCATAAGACGGAGGTCCTGGGTTCGATTCCCGGCGGGGCAGATTGGGATTTTTCTTAATTTGTCTTGGTCTGGCTGGTGCGAGGCTTTCGCCGTGGCTAGTTACCACCCTACTGACAAAGACGTACCGCCAAGCGACTTAGCGTTCCGGTACGATGTCGTGTAGAAACCGACAGGAGTGTGGATTTCATCGTACTCCTGACAAGTTAGCCCGCTTCCATCTTAGACTGCATCATCACTTAACATCAGGTGTGATAGCAGTCGAGAGCCAACTTAAAAAAAATACTATTCGCTTGATTATTCTGGTTGGAGCAATGCTAAAACTAACTAAGGGCGCAAAAATGACCAGACCATATACAAACAATACCTTCTTTAGAGTCAGTTACAAGTCTGTAGGGCGCAGTTACGCACGCTGGTACAGGGCGCAGAAATGACCAGACCATATACAAACAGTACCTTCTTTAGAGTCAGTTACAAGTCTGTAGGGCGCAGTTACGCACGCTGGCACAGGGCGCAGAAATGACCAGACCATATACAAACAGTACCTTCTTTAGAGTCAGTTACAAGTCTGTAGGGCGCAGTTACGCACGCTGGCACAGGGCGCAGAAATGACCAGACCATATACAAACAATACCTTCTTTAGAGTCAGTTACAAGTCTGTAGGGCGCAGTTACGCACGCTGGTACAGGGCGCAGAAATGACCAGACCATATACAAACAGTACCTTCTTTAGAGTCAGTTACAAGTCTGTAGGGCGCAGTTACGCACGCTGGCACAGGGCGCAGAAATGACCAGACCATATACAAACAGTACCTTCTTTAGAGTCAGTTACAAGTCTGTAGGGCGCAGTTACGCACGCTGGCACAGGGCGCAGAAATGACCAGACCATATACAAACAATACCTTATTTAGAGTCAGTTACAAGTCTGTAGGGCGCAGTTATGCACGCTGGCACAGGGCGCAGAAATGACCAGACTATATGCAAACAATACCTTATTTAGAGTCAGTTACAAGTCTGTAGGGCGCAGTTACGCACGCTGGCACAGGGCGCAGAAATGACCAGACCATATACAAACAGTACCTTCTTTAGAGTCAGTTACAAGTCTGTAGGGCGCAGTTACGCACGCTGGCACAGGGCGCAGAAATGACCAGACCATATACAAACAATACCTTATTTAGAGTCAGTTACAAGTCTGTAGGGCGCAGTTACGCACGCTGGCACAGGGCGCAGAAATGACCAGACTATATGCAAACAATACCTTATTTAGAGTCAGTTACAAGTCTGTAGGGCGCAGTTACGCACGCTGGCACAGGGCGCAGAAATGACCAGACTATATGCAAACAATACCTTATTTAGAGTCAGTTACAAGTCTGTAGGGCGCAGTTACGCACGCTGGCACAGGGCGCAGAAATGACCAGACCATATACAAACAATACCTTATTTAGAGTCAGTTACAAGTCTGTAGGGCGCAGTTACGCACGCTGGCACAGGGCGCAGAAATGACCAGACCATATACAAACAATGCCTTATTTAGAGTCAGTTACAAGTCTGTAGGGCGCAGTTACGCACGCTGGCACAGGGCGCAGAAATGACCAGACCATATACAAACAATACCTTATTTAGAGTCAGTTACAAGTCTGTAGGGCGCAGTTACGCACGCTGGCACAGGGCGCAGAAATGACCAGACCATATACAAACAATACCTTATTTAGAGTCAGTTACAAGTCTGTAGGGCGCAGTTACGCACGCTGGCACAGGGCGCAGAAATGACCAGACCATATACAAACAATGCCTTATTTAGAGTCAGTTACAAGTCTGTAGGGCGCAGTTACGCACGCTGGCACAGGGCGCAGAAATGACCAGACCATATACAAACAATACCTTATTTAAAGTCAGTTACAAGTCTGTAGGGCGCAGTTACGCACGCTGGCACAGGGCGCAGAAATGACCAGACCATATACAAACAATACCTTATTTAGAGTCAGTTACAAGTCTGTAGGGCGCAGTTACGCACGCTGGCACAGGGCGCAGAAATGACCAGACCATATACAAACAATACCTTATTTAGAGTCAGTTACAAGTCTGTAGGGCGCAGTTACGCACGCTGGCACAGGGCGCAGAAATGACCAGACCATATACAAACAATATCTTATTTAGAGTCTCTGTAGGGCGCAGTTACGCACGCTGGCACAGGGCGCAGAAATGACCAGACCATATACAAACAATACCTTCTTTAGAGTCAGTTACAAGTCTGTAGGGCGCAGTTACGCCGGCTGGCACAGGGCGCAGAAATGACCAGACCATATACAAACAATATCTTATTTAGAGTCTCTGTAGGGCGCAGTTACGCACGCTGGCACAGGGCGCAGAAATGACCAGACCATATACAAACAATACCTTATTTGAGTCAGTTACAAGTCTGTAGGGCGTTACCCGCTGGCACAGGGCGCAGAAAGTATACAAACAATACCTTCTTCAGAGTCCGGCTGGCACAGGGCGCAGAAATGACCAGACCATATACAAACAATACCTTCTTCAGAGTCAGTTACAAGTCTGTAGGGGGCAGTTACGCACGCTGGCACAGGGCGCAGAAATGACCAGACCATATACAAACAATACCTTCTTCAGAGTCAGTTACAAGTCTGTAGGGGGCAGTTACGCACGCTGGCACAGGGCGCAGAAATGACCAGACCATATACAAACAATACCTTCTTCAGAGTCAGTTACAAGTCTGTAGGGGGCAGTTACGCACGCTGGCACAGGGCGCAGAAATGACCAGACCATATACAAACAATACCTTCTTCAGAGTCAGTTACAAGTCTGTAGGGCGCAGTTACGCACGCTGGCACAGGGCGCAGAAATGACCAGACCATATACAAACAATACCTTCTTCAGAGTCAGTTACAAGTCTGTAGGGCGCAGTTACGCACGCTGGCACAGGGCGCAGAAATGACCAGACCATATACAAACAATACCTTCTTCAGAGTCAGTTACAAGTCTGTAGGGCGCAGTTACGCACGCTGGCACAGGGCGCAGAAATGACCAGACCATATACAAACAATACCTTCTTCAGAGTCAGTTACAAGTCTGTAGGGCGCAGTTACGCACGCTGGCACAGGGCGCAGAAATGACCAGACCATATACAAACAATACCTTCTTCAGAGTCAGTTACAAGTCTGTAGGGGGCAGTTACGCACGCTGGCACAGGGCGCAGAAATGACCAGACCATATACAAACAATACCTTCTTCAGAGTCAGTTACAAGTCTGTAGGGGGCAGTTACGCACGCTGGCACAGGGCGCAGAAATGACCAGACCATATACAAACAATACCTTCTTCAGAGTCAGTTACAAGTCTGTAGGGCGCAGTTACGCACGCTGGCACAGGGCGCAGAAATGACCAGACCATATACAAACAATACCTTCTTCAGAGTCAGTTACAAGTCTGTAGGGCGCAGTTACGCACGCTGGCACAGGGCGCAGAAATGACCAGACCATATACAAACAATACCTTCTTCAGAGTCAGTTACAAGTCTGTAGGGCGCAGTTACGCACGCTGGCACAGGGCGCAGAAATGACCAGACCATATACAAACAATACCTTCTTCAGAGTCAGTTACAAGTCTGTAGGGCGCAGTTACGCACGCTGGCACAGGGCGCAGAAATGACCAGACCATATACAAACAATACCTTCTTCAGAGTCAGTTACAAGTCTGTAGGGCGCAGTTACGCACGCTGGCACAGGGCGCAGAAATGACCAGACCATATACAAACAATACCTTCTTCAGAGTCAGTTACAAGTCTGTAGGGCGCAGTTACGCACGCTGGCACAGGGCGCAGAAATGACCAGACCATATACAAACAATACCTTCTTCAGAGTCAGTTACAAGTCTGTAGGGCGCAGTTACGCACGCTGGCACAGGGCGCAGAAATGACCAGACCATATACAAACAATACCTTCTTCAGAGTCAGTTACAAGTCTGTAGGGCGCAGTTACGCACGCTGGCACAGGGCGCAGAAATGACCAGACCATATACAAACAATACCTTCTTCAGAGTCAGTTACAAGTCTGTAGGGCGCAGTTACGCACGCTGGCACAGGGCGCAGAAATGACCAGACCATATACAAACAATACCTTCTTCAGAGTCAGTTACAAGTCTGTAGGGCGCAGTTACGCACGCTGGCACAGGGCGCAGAAATGACCAGACCATATACAAACAATACCTTCTTCAGAGTCAGTTACAAGTCTGTAGGGCGCAGTTACGCACGCTGGCACAGGGCGCAGAAATGACCAGACCATATACAAACAATACCTTCTTCAGAGTCAGTTACAAGTCTGTAGGGCGCAGTTACGCACGCTGGCACAGGGCGCAGAAATGACCAGACCATATACAAACAATACCTTCTTCAGAGTCAGTTACAAGTCTGTAGGGCGCAGTTACGCACGCTGGCACAGGGCGCAGAAATGACCAGACCATATACAAACAATACCTTCTTCAGAGTCAGTTACAAGTCTGTAGGGCGCAGTTACGCACGCTGGCACAGGGCGCAGAAATGACCAGACCATATACAAACAATACCTTCTTCAGAGTCAGTTACAAGTCTGTAGGGCGCAGTTACGCACGCTGGCACAGGGCGCAGAAATGACCAGACCATATACAAACAATACCTTCTTCAGAGTCAGTTACAAGTCTGTAGGGCGCAGTTACGCACGCTGGCACAGGGCGCATAAATTGCTGGTTACGGCTCTGCTCTGGAGGATTGGGGGAACTATTTCATCTCAATGAAACATGTCTTCAAGACTCTATTTATTTTCTTTTTAAAAATCAAATTAAATTTTAATCTTCGAAACTTTGTATTCTGCTATGAAAGACTTTTGTGTTGATAATTGCAATGTTCCAATCTAAGTACTTCTGAATACGTAATATCTTGCAAAAATAAAGATTCTTAAGTAACCACTAAGTGGGCCTCTACTGTCTGCTTGGTCTGCCAATCATTACATAGTATAAAACAAAGTAGCTTTCATTTAAAAAATCAAATTAAATTTTAATCTTCTAAACTTTTTATTCTGTTATGAAAAACTTTTGTGTTGATAATTGCAATGTTCCAATCTAAGTACTTCTGAATACATAATTCCTTGTAAAAATCAAGATTCTTAAGTACCAAGTACCACCACCACCAAGTTGGCCTCTACTCTCCGCTTGGTGTGCCAATCATTACATAGTATAAAACAAAGTCGCTTTCATTTGTCTGTCGATATGTATGCTTAAATCTTTAAAAATACGCAACCGATTTTCATGCGGTTTTTTTATCAGTGTGGCAAGTGCGAGTTTGTCACCGAGCGACTGCGTAAAAACGTACTCACTCGTAACGTCAAATTATATAGAAAAAAAGCGTTAATTCTCACTATAACTAGATGGCGCTACTCTAATTCCATATAATATTTGCGTTTACTGTTCTCGATATCGACGCGGTAAAATCTTACACTAGCCACACAGATAGAGTGATTCAAGAGGAAGGTTTATGTGTATAATACATGCATAATATAGTAGAGAAACACTGATAATTTCAGAGGTGTCTGATGTGATTTCGTAATGCAACGCATTTTTTGCGCTTTCATTGCAAACAAGATATATCAAAATAATGTACTACAGTATTGCACACCTTAAAAAGGTCAACAAAAATGTCCGCGATGGAATATGTTATCTCTTAGGGATAACACATAATAACCATTTTTTATCTTTTACTTTCAACCAAAAGTAATGGCGATTAATAAGCAATACTGCATTAATCGATATCCAATTAACAACCTCCGTGGCGCAGTGGTATGCGCAGTGGATTTATAAGACGGAGGTCCCGGGTTCGATTCCCGGCGGGGCAGATTGAGATTTTTCTTAATTTGTCTTGGTCTGGCTGGTGGGAGGCTTTCGCCGCGGCTAGTTACCACCCTACCGACAAAGACGTATCGCCAAGCGATTTAGCGTTCCGGTACGATGTCGTGTAGAAACCGTAAGGGGTGTGGATTTTCGTCCCACTCCTAACAAGTTAGCCTGCTTCCATCTTAGACTGCATCATCACTTAACATCAGGTGTGATGGCAGTCAAGGGCCAACTTGTAGTCCATAAAAAAAAAAAAGTATCTTAAATAATTTGTGCATTCAATATAGATCTCTTTACAGCATGTAATTCAAGTGAATATTTTCCAAGATATATAAGATTCAAAATGCAGGGACATAATTTAGTAACAGCATTGCACCCGTGCGAAGCCGGGGCGAGTCGCTAGTTATAACTATAAATAAAAGTTGCAATTAAATAATTTACAGAAAAGACTACTGGCTCAGAGAGGGCATAATAGTTAAAATAGTGACAAAATCGCTCGGAGACAAATTCTACAAAAGGAAAGCCGTTGTGGAGAAAGTTATTGACAGATACGGGGCGCATGTCAAATTGACAGATGAAAATGTCAAATTGAAACTTGACCAGGTGAGTGAAGTGACGCACAGTTATATCCATCTATTTATATAACTAGGTAATGCAAGGTAAATACCCTATCCAGCCGTCAACCAGGAGTTACAGAGAGTTAATACATGTCAAGAAAAAATTAATGAGCTTTCTAGGCAGAAACCTGAGGGAGAGAATCCTGAGTCTTCATTTTTTTTTTATCGACTACAAGTTGGCCCTTGACTGCTATCACACCTGATGTTAAGTGATGATGCAATCTAAGATGGAAGCGGGCTAACTTGTTAGGAGTACGATGAAATCCATACTCCTATCGGTTTCTACACGACATCGTACCGGAACGCTAAGTCGCTTGGCGGTATGTCTTTGTCGGTAGGGAGGTAACTAGCCACGGCGATAGCCTCCCTCCAGCCAGACCAAGACAAATTAAGAAAAATCCCAATCTGCCCCACTGGGAATCAAACCCAGGACCTCCGTCTTATGAATCCACCATGCATACCACTGCGCCACGGAGGTCGTCAAAGAACTTGGTTGACATAGTAGCCCTACCTAGACTTACACGAAAGTTACCTACCGGGCGAACGCCCTCGTAGTCATGTCAGTAAGTAAGCAGATAGGGTCATACAATTGATTTTTAAAATAATAATTTAAAAATTTTGTATAAATTTTGGAAAATTTTTTTGGATCTTTTTAAAATAATTATTTAACACACTGAATTATGTTTACAAAATCGGAGTGTATCAATATGTTTCGGTGTATTATATCATTTACTTAACACATTGTGTATATAGTCGAATTGAAATTTATTAATTTGAAGTCGAGCAATATACTGCATCAATACTTCAGACTACGAGGGTTGAAAAACCGCTTTATAAAACAATATTGAGTCTTTTTTGTAAGAAATTTTCAGTAAAAACTATAAGCCTCATGTAACACCGTGCTTTAATTTAATTTTTCAACGATACGTGGCGATAAATCACTAAAAAGTAAGAAATAAAATTTTTTAAATAAAAATAGAACCGACTCAAACCGCTCTAAAAAGTAAAAAATAACTCTGTCATTTAGTTGCTTTAATTTACTTAAGCATATCTCGTATATAAGTCGGTGCCAGCCAAGGTTTCTACTTTAAGGACGTTACCTAGAACCCACAAACTGCTTTACTATGTAAAATAAATGTTCCTTAAACTTGCTGGCACCGACTCCTAGATATGCTTAAGTAAATTAAAGCAACTAAATGACACAGTTATTTTTTACTTTTTAGTGCGTTTTGAGTCGGTTCTATTTTTATTACACAAGGAAAATGCATTTACGCATTCCTCCGGAAAAAGGAGTAGTGTTCTTTCCGAAGGGTGTGTGGGACTCACCAGTTAAACCAGAATACCCACTAAAACCCAGCGGCACCCGACCTCGTCTTTAGGATGAGACGTCACAAAGACTAAAAAATTATTATTATAAAAACAAAAATCCCGACTGCTTAGAAGTTATGAACTGAAAAGAGAAAACAAGGATCACTATATCTGTATAAAATTCTAAATACTTTATGGTGCTGCAAACAGGGACAAAATACTTTAACCTGCGGGGAAAGAAAGATCTACCAAAACTACGTTTGTCCCCGCCTGCAGCACCATTTTTGTTTTTATAATAATAATTTTATTTGAGACTTTTTAGTTTTAGTTTATGGTATAGAAATGAGACGGTACACTTAGTACAGTTTTTGCCATTTTTTGTTAAAAATGTAATATGAAGATGATATGATATTTATATTTATGAAATGGTCTTTTTACGACCTTTCAATTGGTACCCATATTTCTAAGATAAGAAAAAAAAATACACACATCCCCCCTTTTTTTCCCATTTACAGCCGCCATTTTGAAAATTCATTTAGCCTATGTCACTACCACAATTTTGACAAATTCTACGACACCTCACATGTCAAAATCCGTTCAGCCGTTTGGGCTGTAGCGCGTGTCGAAGAAATGGGCATACATACATACATACATACGCTCGAAAAATATAACCCTCCTTCTGACGCAGTCGGGTAAAAACAATTTGAACGACTCAAGTCAAGGCCCGACATTAATGGTTTTTTTTGTATTTGACAGAATCACGTGGAGACGGTGATCCCGTCCGTGGGCCGTGGGGTGGTGTTCGTGAACGGCGCGTACCGCGGGGAGCAAGCCGTGTTGAAGGACATAGACACGGATAACTTCTGCTGTCAAGTTGAGGTATTATACAAATAACCCTGGCCGAGTTCATTGCGGGCTCGTCTCCGACCAAGGCACGTTTTGAACCCTAGTAGCTATAATTTTTAGTTTCCGACTTGAAATTGTAACCATTAATTTCAAATGGATTTCATCCTACTCCTAACAAGTTAGCCCGCTTCCATCTTAGACTGCATCATCACTTATCATCAGGTGTGATAGCAGTCAAGGGCCAACTTGTAGTCGATAAAAAAAAAGATCTGTATAGTATTTTTTTTATAAGTATGTTTTTTTTTACAGATATCACAGGGTTTACTAAGAGGAAGGATCTTGAAGGGGGTCCAATACGAAGATATAAGCAAACTAGCCACGTGATAAATACTATACATAATATATATAAGTTAATATACGCTAATTAAATATATTATTATTATATATTTTTTAATTTTATTTTTGTTTACATTGTCCCGTCTTGATCTGAACCCACGAAAAAATTCCAGAAAAATTCCTCCCGACCCAAACTTGTACCGTATGTACTCTGAAAATAGTAAGGTTGCGATAGGTTGATAAGCTCTCAAAGAATCAAAATAATGTTAATCGGCCCAACCTCAAACGACCTCCGTGGTGCAGTGGCATCCGCATGCGCGATGGTTTTAAAGATGGAGGTCTCTGGTTCGATTCCCGGCAAGATTGAGATTCTCTGAATTGGTCCAGGCCTGCCTGGTGGGAGGCCTTGCCCAAGTATTAAGCAAGACTGTATTAATCCTTATCCAATTAAATGTCTTATATACTTTGTGCATTCAATATATATATTAATGGTTTATTCACTATTGCCCTTTACAGCATTTAATTTAAGTGAATATTTTTTAAGATATAAGATTTAAGTTACAGGGACATACTTTAAGTACCAGCATTGCACGCGTGCGAAGCCGGGGTGGGTCGCTAGTAATGTATAAATACATTTGTACTTATTATCAGGTGTGAACGTAGTCGAGGGTTAACTTGTAATGAATAAAAAAAATTACACCGCACAAGCTACGGAAAAGGCGTTAAGATATAGTTGTGCAAATACTTCAGGATAGAACTTGTTTTGCAACAAAAAAATCTGCAGCAATTTGATGTTTTATAAAAAAATAAATAAAATAAAAATAAAAAAGCCGTTTATTCTCAAATCTCTTAGAAATGAATTTCACAATTTGTTGTTAGTAACTTATAAAGTAATAAAAAAATTGAGAGGTGTCAAGGGACAGCCGGATGGAACGAAGTTCCTTTCGATTAATTAGTGAAGGAATTGTAATAAAATTTTATTTGTTGTTGTACACCGAAACACCAGAGGGCGCCACGAGAGCGTGAGACAGCATACAGCGCGGGCGCCCCCGCCGCTCACGCGCACACACATCAAAGGCGGCGGCAAGATCCTTTGACCAAAAAGTGTCGTGACAACTTTTCGTACGAATGTTTTCTGTCTAGCCCCCTTTCACAACGCGCGATAAGGAACTTCGTTCCAATAAAAAACCAATTAAAATTTTAAGTTAGCGTGTTAGTAAGTTTGAGATAAGAGCCCCTTCTCGGGTAAAGGCCTCCCCCATCTTCTTCCATTTCTCCCTATCCTTTGCTAGGGCCATCCACTCCTTGCCTGCTGCTTTACTAATTTCATCAGTCCACCGTTTGATTGGTCTATCGACATTCCTTTTACCTTCTGGTCCTGCCCATCTTGTGCTGTGTATTGTCCACCTTTCGTCTGTGTAACGCGAGACATGGCCAGCCCATTTCCACTTCAGAGTCAATGCATCGTTTAATGCATGCATGCATGCAGAAGTATGTTAAATATAAGAAAAATACACAAAATAAGAAGTGATAGAATAAGAGCAAAAACAAAAGTTACAGATGCATTTAACCATGTTTTATATAAACAAATAAATATCCAGTATAATATTTATAAACCCAGTACATGTATTTATACTCCGGGTCCCATGGACCGCAATTCGGACTAACGTGTCCATACTTGCCATGATAAAGATCAAAATAATCAACTGCCTATCTGGCGGAAGTGTACTCGAGAATACTTTGGACACATTGCCAGAAAAGACAAAGATAATCTAGAGAACCTAGTAGTCACTGGCAAAAGTGGAAAGAAAAAGACAAAGATAATCTAGAGAACCTAGTAGTCACTGGCAAAAGTGGAAAGAAAAAGACAAAGATAATCTAGAGAACCTAGTAGTCACTGGCAAAAGTGGAAAGAAAAAGACGAAGATAATCTAGAGAACCTAGTAGTCACTGGCAAAAGTGGAAGGAAAAAGACGAAGATAATCTAGAGAACCTAGTAGTCACTGGCAAAAGTGGAAAGAAAAAGACGAAGATAATCTAGAGAACCTAGTAGTCACTGGCAAAAGTGGAAAGAAAAAGACGAAGATAATCTAGAGAACCTAGTAGTCACTGGCAAAAGTGGAAAGAAAAAGACGAAGATAATCTAGAGAACCTAGTAGTCACTGGCAAAAGTGGAAAGAAAAAGACGAAGATAATCTAGAGAACCTAGTAGTCACTGGCAAAAGTGGAAAGAAAAAGACGAAGATAATCTAGAGGAACTAGTAGTCAAAAGAGAAAGAAAAAAGACCGCGGGAGCGCAGTTCGTTGCGTCGGTCTGACCCTATACGTCCCACACTTAGATTCCTCGATATACGATGCTCTTCAAGTAGCTGGAGATGGGAGTAGATGGCATAACATAGTGATGGCAAAGATCATAAATCAGGTGGCCACGACCCTCAAACGTGAGGAAAACGGCTCACGGAGAAAGGGGTAGCCAGTAGAACACGAGAATGAAAGAAAACTTACTAAATATCTATCGTCTCTTAATAAGGTAGAAATTGAATCTTTGCTAGGAAACTTGTATTAACATTTAACATGCAAAAGTTATGCATAGTAAACTATTACCTACCTATAACAAAATGCCAGCATAGCGATATATTGGCGATATAAAAACTGTGGTATACCTACTTTAATCTTGTACCGCATGTTCACTTAAATATCTAGCTAATATTTACGAGTGTATGTTGAACATATTCCTACATATTTAATATCCTGATACAATTAAACAGTAACTCCTTTTAGCAGCTCATTTTTGATTAATAATTAATTTGAGGTTATAAGAGAAAAGCTTTCATATTTCTTTTCTCCCAACTTTTCAAACTTACTTACCATTTGCTTTTTTCTTAGTTACGTTATGTTCAACAACTGCTAATAAGTTTCGTTTTCTTCGGATCCAAAAGTACATACAATCTCGCCATTCTCCTTTGTAACCTGAAATATACAACACAAACACACCACCTAACTTACAGGTTATGTTAAGTCAATAAAACGATTTTTAATTTAAATTGGCGAACCCCCGCAATTCCGTCCGCGAGAAATTGTTTCTTGATAATTCGACAAAAATAAGCCTTCAGGCTGTAAACTATCTCTGTACCAAATTTCATTTAAAACAGTTTAGTAGTTAAGGCGTGATTGCGTAACACACTGTTTCTTTCACATTTATATAGTACAGAACTATATTATCCTTTGCAAAAAAATTGCTTGCACAATTAAAAAAGAAAACAAAATGTTTGCACCATACATAATATTTATTTATATAAAATATGACATTGTAAAACAGTATATAATATTTATTCTAATAAATGTGATTTCAAAAAAATATTTTTGTACGATAAGGTTTATATTTAAAAAAAAAACGATTAAATATTTGTATTATAAAAAAGATTGTCCACTTCAAACTTTCTACATTAAATGTTTAAAAATACTAATTTGATTAATTTGTCACTATTTTGTATGTCGACGTCAGACATAGTTTCAAACTTTTGAACACTTGAATGAAGAACTTTTGAACACTTAAATGCACTTTGCCATCGTGTTTATGTTTTTAGTTAAAGATTTTGCGAAGCAGTTAGGCAGGTTGTTTCAATAAGCGTACAAACAAGTGTACCGTCCCATATTTAAATGTTCAAATGTTGAATATGTTAGGCGCGAATATGAAATGGTGACAAAATATTAATACAGCTGCATTAATGTTGCCATATATGCAATTACAAACAATTCGTACTGTTCTGTGTTGCTATACATGAAAATTTCAAACCTACTAAATTTTAAAAAGTACATAAATTAAAGTCGTACTTTTTATATTTAACAATTGTTATGTGAGGGATTCTTAAATATAAAAAAAATATTCAAAAAGGCAGACGCAGGTCGAAGTTAGGACTTATTTATTCTTCTAATATATTTATAATATAAAAAACATTGCATTGGTCAGCATTTTAAAAAATACTTTGGATTAAAACAGCACCGGTATTCATTTTAAGGCACAATTTGGATAGTTGCCAAAAGAATAACAAAATCTATACAATGTTAAGATGTAACAATATAAAAAAGAAATTAAATTTTATAAAATGCAAAAATACTTAATTGATATTTTCCTCTAAATGTTTAACATTTTAAAATAGTTTTCTAAAAACGAGTTTTTATATAATTTGTGATTGGATGGACGTATGTATATGTGACTTATAATATAATATACGTATTTAACGCACACACGAATGTGGAATAATCAACATTTAATTACCTAACATCCACGACATTTATAAAGCAGATTACAAAAAGACGTAACATTTTGACGACTTTTTTTCTTATAGGATTGTGCGCATGTATCATCGGCGCGCAACAAGATTGGGATGCGGTCCGCTGGTCAGCCGTGCAGGTCGGGAAACCTTCAATAGTCGTTCACACCAAATAGTTCTCGTTGTTGAAAGATTTTTTTTTAATAAGAAATAAGCTCGCGCTTGACTACTATCTCACCTGATAGTAAGTAGGATGGTAAGATATGGTCTAAGGTGGAACGCGCTTGCTTAGAAGATGCCTCATTCACTCTTCATTCATGATGCATTGATGCATGATTCAAGATGCATTCACTCTTGTTATATTAATATATTATGATCAATAATGAAATCGGCGTTGATGTCCAAAGGGCTTTTTTACGAAGTTATGTGTTTGTTCAAAAAATACAAAAAAAAGTAACCAAACGAGTCGTCCTGTCATGGAGATACCCAGAACTACGGTGTCACGCAACTGATTTGAGGGAACTTTTGCTTTCAAATAATAATAAAGAATTGGAATCATTGTAAAATAATATAGCTAAATATTATGTTTAAAACGATTACAATACAATTTAGAATGTTTTTGCAAATCCTAACAGAGACTTCACAGAGTGAGAAACACTCGAAAACTGTAATTTTTGAATTCGTAATGACCTCAAAAATTTGGCAAATATACTGTGGACATTTGTCGACTCAAATTAAATATATAATCGACCTGGACAGCTGAAGCCAATAGTGACCAAATGAGCGCCGACCGAAATTACAAGTACGTCACTTATTATTAATTAATAAATAAGTATAAAAACGGAGCAAATTGTTTCTATTGACTAGCTCGAAATTCAAAAAAAAATTTGTGATGATTTAGTTTTTTGGATTACGATTTTAAAAAGCCGCCATATTCTAGCACTGTATAAATAACAATAATAAGTGCAAGCAAATTTTCACATATTTAAAATAGAAACGCGAAATAAGTACTGTAGTTTCATCTAAAAACTAAACTAAAGCTATAAAATTGTTATCGCAAATGCCATATTAAATACTATTAAAATTACTATATAAAGAAAACTTACGTAATAACAAACTTATTATTAATAATATATGAAAAAAAAAAACTGAAATATCTACGTTAAAATTAAGCATTCACCGCGAAATTGTCATATTGGTAGCTTTTCTGGGACAGTGGCATGTTTTCTACTAATTCGGTATTTATTTGTTTAGGATATTTTATATCATAAACAATATTTTAAATTGAACGACACGGATTTATAGTAGAATTAAATTAACAATCGGCTTATGAATGAGAGATAAAAACTCGCGCAAGATCAGCGCTGCGCCGGTGGTTACCTTGAAATTTTTACCTATATCTCTCATTTCTAGGTTGACCATATTTTTATGCTAAAGTGACGGCATTATTAATTTGATAGTTATTAAAGTAGGATCATATATAGTCAATCTATTCCAGGAAGTCCTTTCTGCTTTGGGTGTAGTTGTCAGTGTAGGCGCGGTTGCGGTTTGAACTAAAGAAGATTGAACCAATGCAAAAATCATTTTTTTTAAATTAAGTTATCATCTGCCTGTAACGCTTAACACGCTTTGGCGTTAAGAAGCGACGTATGTCATATTTTTTGCGTATGTTATATATTTCTATCATTAAAGCGCAAGGGGCAGTCGAATGCCGCTTTCACATAAATTTTTATTACACCTGCGCTTTCAGTGATCAAGGTACATAGTTACATAAATATCAAATCTAGCGTCGATCTCGATTTTATATTTATATACAACTTTGTCCCTTAATTATGGGAAAATAGAGATGAATATTAGAATTTATAGTTGACAAATATGACGCGTGGCTTCGTTTCGACACTGCGCCAAACTGAGTTCAGCCTTTGTGTATGCGCTGGTTTCGATTTTATACGTTTGAGTCTGTATTATTTCAAATAATTGAAAAGTAAGTTTCTGTTGTGTTGACTGTTCTTTGCATTACACACACAAAGGTGCTGTCAACTTACTGACTTCCCGGAATAGTGTGACTACAGTAATTTTGTAACAAGATAGTTTTTTTAATTGTCATATTGGTAGTTTTCAGACAGTGTTGCCTGAAAGGTACGGTTTCCTACCAATTTGGTAGTTACGGGTTTAAAAGCTTTTCCTCTTCTGGGTTACTTTCATCCTTGTCGTACGGCTTAAACATGGAGTTTGTTATGGGGCTGGCTGACACGGGCAATAGCTGAAACGAAAAATAATATATAGTTGCAGGTTATACATACATATGCCGCTAGTTTTTAGTTACAATAAGCATTGTTTTCTTTAGTGATTTCTGTTAAACCAATTTTTCTATAATATCGTCAAAGTAATTTTTTGAGATTGAAAATGTATAAGCTATCTCTTCATTTCAGGTTTCAGAAAGAGATATATTGTCGTTGTATAGTCGCGAAATCCAAAATATAATAATATTTTGGTTTGTTTTTTCAAATTTCTTTTTTTGCATTTTTTTTATTTATATATTATATTTGGTACAGCCCTAAGAAATACAGAGAGTACTCATAAGCTCTTGTCTGCTTTTCGAAGAACTGCACATTCCTTTATATATACAGCTACATATACAGCTGTTACTTTAAAATATATTATATATTCCCTTTCTCTTCTAATTAGTTGTAAAAAATACTGTCATGATATTTTACAACTATAAGAGAGGAGATATGACAATAGTCATACAAACCGGGGATCGAACCCGTCGATTGTTTTAATCGTGGCTAAAATCCAAACAAACTAATGGAAATTATGTGCGCAAGCGTGGCATCTCCTCTCATCCCCTCTCCGCTCCTATCGCGAGCATGACCTTTCCAACCCCTTAACCGTGGAACTATTGGCACTTACATCACTTACATTACTACTTACATATATATGAAAATTTGTGAAAACACCTACCATTCAAGCTAATTTTAATATCTAGTTTTTACATCATCCGATTCCTGATAGCGTGAAATGAAAAAATACAAATTGAGACAATTATGACAAAACGGGCAAAAAGGTAGTGGGAGATGTAGAGCTTTGATCACTGCTTCTATGAGCAACATGTAAAGTAATTCTGAGTGGTCCCGGTGGCGGTACTGGTTAGTATCAATGACATTTTTATATTTACAGAGTTAAAGTTGTATTGTTCACGGGAAGTTCCCTGTAGATTTTGGTTCCCTTGTAAGTGTAGAAAATTAGTGGAAATATGTGACAATACGGCTGTATCTTTTAATCGCGTTGGCTTAGAAGTTCAATTTTTCACAGGTCCAAGAGACAGTAGACCTTAGTATTTGATATAAAGTACATTCCCAAAGGAGATGGTCCATTTCAGCTTCACTCTTGTACCAAATACCATTAAAATGGAAAAAATACAAGGATTTTATCAAAAATAAAATAAGTGAACGAAACGAACTAAATAAAACGTT
This sequence comes from Mycalesis mineus, assembly GCA_034621355.1. NCBI lineage: Eukaryota > Metazoa > Arthropoda > Insecta > Lepidoptera > Nymphalidae > Mycalesis > Mycalesis mineus. Next base: position 264,976 of record CM067906.1, on the reverse strand, counting down.
GGTTAAAAATGAAATTCCTAGTTTTTAAGGTATTAAAAGATGGCGTTTTTCTATTATTAGTCTGTAGGCGATAAAGCGGTGACATTGATTTGTCAAACTCAAAATATGTCATTTTTGACAAATCTTTTCTTCCGTGTTCCGGGCTTTGTTTTTAACTACAATACATTTTAGACATAGACATCTTAGCTAATATAAGAATAAAACTTAATGTTTTAATCTTATTATTCAGTTATCCGTTAGGTACCTATACCTAACCATTAAATCAAATGGACCATACGTCAATAAACACTGACAGCAAAAGTCAAAACAACATCAATCCGCCTCCTGGAGAATGTCTACCATAGATAATATAACTTATCTAAGATCCGCCATGATTATACGTAAAGTGTTGCATCGTTTTGGAGAGAATAAATAATATTGCGCCCAAATAAAAGTGAATTCAGAGATTTTTCTAATCAAAACTAGATTATTAATACATGTAGTTTTTTTCAACTTATGTACAGAATGTGAGTCTGTGCTCCATACAATTTTGGACCATCTCCTTTGCCCCAGGCTGTCCAAACTTATGCTCATATTTAACTGTTTTATTTAAATACACAATAAATTTTAAACAACTACCCATGTTTCATAGCAATCATTTGAAAATATATCAAAAAAATAAAAATTTCAATCGATTTGTTGTTCTGAATCACGTGACCGTCGTCGTAGTATGAAAAGTCAACTTTTTCAACCTTCATAACTTTTTCCTGCGACTGCATAGCTACATACAACTTTGTTTTTCTGTGAATAGAAAATCTGCACTATTTAATGACATATATATCATTACTGGGCAGCCTGGGGCACACTTCCATACAATTTTTGGCAATGTCCTTTCAGCTTCCTACGTTTTTCTAACAAAACATATCTTAACATACGAACAGACGGACGGACAATAAAGTTAGGATCACTTTGTTGGCCGTCGTTGTAAGGGTTACGGAATCCAAAAATAGATAAACAAATGCTTATGTTTTGAAAAATCTACAAAAAAATGTTTATATACCTGTTTAGGCGGAGTCTTCTGTATCTGATTCTCTATAATGTCGTCCAGTCGGTCGCCGTCACGAAGTAACTGTAAGTGAATTATTAAAATTATTTAATTACCGTTTGGATGAATGTCACACAGCGGACGGGGCAGCCGGCGACGCAACGTTGGCGCGAGCCTGTGAGGCTTCAGGTACAATAATACTGAGGTTTCTTTCTTCTAAGAAATTTCAATGCCAGTCATCATTATCATCTAGGCTAAAACTAATAATTTAAAGTTTCACAGCCCCGAGGGGTCCCCTGGCAACCGTCAGGCAAATAATGACAGCTGTCATTATAGCTCCGTCGCTACCCGGGTAGCCGCGGGCCTCAAAGAAGGTTTGAATGTCAGGCCCACAGGGGTTAAGGGCAATTGCATACGTTTTTACATTAAATTGCCAACTGAGATCACAATCATCATCATCATCATCATTACCAGCCTGTAGACCTCACTGTTGGACATGGGCCTTTTTTAGGGACTTCCAAACACAACGATCCCGAGCCGCCTGTTGCCAGCGGCTCTCTGCGACACGTTTGATGTCGTCAGTCCACCTGGTTGGGGGTCGACCTTGACACCCCTTGCCCCGCCGTTACCATGACCGCTGCCAGAGCCAGGAATAGCGGGGCTGCCGGGGACTAGGGGCTGTTTTCTTGGACCGTCTCCCATAAAAGAAATGCCCTATAGTGACCACGCTGGGCAGGCGGGTTGGTCACAATCATTATAGTGTAAAAGAGTTTATAAGCGATAAATGGCGTTTGAGTGAATTGCTGTAAGGAGCCGGGCGCTCATCTATAGCTTTTAAATGATGTAAGATGGTGATAGTAAAAAAATGACCTGACTGAGTTTTTTTATTTTTTTTTATTGACTACATGTTGGCCCTTGACTGCTATCACACCTGATGTTAAGTGATGATGCAATTTAAGATGGAAGCGGGCTAACTAATTAGGAGTAGGATGAAATTCACACCCCTATCGGTTTCTACACGACATCGTACCGGAACGCTAAATCGTGGCGGTACGTCTTTGTCGGTGGTAACTTGCCACGGCGAAAGCCCCCCACCAGCCAGACCGGTGGCATGTGCGGTGGATATATAAGACGGAGGTCCTGGGTTCGATTCCCGGCAGGGCAGATTGAAATTTTTCTTAATTTGTCTTGGTCTGGCTGGTGGGAGGCTTTCGCCGTGGCTAGTTACCACCCTACCGACAAAGACGTACCGCCAAGCGATTTAGCGTTCCGGTACGATGTCGTGTAGGAACCGAAAGGTGTGTCGATTTCATCCAACTCCTAACAAGTTGCCTGCTTTCGTCTCAGATTGCGTCATCACTAACATCAGGTGTGATAGCAGTCAAGGGCAATCTTGTATAGCGTTCCGGTACGATGTCGTGTAGGAACCGAAAGGTGTGTCGATTTCATCCAACTCCTAACAAGTTGCCTGCTTTCGTCTCAGATTGCGTCATCACTAACATCAGGTGTGATAGCAGTCAAGGGCAATCTTGTAGTCGATAAAAAAAAGCTAAATGCGTAGAAAATATTTACGTTAAGTTACATACCTTACGATAAAAAAAAACAATTTCTGTCTGTCTGTTCCGGACAATCTCTGAAACGGCTAAACCAATTTTGACTTCTTTCACTTTCAGGTAATTAGGATTAACTTAGACTACTTTTTTAGAATACTAATTTTTTTTAATTTTATTTCCACATAGGGCTTCCGTTAATTCAAAATGTTGCCAGTGATCGACAATGAACCGTGTATTACGGTACGGTTGGCAACCCCGTAACAGGCTTACCTTGTCAACCTCTGGCTCGATCTGCTCATTGGTGCCTCCCTTGTTGAGGACCCCCTTCTCCATCAGCGTAGCGCGCTTGGCGGCCAGGTACATGGATCTGATGACAATCGTAATGATACTTCACAATAATATAACTTATATATCATAACAAAAAATGCGTACTAAAAAGTAAAAAATAACTGTGTCATTTAGTTGCTTTAATTTACATAAGCACATCTATGAAGTCGGTGTCAGCAAGTTTAAGGAACATTTATTTTACGTAGTAAAGCAGTTTGTGGGTTCTAGGTAACGTCCTTAAAGTAGAAACCTTGGCTGGCACCGACTCCTAGAGCATACTTTTTAGTGCGTTTTGAGTCAGTTCTATTTTCTGTTAAAAAATTTTATTTCTTATGTTTTAGTAGTATAATTCTTTTTTATTAGAAAAGGCATACTTCCAAGGTGGTCTCATTGTCATCATGTTAGGATCTGATGATGATATCCTGGGGAAATTGAAGGAACTCTCCAAATTTTGGAGGCACGCTTACAGCGATTTCGGTTTTTGTCTTGGTATCGGTAGCTTTTTGGCTACTAGTGTTGTATAATATGCTATGACAGTATAGTACGAGTACGTTACGTGGCGATAAATCACTAAAAGGTAAGAAATAAAAATAAAACCGATAAGATAAGTAAATTAAAGCAACTAAATGACAGTTATTTTTTACTTTTTAGTGCGTTTTGAGTCGGTTCTATTTTTATTTAAAAAATTTTATCATTCATTTATTCCAGTACCCTGATGTTTGGTGTGAAGCTGTTCCAAGAGATCTTGAGCATTCAAAGTTTAGAAAAATGAGGCTGCCGTAATACTAATTCCACAAAGACGAAGTCGCGGGCAAAAGCTAGTTAAATATAATAGATCAAACCACTCGTCGTCACCTAGCCCCAAAGTAAGGATAGCTAGATTTTATTCAGTTGTTGCTCAAAGAAGGTATAAACAACATTCGGGCGTGCAAGCAAAGATGAACTTTAAACACTTTATAATAAGGTTCATACCTCTTGATGGTGAGGTAGTAGACCTCAGCGATGGCCCTGACGGAGTAGTCTGGCACGAAGGTGTGGCGCAGCATGGAGTCCATGTTCAGGTTCTGCAGCGAGCCCAGGGTCGACGGCGCCGGCGTCTCCGCTGCAACGATCATCACCATCCTCATCACCATCATCATCACCACCATCATAATCATCATCATCACCATCAACACCATCATCACCACCACCACCACCACCACCATCATCATCATCATCATCACCACCATCATCATCACCATCAACATCATCACCATCATCATCATCATCAGCATCAACACCACCATCATCATCATCATGATTTTGTGTATTCCTCGAAATGCCAACGAGTCCAAGTGTTTGTTACTCTTTCACACAAAAACTACTGACATATCAAAATAACACAGCTACATTTTATCTCAAAATTCCCATGGGATCGTGAACTACGCAGATCAAACCGCGGGCGTCCTCTAGTATTATTACTTGATTTAATATAGATTAAATCAAGTTTTATAAAAACCTCTCGCTAGGACTAACAGGGACTTACCCATTCAAGTGTCCTTTCATTCTTTCTATGTGTATCAAATCAACCTCGATTTTAGTCACTACATTATCTTTTATACCACAAGGCTAATATGTTTAACAATTTTGACAAATTAAATTATTTGATTTAACCCAAATTCGAATTTACAACCTTATAAACCGCTAGAGGGACAAGGCAGTTACGTAACCGGTTACCAGTCTTACCTAGTCCGACGTTCTGCGTGAGCGCCTGTACGCCGAAGTATGTGAAGGGGCCCGCTTCGAACACCAGGTTCTCGCGACCCACCGTCACCTCCACGCGACCCTCCAGGATCAGCACGAAGTAGTCCACCTGACGATACACATAGAAATAAATTCTTGTTTATAATTAGTTTTTAAGCTATTGTATAGCTTTTATCGCGGGCCTTGAGCGTGGAGACCGAATACAGAAATTCCGTAACGAAAAAACCTAACACCCCCTGAGTATCAAAAACATAATATCAAAAGCACAATTTCGGCAACGACGTCATCGGGGAACGTGGCTTAGCGATATTTTATTATTTTTTTAAGCGTGATATTGCAAAGTCATTAATTTAAAAAAAATGACTTTCAAATATCACGCTTGTAAAAAAAAAAAATTTCGGAACCGACGGGATTCGAACCCGGGTCTCTCTGGCAATTCGGGCACTTAGAGCGCCTTACCGCTAGGCCACGGTCCCGATGACGTCGGTAGGTAAATATAAGTTGATAAAAAATGCTATGCAATAGCTTTACCGCGGCAGTCTCCGAGTGCCACACGTCTTTTTTTTTCAACGATGGTTCGTTCGCGTTAAGAACGCAGTGAGCGCCGGCCAAGCCCCATCCCTTAACTTAAATATTTTCAATTTAAAATGTCAAGTTCACAGTGCCCAGTTGAAGGCATAGCTTCGAACGCGACGCGCGATTTGATTGGTTGGGGGGCGGGGTTAGACCGGCGAACAATGATGACTCACTGCATTCTTAAAGTGAACAAACCATAGATTTAGTTTACTTAAGAGACCGAAACCAAATATTCGGCCCTGGCTTCAGTTTCGGCCGAAGCCGAAACCGAAACTCATGTGATCAAGTAGAAAATTCCTTAAAATACTGAAATTTGATGCATTTTACACATTATGCTGCATTAACTGACTAAGTTTTACATTAATGACTAAGTTTTGTTGCAACCGAGCTATCTGAACGGCGCACGACAATTCCCGAACAGGGCTGCCAGCGTCCGCCATAGTGTTGCCGCCAGAAACAAAGTTAGGCGAGCGTGCACTACTACTTCCGAAATCAGTTTCGGTTCCGGCAAACGTTCGTTCGGCCAATTTAGGCCGAAACCGAAACTGCCGCCGAAACTTGACTTTTGGCCGAAACTCAGCCGAAACCGAACTTTCGGTCGGACATCAATTTACATGCATTTTTGAAACGTGATGTTAAACTATTAATTTGTTGACTTCCACTCGTTTGGAAAACACGTTCTGCTGAAAAAGGACGACAAGAAATTCAACAACAACTTCAAATACGCCTGATGATAAGCGGAGATCAGTCTGTGGTGCAACGCGCCTAGAAGATGCGTGTCCACTCACGACTTGAAGATACCCAAATTGTATGCATAGGGAAAACGGAAGCTAGAAGGGCATTCCAGTTCTTAGCAGTGAATACTCGTAAGTGTCCCACCGGTTTCCCCTCCTGGAAGACGTATCTCTTGGGGTCGTTCTTGTCCTTGTCGGCGCGGTCTTTGATGTGCTGGATCACGTCCTGCTTGAGCAGCCGACGCAGCACCGTCTCCGATATCATGTCCGGACGGAATGGGTCCACGCCTGCGAGTAGTTATCAGTGTTAAATTACTTCCTCAATAGTCTCAAAATAACAAAAGAGATGGTTTCAGACCAGTAGTAGGCCTGAACTGAACACGGAAGATAAATGTCGAGTATATAATATAATGACGTGCGCTCTTTTAAAAAACAATTATTATTATTATTATAGCCTCGTTTTTTTTTTATCGACTACAAGTTGGCCCTTGACTGCTATCACACCTGATGTTAAGTGATGATGCAGTCTAAGATGGAAGCGGGCTAACTTGTTAGGAGTGGGACGAAAATCCACACCCCTTTCGGTTTCTACACATTTCCATAATGGGTTTTTTGCCTCAATAAACAATTATATTATTATTATTATTATTATAATAAATTTACAAAATAAAGTTTATATTGCAATATGATTACATAATAAATGTGCATGTAAAACAAATATCATTTAAATAAGTTTCCAATTTTACAAGTTGAGTTTTTTTTTCATAAATTATTATGGACCCCTCTACGACTGAAGGCCTCCTCCATTTTCCCCCACAATAGTCTGTCATTTGCTTTAGTGATCCAGTTTTTTTTTATTTTTCCCCCAATACGGCTTGTTACCGCGGGGGATAAAAACTACAACCCTCACAAAAAACAATTATAATAACAAATAAAACGCACTAAAAATAGCAGTTTTGACGACCTCCATAGCGCAGTGGTATGCGCGGTGGATTTATAAGACGGAGGTCCTGGGTTCGATTCCCGACGGGGCAGATTGAGATTTTTCTTAATTGTCTTGGTCTGGCTGGTGGAAGGCTTTCGCCGTGGCTAGTTACTACCCTACCGACAAAGACGTATCGCCAAGCGATTAAGCGTTTCGGTACGATGTCGTGTAGAAACCGAAAGGGGTGTGGATTTTCGTCTCACACCTAACAAGTTAGCCCGCTTCCATCTTAGACTGCATCATCACTTAACATCAGGTGTGATAGCAGTCAAGGGCAAACTTGTAGTCGATAAAAAAAAAAGTTACATTAATTTACTTAACCATAATTTCGCGTCCATGGGGTATCGACTACAAATGGGTGCAGACTAGAAGTACTACGGAAGATAAGTGAGAAGTTCCTTTTTGCACACAACCGACAGACAGACAATTATAAACCTCAGCAGCAGGGAGCGTTGGTAGCAAGGAATACTCAAACTTGTGTAAATTCACTTTATTACATTACAGAAATTAGACAAACAGTATCTACTTGAACGTTACGATTCCTTCAAAATTAGAAAACACAATGAGCGCGCCACGTAGCCAAAAACCTTACAACATCTCTTTTTGACGTGGAAGGGAAAGTGAACTCTGATTGGTTGCCGCCTTTTTGCGTTAACCAATCACAAAATGACAGTTGACTATTCTGTACGAAGAGTTATGTTGCCAACTTAAAAAATAAAAACGATATAATTTATCGATTATTATACGATTAACGCTAATTAAACTATGATCCTAACACAATGTTCCGGTGATGATCTACTATTTGCAATTTTGTATTGCACCGACCGACTCCTAGATATGCTTAAGTAAATTATTGCAACTAAATGACACAGTTATTTTTTACTTTTTAGTGCGTTTTGAGACGGTTCTATTTTTTGTTAAAAAAAATTAATAATTTGTATTTCGGCCAGCCCTGAGTGTGTTGGATGGGTCAGTATACTCACTGGTGCTGAGGAACTGGAAGGTGGCGAGGATGAGCTGCGGCGACACGTGCACGCGCTGGTGCTGGTGGCCGGCGAACGCCGCGATGTCGTGCAACTTGTTGTATTGCATAGCGCCTTGTTACCAATGATCCTTCAGCGATCGATCCCTAGTGTGTTGGATGGGTCAGTATACTCACTGGTGCTGAGGAACTGGAAGGTGGCGAGGATGAGCTGCGGCGACACGTGCACGCGCTGGTGCTGGTGGCCGGCGAACGCCGCGATGTCGTGCAACTTGTTGTATTGCATAGCGCCTTGTTACCAATGATCCTTCAGCGATCGATCCCTAGTGTGTTGGATGGGTCAGTATACTCACTGGTGCTGAGGAACTGGAAGGTGGCGAGGATGAGCTGCGGCGACACGTGCACGCGCTGGTGCTGGTGGCCGGCGAACGCCGCGATGTCGTGCAACTTGTTGTATTGCATAGCGCCTTGTTACCAATGATCCTTCAGCGATCGATCCCTAGTGTGTTGGATGGGTCAGTATACTCACTGGTGCTGAGGAACTGGAAGGTGGCGAGGATGAGCTGCGGCGACACGTGCACGCGCTGGTGCTGGTGGCCGGCGAACGCCGCGATGTCGTGCAACTTGTTGTATTGCATAGCGCCTTGTTACCAATGATCCTTCAGCGATCGATCCCTAGTGTGTTGGATGGGTCAGTATACTCACTGGTGCTGAGGAACTGGAAGGTGGCGAGGATGAGCTGCGGCGACACGTGCACGCGCTGGTGCTGGTGGCCGGCGAACGCCGCGATGTCGTGCAACTTGTTGTATTGCATAGCGCCTTGTTACCAATGATCCTTCAGCGATCGATCCCTAGTGTGTTGGATGGGTCAGTATACTCACTGGTGCTGAGGAACTGGAAGGTGGCGAGGATGAGCTGCGGCGACACGTGCACGCGCTGGTGCTGGTGGCCGGCGAACGCCGCGATGTCGTGCAACTTGTTGTATTGCATAGCGCCTTGTTACCAATGATCCTTCAGCGATCGATCCCTAGTGTGTTGGATGGGTCAGTATACTCACTGGTGCTGAGGAACTGGAAGGTGGCGAGGATGAGCTGCGGCGACACGTGCACGCGCTGGTGCTGGTGGCCGGCGAACGCCGCGATGTCGTGCAACTTGTTGTATTGCATAGCGCCTTGTTACCAATGATCCTTCAGCGATCGATCCCTAGTGTGTTGGATGGGTCAGTATACTCACTGGTGCTGAGGAACTGGAAGGTGGCGAGGATGAGCTGCGGCGACACGTGCACGCGCTGGTGCTGGTGGCCGGCGAACGCCGCGATGTCGTGCAACTTGTTGTATTGCATAGCGCCTTGTTACCAATGATCCTTCAGCGATCGATCCCTAGTGTGTTGGATGGGTCAGTATACTCACTGGTGCTGAGGAACTGGAAGGTGGCGAGGATGAGCTGCGGCGACACGTGCACGCGCTGGTGCTGGTGGCCGGCGAACGCCGCGATGTCGTGCAACTTGTTGTATTGCATAGCGCCTTGTTACCAATGATCCTTCAGCGATCGATCCCTAGTGTGTTGGATGGGTCAGTATACTCACTGGTGCTGAGGAACTGGAAGGTGGCGAGGATGAGCTGCGGCGACACGTGCACGCGCTGGTGCTGGTGGCCGGCGAACGCCGCGATGTCGTGCAACTTGTTGTATTGCATAGCGCCTTGTTACCAATGATCCTTCAGCGATCGATCCCTAGTGTGTTGGATGGGTCAGTATACTCACTGGTGCTGAGGAACTGGAAGGTGGCGAGGATGAGCTGCGGCGACACGTGCACGCGCTGGTGCTGGTGGCCGGCGAACGCCGCGATGTCGTGCAACTTGTTGTATTGCATAGCGCCTTGTTACCAATGATCCTTCAGCGATCGATCCCTAGTGTGTTGGATGGGTCAGTATACTCACTGGTGCTGAGGAACTGGAAGGTGGCGAGGATGAGCTGCGGCGACACGTGCACGCGCTGGTGCTGGTGGCCGGCGAACGCCGCGATGTCGTGCAACTTGTTGTATTGCATAGCGCCTTGTTACCAATGATCCTTCAGCGATCGATCCCTAGTGTGTTGGATGGGTCAGTATACTCACTGGTGCTGAGGAACTGGAAGGTGGCGAGGATGAGCTGCGGCGACACGTGCACGCGCTGGTGCTGGTGGCCGGCGAACGCCGCGATGTCGTGCAACTTGTTGTATTGCATAGCGCCTTGTTACCAATGATCCTTCAGCGATCGATCCCTAGTGTGTTGGATGGGTCAGTATACTCACTGGTGCTGAGGAACTGGAAGGTGGCGAGGATGAGCTGCGGCGACACGTGCACGCGCTGGTGCTGGTGGCCGGCGAACGCCGCGATGTCGTGCAACTTGTTGTATTGCATAGCGCCTTGTTACCAATGATCCTTCAGCGATCGATCCCTAGTGTGTTGGATGGGTCAGTATACTCACTGGTGCTGAGGAACTGGAAGGTGGCGAGGATGAGCTGCGGCGACACGTGCACGCGCTGGTGCTGGTGGCCGGCGAACGCCGCGATGTCGTGCAACTTGTTGTATTGCATAGCGCCTTGTTACCAATGATCCTTCAGCGATCGATCCCTAGTGTGTTGGATGGGTCAGTATACTCACTGGTGCTGAGGAACTGGAAGGTGGCGAGGATGAGCTGCGGCGACACGTGCACGCGCTGGTGCTGGTGGCCGGCGAACGCCGCGATGTCGTGCAACTTGTTGTATTGCATAGCGCCTTGTTACCAATGATCCTTCAGCGATCGATCCCTAGTGTGTTGGATGGGTCAGTATACTCACTGGTGCTGAGGAACTGGAAGGTGGCGAGGATGAGCTGCGGCGACACGTGCACGCGCTGGTGCTGGTGGCCGGCGAACGCCGCGATGTCGTGCAACTTGTTGTATTGCATAGCGCCTTGTTACCAATGATCCTTCAGCGATCGATCCCTAGTGTGTTGGATGGGTCAGTATACTCACTGGTGCTGAGGAACTGGAAGGTGGCGAGGATGAGCTGCGGCGACACGTGCACGCGCTGGTGCTGGTGGCCGGCGAACGCCGCGATGTCGTGCAACTTGTTGTATTGCATAGCGCCTTGTTACCAATGATCCTTCAGCGATCGATCCCTAGTGTGTTGGATGGGTCAGTATACTCACTGGTGCTGAGGAACTGGAAGGTGGCGAGGATGAGCTGCGGCGACACGTGCACGCGCTGGTGCTGGTGGCCGGCGAACGCCGCGATGTCGTGCAACTTGTTGTATTGCATAGCGCCTTGTTACCAATGATCCTTCAGCGATCGATCCCTAGTGTGTTGGATGGGTAGTATACTGGTGCTGAGGAACTGGAAGGTGGCGAGGATGAGCTGCGGCGACACGTGCACGCGCTGGTGCTGGTGGCCGGCGAACGCCGCGAGTCACAATTGATAAAATAATTAAATGAAAATGTATATACACAATTATGTTGTCGTCTGTGAAATCCTCTATGGAAAATGTGCGTTATCTGTGGGCGCACAGTTGACTACATTGAACTGATGACGCCCCACTACGCGATTGGTTGGCAGAACTGCAGAAAATGCTGCATTGCACCATTATCTCCCACTTAACCGACTTCATAAAAGTGATTGTAAAAATACATTTAACGCAGTCAACAGTGAGAGAGCAAGCGATCATAATCTACAAAAACAGAGTTAAGAAGTGAAGTGGTTATAAGTATTGGAATTGGTATCGTATAATTGTATAATGTCTAAATATGTTGTCATGTTTGTGTAATAAATAAAGCAGATTTAATGAACAGGATAAGTGTAAATAAATGATATAGATTTACTATGTGATTTCATTAATAAACGTTATATGTTTTAGCTGGCTTTTAATACATAAAAGAAATGCTGTTTCAGTTCAGACAAAAATGTTGACTCACTGATGACGTCACTCTCGTCCACGATCTCGGCCTGTATCATCTCCTCGATAACGTCCTCCAGGGTGATGAGCCCCACCGTCTCGTACACGGGGTCGCCGTCGCCCTCCTCGATGCGCTGCGCGAATGCCATGTGCCCCTTGTGGCCTGCAATGTGATACCGACATGTTTGATTTGGTACAAGATGATATCGACATGTCTGGCATGATACCTACACGTCGGCGGGTACATTGTGGAAATTCAAAATAAATTATTAAATATAGTATCGACATTTTTGACATATTAGCCACAAGTTTGACATGACACCGACATGTTTGCTATAGTAGAGGTATAAGCTCAAAGTTTCCCCAATTTTGGACACGGTCAAGTAAATCAAAATCTAACGGATAGTTCCCGTAAACTTAGGATCAGAAATTTGGTATGAAGTAACGTTATATAGTATGGAAAAACTACGAAAATTGCAAATTTTTAGTTTTTAATAATTTTAAGCTTACCCCCTTTTCTCATGAAAATGTAAAGATATTAAATTTAAATTCATATCAAATGTGACAAAATCAAACTTCTATGTCAACGCAATCAAAAGATGCAGTATTAGCCGCATATTTAACTCTCTATGTCTCGCAGCTTGACAAGCCAACATGTTTGACATGATACCGACATGTTCGTCATGATGTCGACATGATTGATATAATACCGACGTATTTCACGTGATATCGATATATTTGATACGTTTATTTCAATTTTTTCAGTGGCTTTTATTTGTGCCCACCGGACACAGTACGGTTATTGAGCTAGAAACTTATACTGTTCATTCCTTTCTGGTTCAGATTTGGAACAGTGTATGCCAGTGATACTTTAAGCAGTCTAAGAAGAATAGTTGCAATTTCAAGTAGTGTAAAAATAAATTTATTTTTCTAATATTTGAAGATTGTGACAGCGCAGTAGTACAAGAGTACAAACTACACAGTGTACAAAAGTGAGGACGAGATCACTTCACACAATTGAGGATTGGAAGTCACTAGGTAAGTTAGTCCAATCTTTTAAATTTATTTGTTAGTTATTTCCACTCGATCAATCATCTCGATGCTAAGCCTGTCAATACGCATTGGAGAAATAGTGGGTTTTAACTCTATGTAACCTCTACTAAAATGGAGGAAGTCGGTTAAATTATTGTCGGTACTGAAAGCACTGAAACCAGTTTACGTAATTATAAAAGAATGCGTAAGTGTTTCAGAGAAAACTATACGCATAATATAAACAGACGCACAATGTGGAATTTCAGTCAAGTTTGATTACTGTGACCAAATTGCACCTTTTGTGACAGACTGTCCGGTTTTTTACAACAATCACGAAACTGGTCAAGAGTGAGTCGAATTCGCACATGAAGGGTTCCGTCTTTATACAAAACCAGACACTTATATTAAACGATATTATACGAGTATGTCGAGTAAAAAAATCACTAAGTTTTTAGTGTTTAAAGGCCGTAATCAGGGTGCCGTTTTTAGCCTTTAGGTACAAAACAGTATAATTATAATACAAAATAAAGCTTAAAAATTCAACTTCCAGTGTCTAACTAAGGTTCCATTGTAAAACTAACTTACGAGTAAATTTAATTTTTTTTTTATGACTACAAGTTGGCCCTTGACTGCCATTAAATGATTATGCAATCTAAGATGGAAGCGGGCTAATTTGTTAGGAGTAGGATGAAACCCACATCCCTATCGGTTTCTACACAACATCGTATCGGAACGCTAAATCGCTTGGCGGTACATCTTTGTCTGTAGGGTGGTAACTAGCCACAGCGAAAGCCTCCCACCAGGCAGACCAAGACAAATTAAGAAAAATCTCAATCTGGATCTGCCCCGCCGGGGATCGAACCCAGGACCTCCGCCTTATAAATCTACCACTGCGCCACGGAGGTTGTCAATTTACGGAGAAAACTGTTTTATGTATCTTTCTCAATATATAAATCGCATATTACGACCAGCCCCCTGTTCCTGACATGTAACTATTGTATTCGTCGCTATGTCTGTTCATCTAACCCGATACTATAGATAAACAGAGATAGAATTAGTTCTATGAGACTATTCTATCTCTATAGTACCGCGTTAGACTGAGATGAGACAACGTCACAAGTAAACTAAGGCCTGTGTGCACCAAGATTTCAGTTATGATAACCAACGGTTAACATAACTTTACTATAAATTTACAATTCACGACAACCCGTGCGCTGGTTAAGGACGTAAACCGGGCGGTTATTTTTACCGAGCTTACCTCCCTAACCGGCGTACGGGTTGTCGTGAATTGTAAATTAATAGTAGTTATGTTAACCGTTGGTTATCATAACTGAAATCTTAGTGCACACAGGTATAAAAAAAACATAGTTACGATAAACGAATCCCGCTTTGGGCGAGCAAATAATGGTCACTATCATCATATGATTGATACCATCGCCAGACGGCGTGTCTGTTTGTTTGCAGTGCGCGGTACGAGGTAAAAATAGTTCGGCCGAGCTTAGCGTAGCGTGGCCCTGTATGTGACCTTACACTGTTACACCTGAGATACGATTTGGAAGTTTAATTTTATGAATAGACGATGTTGTTTGCGAGAGAAACATGCTAATTTTTAACCGACGAAAAAAAACGGAGGACGTGAGAATTCGACACGTATATTTTTTTTTTTATGTATGACCACGCATAACTTTTTACAGAGTTGTCCGATTTTGATAATTCTTTTTTTATTAGAAAGGGCATACGTCCAAGGTGGTCCCATTGTCATCATGTTGGAATCTGATGAGGATATCCTGGGGAAATTGAAAGAACTCTTCAAATTTTGGAGGCACGCTTACAGCGATTTCGGTCTTTGTCTTGGTATCGGTAGCTTTTTGGCTACTAGTGCCGTATAATATACTATGACAGTATAGTACGAGTACGATACGTGGCGATAAATCACTAAAAAGTAAGAAAAATTTTTAACAAAAATTGAACCGACTCAAAACGCACTAAACAGTAAAAAATAACTGTGTCGTTTAGTTGCTTTACTTTACTTAAGCATATCTAGGAGTCGTTGCCAGCCAAGGTTTCCACTTTAAGGACGTTACCTAGAACCCACAAACTGCTTTACTATGTAAAATAAATGTTTCTTAAACTTGCTGGCACCGACTTCATAGATATGCTTAAGTAAATTAAAGCAACTAAATGACACTGTTATTTTTTACTTTTTAGTGCATTTTGAGTCGCTTCTATTTTTTTTTATGTTTACTTTAGACTCGCGTCCCGTAGTCATGGTGTTCGTTTTTACGTCACCTATCTATGATTTGGCTCGGCAAAAGAGACAGATTATACATAAAACAGACATTTTTAATCAGATATTCCCACAAGAAAGGGCTACTCTGCGACTTTGCCCGCATAGTTTATGCGGGCAAAGTCGCAGATTTCAATTTAGTTTTTCTAATATTAATTAGAAAATAAGATTTTGGTGGATTTATAAGACGGAGGTCCTGGGTTCGATTCCCGGTGGGGCAGATTGAGTTTTTTCTTAATTTGTCTTGGTCTGGCTGGTGGGAGGCTTTCGCCGTGACTAGTTACCACCCCACCGATAAAGACGTACCGCCAAGCGATTTAGCGTTCCGGTACGATGTCGTGTAGAAACCGAAAGGGGTGTGGATTGCATCCTACTCCTAACAAATTAGCCCGCTTCCATCTTAGACTACATCATCACTTAACATCAGGTGTGTCATAGCAGTCAAGGGCCAACTTGTAGTCGATAAAATAAAAATTAATTATAATGTTACCTATATTTGTCGAGACCCTAATCTCAAGTGGGAAATGGGGTTTCCATTTTTCTCCCTACAACAAAACACCTTACACAATTAGTGAACATCCCTTACCATGTTGTTGCAGTAATAATAGTCCGGTCAATTTAGACCAAAAAATGAGAGTGAAGTTACATAAAGTCTCAACAAGCTGAATTTTTGTGAAGTGGTTCAAAACATAATTATAAACAATGTCTGGAAGTTCCCCATTATTCCCCTGTAAGGAAAAAATTTAATTCAAGGTCAAAGGTAAAAAAAAATGAGTTTTTCGCGATTTTCAGCAAAACGGTAAGTTTTATCATAAAAGTACCTCAGTCAAAAATTGTAGATCATAAAATTATCTATAAAAAATGTATCAATACTTTTTTTCTTACGAGCATCCGTTTCTGAGATATAACGATTCTAAAAGTTATAAAAGGTGTTTATAACAATTTTGTTAAAAACAAATCTTTATTTTAAGTACTCATCAATACGAGTCAAAAATTTTTTTGCGAAGCTTGTATGGTCTACTTTTAGCATCAGATCAGTTGTTATTATAATATTTTAGCTTATCAATCCGCATCCGCATTATTATCTGTCCTAAACTGCTGGTGTGCTAACTTGTGTCCTATGCGGTCGCATTTGAGGCTAAAATAGAGTACACTAGTCACTGGAATCACCAGAGGACTGACCATCAAAGTCTAATATCTAATACCCAGAAGAGTCACTTAGCCGAAATCGATTTTGAGTTGAGGCATCATGTTAGTTTAATTAGAAACCGAGAAGCCCCGGGATCTCTCTCTCTGCAGTCGTTTCTTCATGACTGAAGATCGTGGTCCTGGTACGATCCAAGTCTCGAACGGGTCCACGCCTTCCACCTGCTCCTGTTGGTGGCCAACTTTGCTAGCGAATGGCATGACTGCTTGGACTCACTCAGCTGATCAGCCCATCGTGATAGTAGGGTATATAGGATAGTATCATTGACATATTAACACTATGGACCTCGGGTCAGCGCTAAAAAGTGTCCGAACCAAAAGAGGGCTAAAACGCGAAAAAGATTTCTAATCGCATTCAGTCTCATATTAGCTTACTGAGAGAATACACGTCAATAATGTTATAGAACAACAACTGCATAGAGTTATTTTGTTGTTTAATATTTAAATTTGTTAATTTCTTCATTAATAAACTTTTTTTTAATATTAAATTAATTTTTGAATATTAATCAAAGAAGTTTTACCATAATGGTAAAATGGACCCTTCCATCCCTCCGTCCGTCCGTTGGTCCGTCCTTCACACTCGATTATTTTGATAACTATAAGTTTGATAATATAACAGTTATTTAAAACAGTGACCTAACGTCATTGTAGTAAAGGAAAATATTGGTTGGTACTAAATTTATCCCAGCATATAGAGGTCACTGATACATTTAAAGATTGCTGTGAATATAATAAGGTTAAAGATGCCAAAAAAAATTCAAAACTACCTACTCCATACCATTTATGTTGTCCATAGATTAAAGACTACTGGCTGTAGGTTCAAGAGCGTGACAGACTTATTTCATTCGGCCTTTATTAGAAAGTGATACAAGATTATTATTTGTCCCTTTCAGCGTGTTCGTTTTTATTATTTGTCAAGAGTGGAATTTGTGACAGACAAGGGACATATCTGAGCAATTATTAGCTTTTTATTAAATTTGCTGATAAATAATATAACTTTGCGGTTACTATATTAATTTAAACGTTATCGTGCTATGGTGGGTTGTAATATTTTCGGCTGCAACAGTCGCAGCGAACAGAAAATCGAAGGAATTACGTTTCATACGTAAGTAGACGTAAACTTCATTGATTGATGATTTAAAGCTTAGATATGTTATTTTTTAGCAAATTTCATGTATTATGCGTTTACTAAACTATCTTATATAAAGTAATATTTCGTATTTTACGATATTTTAAAACATAACGTTTTATGATGTACTTTAAATGTTGACATGTCATGTCAATAAGGCTGATTTGCTGTCTCACGAGTGGACACGCTATGGGCTCTATCTAGTAGTCTTTAATCTATAATTTTGTCCTATTTTCACGAGAAGCTGCCATATCATAAAAAGGCTGCCATGGCAACCGTCAGTCAAAGCTGATTACTTATTGCCAGCATTTAAACCGTTGCAAATTACACTGTATAACAATAATATGAAACATATATTACAATGTTTTAGGTTGTTTATAAAACAAATACATTCTTAGTATATATAAGATATCTCGGGACACTTTAGTTGTGAATGTTACATTACACCCGAAGTCCATGTACTAACTATTAATATGTCGATGGATAGTATAGTAAAATTAGATAAAAGCTCGTAATGATAGCAAAATGCTCACCATCCTTGAACTGTTTGAGCATGACATCCAACGTGACGTCCTCGAAGACAAAGTTGACGGCGTTCTGATAGTACTGGCAGAGCGTGCGCAGCGGCGTGTTGTCGTCCGGGTCCACGAAGGCCAGGTCCTTGATGAACAGCACCGTCACTATGTTGCCGCGGTGGCCCTCGTACACCGGGATGCGGGAGTAGCCTGGGGGAGATCAGGGATAAGTCTCAATACATGTAGAGCTTTGATTGAGATTCTTGACGACCTCCGTGGCGCAGTGGTATGCACGGTGGATTTATAAGACGGAGGTCCTGGATTCGATTCCCGGCGGGGCAGATTGAGATTTTTCTTAATTTGTCTTGGTCTGGCTGGTGGGAGGCTTTCGCCGTGGCTAGTTACCACCCTACCGACAAAGACGAATCGCCAAGCGATTTAGCGTTCCGGTACGATGTCGTGTAGAAACCGAAAGGGGTGTGGATTTTCGTCCCACTCCTAACAAGTTAGCCCGCTTCCATCTTAGGCTGCATCATCACTTAACATCAGGTGTGATAGCAGTCAAGGGCCAACTTGTAGTCGATAAAAAAAAAAGAGCTGGCTCGTACCTATTGTAAGGTATCTTAAAATAGGTATATCCTAGGACATCTCAGTAAGGAGTCGTACTTATGAAGGTATCTCAAAAATTATCATATTAATACTATAGAAGCGAAAGTTTACGTGTGTGTGTGATAAATAACATTAAATTAAAAATTTAAAAAACCCCGACCCTTATTAGAAACATGAAAAAAACCAGTCAAGACAAACTCAACGAGCCGAAACTCGATGGGTTTACTAAAAAGGTAGACCAGGGTTACGTCTCCTACCTTCGAGCCTTATCACCAGCTCAGTGGTTCCAGAAGAAATTAGTGTTTCAAATGTCAGCCGCTCCTTAACGCCGCAACTATAAACCTGATTTTGGTGAAATTTGAAATGGTGATCATTTATCCTCCTCTAGTCGTTTCCTCATTGATGAGGGTCGTGACCTCCATCTTTGATTCTTTTGGAGCATTATCATTTATACCCTAGATTAAAACATAGGTTACGTGTATCCCGATATTACCACAGGTACCACGCGAGCGAATCCGTGGAGCAGCGCTCGTGTGATTTTAAATTAATTTGAAATTTATATAGAATTGCCCGCGACTTTGTCCGCGTGAAAACCTTCTTTCGACAGACTTTCATATAAAGTGTGCTCTTTCCCCGCTACCCTTTCAATTCAACTTTTTTATAGTTTCCCGTGAAGCAATATCCTCCGTCCCGTCCCGTGTACTAAAGATCTATATTTTCGTTAAACATTGTACGATATTACAGTACATTAACAATATATATTTATGGCAAGCTGATGTGTATAGCTTTTATTAAATAGTCTATTTCACTTTTGCTTTCATAATAAACAAAATAATTTACAATCCGACACGCAAATCTAGAGATTAGCCCATTTAAACAAACGAACAAACTTTTTCGTATATTATAGGTACAAATATGGTCTGCCATGCCAAATCTTACCTCTATAATATCCTTGTAATTATTAAATAATTTATTTTGATAAAGATTTAAGTTTAGTTGTAAATATAATGTGTATAAATAATGACGTTAAATTAAGCATATGAATTAAATGATTTATTACAGAGTCGCGCTTTATAGAAATTTTGTAATATCTCCGAAACTAAATAACTAATTAACATACTGTAAAAGGCAAATCTTATCTCTATAATATCCTTGTGATTATTAAAGAATTTATTTTGATAATGATTTAAGTTTAGTTCTATAAATAATGACGTAAACTTAAGCATATGCATTAAATGATTTTTTAAAACACAAAAAGTTATATATCTGTCAAAATCTGCTGATGAGGACTTTTTTGTAGAACTTTTTAAGAAGCATAAAGTTTTCATACAATGTTTTCAATGATATCCAATACCTAAGGCAGCGCACGCGAAATAATGCCGATTTAATATATTTCACGGTCCGACTCACGCCACAAAAACTGTGGTAACTCAGGTAATATATACAATACAAATATAAAATATAGCCTATAACACTCATCGATAACGTAGCATTCTACTGGTGAAAGAATTTTTAAAATCGGATCAGTAGTTCCGAAGATTAGCCCCGACAGAACTTTATTTACAAACTTACAAACATGCAAACTCACAAACTTATAAACTTTACGTCTTTATAATATTAGTATAGATAGGTGCAATTAAAACTTAATTAGCGGTGAAACGGTAGCCAGAAACGGATAACAAAATGATTCAATATAGTCGTTTTTTGCTTTTGAAAATACAAGTTTTTGTAATGATTTTGTAATCTCACCCGACTTGACGATCTCGGTCATGGTCTCGAAGTCCAGCACGCTGTCGATGGGCAGCATGTAGCAGTCCTTGAGCTTGGTCATGACATCCTTCACCGTCTTCTTGTGCAGATCCAGGGCTCCGGAGATGATGTTGACCTCTTCCTTTTCCAGATCGTTCACGTGGTTGGTTATCTGTGGAGCGTTTGGGAAATTAGAGGAATATTTGATCACCGTTACCATAGTTTAATGTTTCGCAAATGAACATTGTAAAGTCAACTTACAAATAAATTACGTTGAAATTTTCATTAATCATTTTTATGTTCACGTTTAAATCAAAAATACTGTATTTTTCTATTTGGTAAAAGCAGTAATGTGATAGTAATATCTCAGCTCATTGAATTGAGGAGACCATCATTTTTTTATTTATTTTTAGTTAAATTAAAATTTTTAACAATGTTAAATATAGAATACCAAAACAAAAAACACACTATAAAAATTAAAAAAATAACTGTGTCATTTAGTGCTTTTACTGACCTAAGCAATCTGTGAAGTCGGTCCAGCAAGTTTAAGAAACATTTATTTCAGTAACGCAGTTTATGGGTTTTATGTTATGTTCAACAAGTAGAAACCTTGGCTGGACTGACTCCTAGATATGCTTTAGTAAATAAAGCAATTAAATGACACAGTTATTTTTTACTTTTTAGTGCGTAATTTTGAGCGGTCCTATTTTTTGTTAAAAATTTTTCTTTTCACCTTTTATGATTTATGAGACCATCATTATTAATAAAATGGAAAACGACGTGGAATGGCATTTTTTTAAGTCTTATTAGTCTAGCGATTAGTAGCCAAAATGTCTTCGATATTTACACTAAAACCGAAATCGCTGGAAGTGTGGACGAACTCCCATCGTATATCCTTGTGGTATTCCATAACATTTCTGAAAACATTTTCAATCCATTGACATAAGTTTGGTTGATATTCAATGGCAAATTTTCATACAAAAATCGACCGGGTAAGGGAGACTGTCACTCGAACTCGTCGAGTTGAAATCATGCCTCAGGTGGTATGATGGTAAAAATAATTCCGCATTTTCGCGTTGGAAACCACCCTTCTCAGTCTGCTTGACACAAACGATTAATTCATTTCATTAATGGTACCTTGACAAGCTCCTTTAGCCTTTCCCTGTTGTAGTGAGTGCCGATCTCCTCGCCGAGGAAGTAGTCCAACAGTTTGCTGGTCGGCCAAGCCAACGGCGCACAGATGCCCATCACGATCTGAGGAACAAAAGAGCATTAGCCATTTCAACCCAAATATTAATAAAACGGAATTCATCAATCCTAATAGACCGAGTGATAGCCAAAACATTTTATAAAAGTTGAAAGTTTGTCAGCTCATGATTAGGAGCATGGTACTCTAGGTAACTATGGACCATGGTAGATTTAGAAGGTAGCTTGTCATAAGGGTCCAGGCTCCAGCCCCTCAACTAGATATTTTAATTCTTTTATATTTTCACTGGAACGGGCAAGTGGTCCTCTTATCGCGCAGTTGGCACCGATGACAAGCCGTGCCGGGGCTATCGCCTGCGGGGTGATCTCGGCAGAAAAATTCATGATCCAAAATGTTGTCACGACACTTTTTGGCGCATATCTGCGGGGTGAAAGGATCTTGCCGCCGCCTTTGATGTGTGTGCGCGTGAGCGGCGAACACGAGGGCACCCGCGCATGCTGTCTCGCGCTTCCTGCGGGGTGATCCGGCTATCTGGTGTACCTTCATGGTGTACTCTTGGCACCAGCAAACTGCGGCGTGTGTGGTACTCGCCTGTGCTTCAGATCCAAATACTCTTGGCACCATGAGCAAGCCGTGCCTGGCGCAATGCGGGGTACTGCTACGAAAATTGAGCCTACTGATTAAGTTTATATAACATTATATTTGTTAATAATAAAAAAAATACTTATGGCGCATATCGCCGGGGTGACTATGAACAAAAATAAAATTTTGAAGCCGTGCCTGGCGCATATCGCCTGCGGGGTGATCTCGGCTATGAACAATTCGTACCTTCATGATCCAAATACTCTTGGCACCGAGAGGAAGCCGTGCCTGGCGCATATCGCCTGCGGGGTGATCCGCTTGACACCTACCTTCATGATCCAAATACTCTTGGCACCGATGAGCAAGCCGTGCCTGGCGCATATCGCCTGCGGGGTGATCTCGGCACACTGGCGTACCATGGGCACCGATGAGCAAGCCGTGCCTGGCGCATATCGCCTGCGGGGTGATCTCGGCTATGAACACGATGGAGTCGTACCTTCATGATCCAAATACTCTTGGCACCGATGAGCAAGCCGTGCCTGGCGCATATCGCCTGCGGGGTGATCTCGGCTATGAACACGATGGCCAGCGTCGACCCGATGACGGCCACCAGGCCCGAGGTGAGGTCGTCCAGGATGACGGTGAAGGTGCTGTTGACGGCCACGTTGCTGAGCAGGATGGTGCACAACAGGTAGTTGCCGTGAGCACGCACTGGCATGATCGCGCGCGCGTACTTCCTCTCTTTCTCAGTTCCTGTAAGGAAGAGAGATTTTGAGCTCTCTAAGTTTTACTTCAAAAAGAAAACTGAGTCTCGCTCATCGCCCAACCGACCACAAACCCAACTACCCAAGTCCTGAAAGTGACTCGGGACGAAGTTCACTCGTTACTTGCCCAAATCCGAAACTCCGAAAGTATCAAATAAAAACACGCACTCAGTGCGCGTGCTGTTTTGGTTTTAACATAATAACTACCTTTACAAATATCACTGCATATTATAGAACTCAAACTACTCAACAGATTTTCATGCTTTTAATAAATAAATATAGGTGATTTCTAATGAAGCTTTTGGTGCACAAGAAATGTCGGAAAATACTCTAAGGGTTAACGCTAAAATATGCTGTCTAATTGCGATTTGACGGGTGCACCCAGGAGTACCCCAACCGCGGTCCACAAACTGTTGGGATCACTTCCGTGCGTCAAATTTCCCAACAGTTCCAGATAGTGCTGTAGTATAGTTTATGTCTGATACTTGTACAGTTGTTATAAACATTATATTATTTTAATTATATTCATTTTTTTTTTAACAAAAAAATGACGACAAAAGCTAGGTTTTTAAAACAAGTAGTCGTCGTGTCATAAACTATTCTTTATAAGAGGTTACAGGGGAGAATTTCGATTAAGTTCATTCGCAAACTATTCAGCTTAGAAAAAAATTACTGTTCGAAATTTCACTACATTTATTATATTTAGCATCGCGCTTTGTATTAATTTTCATGATTGTACTTAAATTAGAAATGAAGTGTGTGACGTGGCAATTTAAGCAAGCTGTACTCGATGTAGTATGTTTAGATATTTCACCATAATGCATTTCAGTTCGTGTGTCCTCCGCCCGTGCCCATGCACCGTTGCAGCACCAGAACTTCCATATTAAACTTATAAATTAGGTCTTTATATGACCCGTACAAACGTGCACTCGACATTTCTTTAGCGTTAGCCCTAATAGTCTGGAGCTATCTGTCAACGAAAATGCTGTCTAATTGCGATTTGAAAATCGCTGAAAATTGCAGACAGTGAGTTGTAAACCAATAAAAATGAATTCCAAACCTGTATTAGCAATAATCTTCAGTTCAGTCCTATCCAAGGCCATCAAACCCAAGTTGAGACCAGAGAAGAGAGACGCCAGCATCAGCAGTATGACAATCAGGATCAAGGATGCCCACAGTGGCAACAGCTTATTGTGAGTTGCCAGGATCTTCCATCGCTCCTGACCCTGGTGCTTGAAGTCATCAGTTGAGGAATTCTTCGCGCAGATGTAGAAGAGATAGCCCTGGTCCGGGGGTGGTGCTATCACTTTGAAAAGCGCTGAGTCTTCTTGCATAGAGTGGATCTGTTGAAAAAAAAATGCAAAAATCAGTGTCGTGAGAAACTTACCTGATCATACAATAAAAGTAAATAATTTATAATATCTATTTATATTTTATATTACTAACTGAAAATGGTTAGTTTATACACATTTTTTTTTATCGACTACAACTTGGCCCTTGACTGCTATCACACCTGATAATAAATTTAAGTGATGATGCAATCTAATATGGAAACGGGCTAACTTGTTAGGAGTAGGATGAAATCCACACCCCTTTCGGTTTCTACACGACATCATACCAGAACGCTAAATCGCTTAGAGGTACGTCTTTGTCGGTAGGGTGGTAACTAGCCACGGCGGAAGCCTCCCACCAGCCAGACCAAGACAAATTAAGAAAAATCTCAATCTGCCCCGCCGGGAATCGAACCCAGGACCTCCGTCTTATAAATCCACCGCGCATACCACTGCGCCACGGAGGCCGTCGAAATACTGAGATACTTAGAACTGAAACTCAAAAATATACGCCACCAAGTAACTAAGATCTATTTCACCTTGAACTCCCCATACGACAAGCGGAAGTGGCAGGTGGTCCCGTAATCCTCGGCCACATGAGTGAATGCGATGACGGTGTCTTCAGTGAACCCCTCTCCAAACAGTCGCAACTCGAACTCCGTCTCTCGTAGTACGGAGGGAATCATCTCATCAACCAGTTTGGGTTCCTTCACAGCCGCCTCCACCCGCAGACCCATCACTCGAAGCCCGACGTTTCCATCTGTGAACAAATAGGCAGTTAACAAGTTGTCTCAATGCCACTGGTGTTACGTGCCCCTAACTTTCCTGACTAACACATTAGGAGTCATAAAATTTTTTAACAAAAAATAGAACCGACTCAAAACGCACTAAAAAGTAAAAAATAACTGTCATTTAGTTGCTTTAATTTACTTAAGCATATCTATGAAGTACGTAGTAAAACAGTTTGTGGATTCTAGGTAACGTCCTTAAAGTAGAAACCTTGGCTGGCACCGACTCCTAGATATGCTTAAGTAAATTAAAGCAACTAAATTACACAGTTATTTTTTACTTTTTAGTGCGTTTTGAGTCGGTTCTATTTTTTGTTAAAAATTTTTATTTCTTACTTTTTAGTGATTTATCGCCACGGAACGTACTCGTACTATACTCTCATAGTATATTATACGGCACTAGTAGCCAAAAAGCTACCGATACCGAGACAAAAACCGAAATCGTTGTAAGCGTGCCTCCAAAATTTTAAGAGTTCCTTCAATTTTCCCAGGATATCATCATCAGATCCTAACATGATGACAATGGAACCACCTTGGATGTATGCCCTTTGAGGAATGGTCGAGTGACGAAAGACGGTGTAGGACATATTCCTAGCATAAATGTTGCGAAACGATGCGTTATAGATGTGTCATGCCTGACTATTATTCTTATACTTGTTCTATAGGTAATGCGGTTTACATAGAAAGTAGTTAAATAGTACATACTTCGGAGCGCTGTAAAACCTTAGCTATTGACTTCATGAAAAAATGTTGTTAATAAAAGTTGTTCCTCAAAAAACGATCTACAAAAATGGTTTGATATCATTTTTTCGTAAAATGTTAAAAAAAAAGTTACACCGAAAAATATAAATTGTTTTCTTGAATTTCTGAACATTTTCGCTTATAACTTTTTTATTTACAGTTCTACGACAAAAAGTTACTGGACTAAAGTTGTAGAGATTTTAATTTGCAACAAAAAATGTTAACAATTTTTTTTAATTAAATTAATAGTTTAAAAGATATACCGTAAAAACCATTTCAACCCCCATTTTCAAGATGGCGGCCGTGGGACTGGGGTGGCGACCCCAGTTAGTTTTAACTTTACACTGACCACCCCTACACATCAAAAAAATAAAATTGCGTTCTCTAAAAAACGCAAGGTAAGGCCTAAATAATGTAACATTTCAATGGACTAACAACGGCTTTTGGGTCAACTAGCAATGTTTTCAACAATTCCAAATAAATGCTTCTGTAACCACTTAATGAATATAATGCAATGTCCAGTACAAAGTCTTTGAATTTGTACTTCATCATAATGAGCCGATAGATGTCCACAGCTAAACGTATACCTTTTGTAAATTCCCAACATCACGGAACAATACCATCAAGCCAGTTTCAGGAAGATGGTGAGTGCAGCCGGCTTAAGAACCGTCTAAATTCAGTGGCTCCCTGGTAACTGCATGACGTATCTATTAGCTTACAGTAGACCAAAACTACGCTTTCTATACCAAAGCCAAACTCGATTGAGAATGCTTGTCAACAAACAAATTTAAAATGAAAGTAGAAATCACAAGTCATTTTACACCTATTTTTTTTAAATAACTTGTTAATGACGAATTTATTACAATAAATTAGATTAGTGCACTTAAAACTAATTAATATCTTTTAATTAACATTTTTTAAAATAACAAAACATAATTTTAAATTTATTAGGCATAAATTGTGATGCATTTTCTACCTTCATTTTAAATTTGTTTGTTGACAAACATTCTCAATCGAGTTTGACTTTACTATAGTAAGATATTCTAAAAATTTGGATGCCCATTGAAGTGTATCTCATTGATTCAACTTTGCGACTCGTTGAGCTATGTCTGTGGTATTGGTCCTTCTACGGATCTTCTCATTACAGATTCAGGTGATAGAACCACCAGTCATAGATGTTGCACTTACTTTTGCTTAAAGCAGGGCTGTTGCTTGGTGCAACATTTGTATTATTCTGAGGGGCTGATGATTCTGGACTCTTTTCAATAGCTTCTGGATTATCTGTGGTGCCTTCTGCATTAACAGCGGCTTCGGTTGCCTGCCTCCTCACGCGGTGTACGTCTGATAAATAAAAAGTAGAGTTAAAAGACAAATTTAATAGTATCTCCCCCTCTCCTATAAAGGGGGAGGTGACGGACTAGCGGCCTTTGTGACGCAGTGATATGAGCATTGGATTTATAAGACGGAGCTCTTGGGTTCGATTCCGGGTGTGTCGATTAAGATTTTCTAAATTGTAGTGGGTGGCTTCGGCCGAGGCTTCTTATCATCCTAGGCAAAGACTTCCCGCCAAACGATTTAGCGTTCCGGTACAATATCGTAGAAAGCAGTTAGTAGTCGTAGAAACCGAAGGGGTATCTCATCCTACTCCTAACAAGTTAGCCCGCTTCTGTCTTAGATTACATCATCACTTAACATCAGGTGTGATTTCAGTCGTATAGATCTCGTATAGAGAATAAAACAAATTAGCGCTGAATAGCAGCTAAATGTGAAATATAGCTCTCTCTTTCAGCTTAACGCAACAAAAAAGATAGTGATATTATTGATTGCGCAAAGGGTCAAAATAAAACCAAAGGGACCCAATGGGTTAAACTGACAATCATGATGAAAGTTACCTTCAGCCAGCCGCGGTAGCCGAGGCCTTCTATCCGCAGGGTTGACGTATCCGAAGGTCTCGACAGCGGCCTCGTTGGCCTCGCCGTACTTGTTGACAGCCAGGTCTCGGTGGTAGGAGTAGCTGCGGGCCTCCGCGTCGGAATAGAAGTCCTCCAGCTCATCGTACGGTGAGTCCTCGATCTCGTTCTCTGACGTACTGTGAGTATAAAATTTTTTAAAAATTAGTAAGTTTAATAAATCTATCTATCTTGATATTTTTCTAAATTTTTAGTGTCAAATCATAACAAATATCCAAGAACTAAAGAAAAGTTCAGATAAGTGCAACCTATATCACATATTTAGAATATAGTTAAATTACTTAAGCATATCTATGAAGTCCGTGCCAGCCAAGTTTAAGGAACCTTTATTTTACGTAGTAAGGCATTTTGTGGGTTCTAGGTAACGTCCTTAAAGTAGAAACTTGGCTGGCACCGACTCCTAGATATGCTTAAGTAATTTAAAGCAACTAAATGACACAGTTATTTTTTACTTTTTAGTGCGTTTTGAGTCGGTTCTATTTTTATTTAAAAATTTTTATTTCTTACTTTTTAGTGATTTATCGCCACGTATCGTACTCGTACTATACTGTCATAGTACATTATATGCCATTAGTAGCCAAAAAGCTACCGATACCGAGACAAAAACCGAAATCTGAAAGATCTATCGAGTAAATAAAGATCTGTCGGGGCTAATCTTCGGAACT
Source organism: Mycalesis mineus (assembly GCA_034621355.1). Taxonomy (NCBI): domain Eukaryota; kingdom Metazoa; phylum Arthropoda; class Insecta; order Lepidoptera; family Nymphalidae; genus Mycalesis; species Mycalesis mineus. Next base: position 236,568 of record CM067906.1, on the reverse strand, counting down.
ACTGATCCGATTTTAAAAATTCTTTCGCCAGTAGAATGCCACGTTATCGGTGAGTGTTATAGGCTATATTTTATATTTGTATTGTAAATATTACCCGAGTTACCATAGTTTTTGTCGTGCTAGTCGGACCGTGAAATTTATTAAATTTAGCTTTACGCGCGTACGCCGCCTTAGATATTGGATATAATTGAAAACATTGTATGAAAACTTTATGCATCTTAAAAAGTTCTACAAAAAAGTCCGCGATAGCATATATCTATCTTTTATATTTTTGCAGATATATAACTTTTGTTTTAAAAAATCAGTATATTCATATAAATCCTTATCAAAATAAATTATTTAATAATCACAAGGATATTATAGAGATAAGATTTGCCTTTTACAGTATGTTAATAAGTTATATAGTATCGGAGATATTACAACATTTCTAAAAAACATGACATTGCCGCTATATCGTCCAAATTAAGTTGACCTCCTCCGTGTTATGCTATACGTACTGAATAGGGGTCAACATTTTGGTACTGATATTTTTTAAAAATTTTGAGATCTTTGATCTTTTCTTTCAATTTATTTGGCATGGCAGACCATATTATTTATATAATATATTAAAAAGTTTGTTCGTTTGTTTAAACGGGCTTATCTCTAGATCTGCATGTCGGATTGTAAATTATTTTGTTTATTATGAAAGCTAGACTCAAAAGTGAAATAGACTATTAAAAGCTATACACATCAGCTTGCCATAAATAAATATATATTGTTAATGTTAATGTACTGTAATATCGTACAATGTTTTACAAAAATGTAGATCTTTAGTACACGGGACGGGACGGAGGATATTGCTTCACGGGAAACTATAAAAAAATTAAATTGAGAGGGGTAGCGGAGAAAAAGCACACTTTATATGAAAGTCTGTCTTTAAAAGGGTACCTAAGAGGTTTTCACGCGGACGTAGTCGCGGGCGACTGCTACTTCCATATAATATAATAGAGCGAGTAATCGTAAGTATTTTAGAAAGAGAGTCGAATGCAAGATGGAACAGCTCAACACAGTATAGACAATCATAAATGTTCCTAAAGACATACGACAAGAAGAATCGACTGTGACAAAGCAGAACCAACATAGCACTAGTAGTTGGCATGACTACTGGACTTTGTCTGCTTAATAGACACCTCAAGGTAACGGGAATTAAGGATGATTATTCATGTCCAGAGTGTGACGAAGAGGAGATCACTGCATAGCTGAGTGTCTCTTGTACGCGCGTGGTAAAATAGGAGATACTAGGTAAGGATAGAATTAGTGAAGCAGACCTGATGAACTTCACTTTAGGGGGAATTGGGACTGATCCCCCGTCTGCCTTTGATAGACGTCCTCTCGAGATATATATATAGGATGGTAGAAATTGGTCTACTTTCAGATGGACCAAATACCGGGTGTAAAGGGGATAACGAAAACTTCGTCAAGAGGCTACAATTGTTGTAAAATTAATTGTATTGTACAGAACGATACAATGCAAACTTCTTGTCAGTCAATGTCGGAAATGAGAAGTATACCGATTTTTAATGTTTTGAGCACGCAATGTATTGCGGACAATGCGATAACAACGCTCCGCATACCTATCTACTTAGACTTATAGAATACTTAGACGGCCGAGTGGAGCAGTGGGTAGTGACCCTGCTTTTGCGTCCTAGGCCGTGGGTTCGATTCCCACATCTGGAAAATGTTTGTGTGATGGATGTTTTCTAGAGTCTGGGTGTTTATCTATATATTATAAGTATTTATGTATAATATATATAAAATATTCATCAGTTATCATAGTACCCATAGCACAAGCTACCTAAGCTTACTTTGGGGCTATATAGCGATGTGTGTAATTGTCCTATAATATTTATTTGTTATGTAAAACAAAAAAAAAATCTACTGACGAAGACGTACTGCGGTACATAGTGCAGCTGATTACGTCCATTTCTTATTTAGATGGCTAGTTTTGGTTAAAAAACCGTGACAATAGAATTTATATATTGGATTAAATTAATCCGACCGCGGTAGATAAGAAGTAATTGAAAAAATTGGTATTTCCAGAAAAAAATCTCATCTATATTGAAAAATAAAATGAAGGTAGAAAATGCTGTTTATGCTTAATAAATTTAAAGTTATGTTTTGTTATTTTAAAAAATCTTATTTAAAATATATTGAATATGATAATTAGTTTTAAGCTTACTAATCTAATATATTGTCATGAATAGCTTTAGTATAGACCAATTTACCAAAATTACTTGTCTCTCAACTCCAATACTATAATTACTAGAATTCACAAAACGATGTCAATTGTTTCGTATCGTACTTATTTAATGATGATAATTATTATAGGTTAAGTATGTTTGTGCATCGCTACACAGTGTTACTAAATTACTATAAACACAGATAAGAATTTATGATAACAATTCATCCGTACTAATCTACTGAATATTCGCATAATCACTATCAGTACATACTCGTATTATAAAATATAGCCTCCCGCCGCGTCTGTCGGTCTGTTTGCAATAAACTCATAACTGCTGAACGGACTGTCATGCAGTTTTCACCATTGGATAGAGTGAGTGAAGAAGGTTTTAGTATAAAACTTGTTAAGGGTTCGTGCAAACTGACTCAGATATGACGATACATTGTTGAAGATTTTGACGACCTCCGTGGCGCAGTGGTATGCGCGGTGGATTCATAAGACGGAGGTCCTGGGTTCGATTCCCGGCGGGGCAGATTGAGATTTTTCTAAATTTGTCTTGGTCTGGCTGGTGGGAGGCTTTCACCGTGGCTAATTACCACCCTACCGACAAAGATATACCGCCAAGCGATTTAGCGTTTCAGTACGATGTCGTGTAGAAACCGAAAAGGGTGTGGATTTTGTCCTACTCCTAACAAGTTCGCCCGCTTCCATCTTAGACTGCATCATCATTTAACATCAGGTGATAGCACTCAAGGGCCAACTTGTAGTTGATAAAAAAAAACGCGCTGCTTAGAAGCTGTTTAAGCCGCTTCTTCTGAATAGCATAGCAGAGACGAACCACGACACGATTGCTTGCATTTTTTGAACAGGCGCTTTAGCACTGCGTGTATATGTCTAGTGTCAAAACTACCTGCCTACTAATAATTAATTTTGTAACTTCTTGTCAATTCATTCATTATAAGCTCAAACACGAACAAGGCCTTTCATTCTCAAAAATTCCACGATAGCCTTCCTTCTGCAAATCTAGTCCCAATCGCGGACATATTTTGGCGACCGTGAACCTGCAATCTTCAGATACAATACAATTATCGGGAGGAAATATCGTGACGAAAACCTCTGCAAACCTGGATGACGCAATCAGTTAAGTGCCTTGAATCCATTCAAATCCTATTCTAAAAGCTTTCATATTCCTATTCTAAACCTTCTATTTACAATTTACAACAAGATTTGTGCAAATAATGGTACTAAATAAAGTGTGAAGTGAAATAAAAACAAAGTGTAACAGTTAAATTTTTACCTAGGTAGGTACCTACGTGTTAATAAGCTAACGTAACATTAATTTGCGTATTTCACGTATATTATTTACATTTCTACTAAAGTCTTAATTTAAATTAAAATAATTTGGTTAAAAGCTTGTAAAGATTAATTAATTTATTCGAATAGTCAATACATTTCACAAAGATAATTAAGTACAAATAGATTTGCGTTGCTACCTACTTACCTAACATTTCTAAATAGTACCTAGGTATCTGGCATACCTAGCTTTAATTCTACAGTAGGTACCTAGTTTTTATTACATATATTTGAAACTATTATACGTTATTACTTAAATTATATATTATATACTGTAAAGTTTTTACCTTACCTAATTAATTAACTAACGCTCTCATCTCAACTCTTACCATAATACACATACCTGGAGATCAATCGTATTGCTGAACATTCCAGAATCGCGTCGCTTCGTTCCGCTTCGTGCCTACCTACGTTGTCTTATCAGCTAAGTACGAGCACTGTGCAGCGGTTTGCCGGTGGAATCGAGTTTGTAAGCGGCCTCACAGATATCACCAAGTAAAGGAGCGTGAGCTAAATACTTTTATTTATTACCATTTATTAATTACTCTGCAATAACGTACCCGCATACTTATTTACTCAGTGCACTTCATAACTTATTTATTAACGTTAATTATTAAGATTATTCACCTTTCAAAACTTACACTTAAAATACACAATGACTGAAAGTGCCAGTATACCAGTTATTGCAAAGGAATTAAGGGAACTTTATGCAAAACGCAGCTCGGTTAAAGGGCGCATTACTAAATACAAAACATATCTAAATTCAATTTCTTCTACTAGTTTAACAGCACTTGAAATTGGTGAATTAAAATTAAAAACAGAAAAGATTAAAAAGCTCTCAGAATATTTTGAGGAGTTGCAAAATCGAATAGAAGTTTTAAATTCAGACAATATGTCATTAGAGCTTACTGAACGCGATAGCATTGAACAAGATTTTATGATAACGATAGCTACAGGCTTACATCTCATCGATTCTAATGAAAGCATCTTAAACTCAAGTCGGCCACACGCGTCACGTGACGAGCGCGGCGACCATTCGACTTCTATTGTTTGTCACCATGATAATCAGGACATGGGTTTCAAGTTGCCTCAAATCCAAATTTGCAAATATGACGGTGCTTTTTTTAAGTGGTTGGAATTTCGTGATACCTTTTTATCTTTAATTCACAACAACGATCGAATAAAACCGATTCATAAGTTTCACTGTTTGGTGTCATATTTGGAGGGTGAAGCCGCTCGTATAATTTCTAATATTGAAATATCTGAAGCTAATTACAGTAATGCATGGCAGTTACTGTGCGAGCGGTATGACAATAAAAAACAGCTTATTAATCATCACTTAGATTCACTCTTTGGTATCGATCCGTTGGCCCGGGAGTCCGCGAAGTCGCTACGATTTTTGATAGACCATGTATCGAAAAATCTTCGTGCTTTAGCGACTTTAGGTCAACCGACAGACCAATGGGATACGCTTATAATTTATCTTATGTCTTCAAAATTAGACAACATCACTATAGGGAAGTGGGAAGAGCGCCGTAATAGTTTTGACGAAATACCTACTCTCGTCCAATTCAATAAATTTTTATCTGAGCGTGCAGATGTTCTAGAAACTTTAAATCGTAATAAATTTGACAAGTGTAAGCAACTACCACGGCCAATAGCTAGTTCATCTCGCAACTACAATCACTTCAACAATAACAATAATAATGAGCGACAATTGAAATCTTTTGCTGTTACTTCTAATACTAATTCTTATCGTTGTTCTGTATGCAAAAACAATCACCGTATATACGACTGTCCTACATTTTTAGCAAAGAGTGTAGAGGATCGTAAAGCCGACGTCTTAAGACTCAAGCTTTGCTATAATTGTTTACGCGGTTCTCACTCTCTTCGCTCCTGTCAGTCTGGACCATGCCGAACTTGTAAGAAATACCATAATAGTCTTCTATGTACCATCTCAAACAAAAACGCGTCAGTCCATGTATCCAACAACATACCTAACAATACAACTCACAACGTATCAGATAACAATGATTCCATAGTCAACTGCTCCACATCTACACACAATACTAATCAAATTATTTTATCCACTGCTTTGATTACAGTGACGAATCCTAAAACTAATCAAACTGAAAAAGTCAAGGCTCTCCTTGACTGCGGGAGTCAATCTACATTCATAAGCCAATCTATAAAACAAAAACTATCACTAGATTCGGAGTCTATCGATACAATTAATATAATTGGTATAGGTAATACCAATTGCAATGAAGTCACGGAGACTTGTACACTACAATTAGGTTCAACAAACAAAGATTTTAATATTCAACTTAGCTGTTATGTTATGAAACAACTGACAGGTCGAATTCCTAAAATGCCTATCAACATTCAACAACTACAAATACCTACTGACATATGTTTAGCAGATCCAACTTTTGATCAACCATCTCCAATTGAAGTATTGATTGGTGCCGATATCTTCTGGGATATTTTGGGTTGTGAACAGCGTTCTCTCGGCCCCAACAATCCTAAATTAAGAAGTTCTAAGTTCGGTTGGTTAATTGCGGGTCCTATATCAAATCTTTCTAACTCTAAAAACAAACAATGTCTTGCTAACGTATCATATGTAGACGAAGTCGACAAACAATTAACAAAATTTTGGGAACTTGAATCAGTTCCTACAAAAGTAATTTTAAACGACAATGAAATTGCTTGTGAAAACCATTTCCAAAATTATACTCGACGATTGAGCACAGGTAGATTTTGTGTTAAGCTACCGCTAATCAAAGACCCTAATTGTTTAGGCAGCTCTTATGAGCTAGCAAAACACCGTTTCATCAACTCAGAAAGACGACTAAAGAAGCAACCGGTTATTAAATCACAGTATATAGACTTTATGCGTGAATACTCTGAGCTAGGTCATTTAGAAAAATCGAAAATTGTTATACCAAATCCATCATACTTTCTTTCTCATCATTTTGTCCTTAAACCAAATAGTGAATCCACAAAAATCCGCGTCGTTTTCGACGGTTCAGCGCGAGTTCCTTCCTCCGGCCTTTCTATCAATGATATTCAACTAAAAGGCCCAAATATTCAGGACTCTCTTTTTTCCATTCTAATTCGAGCGCGTCAATACAAATATATCTTAACAGGTGACATAGAAAAAATGTACCGCCAAATTTTGATTGACGAAGAGCAGCGAAATCTTCAACTAATATTATGGAGAGAAGATGAGTCTTTGCCTTTAGAAACCTTTCGTTTGAATACTGTCACTTACGGTTTCGCAAGTGCCAGCTATTTAAGTACACGTTGCCTTTGGCAGCTGGGGGAGGAATGCGATGATGAGCAAATTAAACATATTATACAACATGATTTTTATGTCGATGATTTAATAACCGGTTCCGATAAGGAGGAGGATCTCTTATACATTCAAAATTCTGTCTCTGAGACGTTAAAAAGGGGATGCTTTAATTTAAGAAAATATAGATCCAATTCTAAAGTTATTTATCAAGCGTCCACAATTGACATTACTAAAAATCTAAGTATTAGTGAGTCTTCAAGTACTTTAGGATTAGGGTGGAATCCCAGTTCTGATACTTTTAATTTTCCTATTCAAAGGCCATCATGCAAAAACGTTTTAACTAAAAGACTAATTCTCTCATCATCTTTTAAAATATTTGACCCACTTGGATTATTAAGCCCTTGTATTATTAAACCTAAAATGATTTTGCAGCTATTGTGGCTTAACAAAATAGGCTGGGATGATCCTGTACCCGATGATATAAAATTATCATGGGAAAAATTTGCAAATAATCTAGATGCTTTATCTAAAATTCAAATTCCAAGACTCACATTGGGCGAATCATCGGTTTATATTGAACTGCATTCCTTTAGTGATGCGTCTCAATCCGCTTATGGCGCATGTATTTATTTGAGATCGGTAAACCAAAACGGTCACGTTACTATTAAGTTATTATGTGCGAAGTCCAAGGTAGCACCTCTGAAACCTACGACCATTCCTCGACTAGAATTAAGCGCGGCATTATTGTGTGCGAGATTAGTGAAAACTACTTTAAATTCTTTAAGATGTCAGATAGACCGTCTTGTCCACTGGTGCGATTCAAGTGTCGTGCTTGGTTGGCTTCAAAGTAACACACGAAATCTTAAAACATTTGTATCCAATCGCGTTGCCGAAATATGCGAGCTTACAAATGCAGCCTCATGGCGCTATGTACCTACAGCTGATAATCCAGCCGATCTAATCTCGAGAGGTGTTGACCCACATTTAATAAACGATCAAGAACTCTGGTGGTCTGGACCGCAATTTCTCTCCAAATCCGAATGCAATTGGCCTCAATTAAAAGATAATTCTAATCTTATTCTACCAGAAATAAAATCACACACAGTTTCAATAGAACCAATTAAATCTTTTATACCAATGGAAAATTATTCTAAATTTACTAAATTAAAACGAGTCACAGCTTACATACTAAGGTTTATACACAACACAAAAAATCCTAAAGCTAAAACTATTGGTAATTTAACGATTGACGAATTAACTAACTCATTCCATCTTTTATGTACAATAGCTCAAAAACAATCTTTTCCAAATGAACATGCAACTTTGACCAAAAACAAACAACTAAATTCTAAATCAAACATTTTGTCTTTATCTCCATTCGTTGACAATCATAATGTAATCAGAGTAGGCGGTCGAATTGACGCTTCCAGTCTAAGCTACGACCAAAGGCATCCAATTCTTCTGCATTCATCACATTATCTCACAAAACTTATATTCGATTATTATCATATTTACAATTTACATGCTGGTCCACAGTCACTGCTTGCTTCTGTACGTCAACTTATTTGGCCTATCCATGGTAGGAAGCTTGCTAGGAGTACAGTACAGAAATGCGTCATATGCAGACGAGTTCAAGGTAAGACTCTCAATCCTCTCATGGGAAATTTGCCAGCACAGCGTATATCTCCAGATTTTCCATACAAATCTGTAGGTGTCGACTTCGCTGGTCCCTTTATGACACTGAATAGAAAGGGTCGTGGTGCTCGACTCGTTAAAACTTATCTGTGCCTATTCATATGCCTTCGTTACAAATGTCTACATTTAGAAGCAGTTAGTGACTTGACGAAAGATGCTCTCATTATGACGTTCCGTAGAATGATCAGCAGGCGCGGAAAGCCAGCGGAATTCTTCTCCGACAATGGAAAGAACCTAGTTGGCGCTGCTAATGAAATAAAGAAATTCTTAAAACAAAATAAGGAGTCTATCATCGAATTTGCAACTCAAGAACAAATTAAATTTACATTCTCACCATCTTATGCTCCTCATTTTGGTGGCATTTGGGAGGCCGGCGTAAAATCAGCGAAACATCATATCAAGCGCGTAATGGGTAATACCCATTTAACGTTCGAGGAGATAAGCACATTATTTGCACAAGTCGAAGCCATTCTTAACAGTCGTCCCTTGTGTCCATTATCCCCTTCTCCAAATGACTTCCTAGCCCTCACTCCAGGACACTTTCTGATTGGTCGTCCAATCACTTCGCTGCCCTCACCCAATCTGGCAGATCACAACCCGAGTAGTCTCCAGCGCTACGCACGCCTTGAGCAAATTAGACAACATTTTTGGAACCGCTGGAACAAAGAATATGTCTCCGAACTACAAAATCGTTGCAAGTGGCGTACCAACGACGGTCCCAAGCTCAAGATTGGTGATCTAGTCTTAATACATGAAGACTACGTGCCTCCTCTTTCCTGGCGAATGGGACGAGTTGCACGGATGTTCCCAGGACGTGACGGTATTTCAAGAGTCGTCGACATAAACACCACCAAAGGGTGTTTAAGAAGACCGCTCACCCGAATCTGTCCCTTGCTGCCTGATTAATGTTCGTCGAAAGTCAAGCCTTTCAATGCGGGGGAGGATGTTTAAGCCGCTTCTTCTGAATAGCATAGCAGAGACGAACCACGACACGATTGCTTGCATTTTTTGAACAGGCGCTTTAGCACTGCGTGTATATGTCTAGTGTCAAAACTACCTGCCTACTAATAATTAATTTTGTAACTTCTTGTCAATTCATTCATTATAAGCTCAAACACGAACAAGGCCTTTCATTCTCAAAAATTCCACGATAGCCTTCCTTCTGCAAATCTAGTCCCAATCGCGGACAGAAGCTTTCATTAATAACGACGCCTTAGCTTTTTGACATACATACATCACGCCTCGTTTCCATAGGGGTAGGCAGAGACTACATCCTTCCATTTGCCACGGTCCTTGCATACTTCCTTAGCTTCTTCCACTCTCATTAATCCTTTCATACAGGATCGTCGATATAGCTAAGGTACTCTTGACCTGGCCATTATTTAAAAGGTCCAGGAACATTCGCCTAGGCCTTCCCCTTTCAACAATTCCATTAAATCTCAGCTCATAAATCTCTTTTGTTAATCTTCTTTCATACATTCTCTCTACATGTCCAAACCATCTAAGCATCCCTTTCTCTATTTTAGTCACTACATCTTCTTTTAAACCACACTGTTCTCTCAACCCTTTGAAATATAAGAAAATAATGTATGAGAGGATTGATCCTCTGTATTAGACCTACGCTATAAGTCTGTAATGGCATCCTCTCCTCCTCTCGTCGATTTCCTCATTGATGAGGGTCGTGACCACCTCCATCTTTAATATTCTAAATGTGGCGCCACTTTGCTCTATCCTCCGCTATTCCGAGAGCATCGTAGACCGTGGAGTCAAGTGTGGCGCGGATCTGATCAGACCAACGCATGGGGCTGCGGCCATGCGGCATTTTTCCTTCCACTTTGCCAGTAACTATTAGTTTTTCGAGATTATCTCCGTGTTTCCTGGCAATGTGTCCGAAGTACTCCAGGATTCGCTTCAGGCAGATGGCCGACAGTCTTGTTTTATTTTTAAGCTTAGACAATATAGATGCGTTGGTCCGAAATGCTGTCCACGGGATCCGAAGCATTTTTCTCCAGTACCACATCTCGAAGGTGTCAATTCGTTTACGGTCAGCAGATCTTAAGGAATGGCATCCATCCAAAAATATAACAATTTCAGATTTTAACCTCAGGAAGTGGGATGATGATACGTATTATCTTGCGGAACTCTAAAAATGGCGTGACATTGATATTTTGACAAGGACAGACGACAACAACAGATTAATTTATTTCTTAATATGATACCCACTTGGTATAATTTGAGCCGTCACGTCCGCTCGCCGGTTAGTGGCTCAATAATTCGGATTAGCACGAGGTCTCGAGTTCGAGGCCGAATTAAAAACACATTTTTTAAATCTTTGTTATACAAATAAATATAATTGGACATTGATTTAAAAAATAATAATTATATTTACAGTTAAATATGTACATTAAGTTAAATATTTACAATTAAATAAATAAAAAATTAAATGCTTAAACACTACAATAACCTTATCTATAATATAATATAAAAGTGAAACAATTTAAAAAAAAACAGTAAAAAAAATTGAGCGTCATAATATTCTTCCGAATCGGTGTCGAGCGGTAAAGTGCCCAGAAGGCTGGCAGCATTGCCACGTTGAATGGCAATGCTGATCCTCTGTCCTAAAAAGAGACCAGCCTTCTGGTCACGGGAGGCGTCGATCAAACGCTTTGAGATTTCTCTATAGCGAGTAATCGGACCCCACGGTCCCAGCGTTTCACCTCTAAACGGCTCGAATACATAATTTCCGACGAGATTAAAATTAAATTTGGTACAGAGATAAATTAGAATCTGAGAAAGGATAGACTATTTTTTTGGAACTATCACAAAACAGAATTTCTCGCGGACGGAGTCGCAGACGTCCACTAGTCTTCTATTAAAAGGTCTGGCTATAAAATGGACCATAGAAATAGGCTGAAAATGATAACAATGAATTAATTATACGAAACGTATGAGTCACAGATAAACTCTGTAAACTTACCGCCCCTCCACTTTTGCGTGGGGGTTTTTTTATTCAATACAAGTTGGCCCTTGACTGGAATCACACCAGATAAGCAATGATACAATCTATACTAAAGCCAAACTCGATTGAGAATTCTTGTCGACAAACAAATTAAAATGGAGGTAGAAATCACTAGTCATTTTACACCTATTTTTTTTTAAATAACTTATTAATGACGAATCCATGACAATAAATTAGATTAGTAAGCTTAAAACTAATTAATATATTCAATATCTTTTAAATAAGATTTTATAAAAAAACAAAACATAATTTTAAATTTATTAGACATAAAATGTGTTACATTTTCTACCCTCACTTTAAATTTGTTTGTTGACAAGCATTCTCAATCCAGTTTGGCTTTAGTATAGGATGAAAGCGAGCTAACTTGTTAGGAGTAGGACGAAATCCACAATCCTTTCTGTTTTTACACGACAACGTACTGGAACGCTAAATCGCTTGGCGGTACGTCTTTACCAGTATATAACTAGCATTGGCTAATAGCTTTGCATCAGGCAGACTTTGGGCCAATTATAAAAATCTCCATCGATCCAGTCGGAAAATGAACCTAGGACATCCATCTTACAAATCCACCGCGCATACCGCTGGCCTTCAAAAAATATAAATGAAACGACAAATTAAAACCTTACGAACATCTGAAGCGGCAATAAAGTTGCAGCGTAAGAGAGCAATTTCGCGCCATCTTAGTTTAATGGCGGCCATAAAATGTGTCTGAGATGATACGGCGATCGTAAACATAGTAAATATTACAGATTATAACTCGATCCAACTAGAGTACGTTGAGTCATTCTTAAAAAAATTTTTTAATATCAAAAAGTATTAAACATTTTAGCATTTTAGCCAAGTTTAAGGACCATTTATTTTACGTAGTAAAGCAGTTTGTGGGTTCTAGGTAACGTCCTTAAAGTAGAAACCTTGGCTGGAACTGACTCCTAGATATGCTTAAGTAAATTAAAGCAACTAAATGACACAGTTATTTTTTACTTTTTAGTGCGATTTGAGTCGGTTCTATTTTTTTTTAAAAATTTTTATTTCTCACTTTTTAGTGATTTATCGCCACGTATCGTACTCGTACTATACTGTCATAGTATATTATACGGCACTAGTAGCCAAAAAGCTACCGATACCGAGACAAAAACCGAAATCGCTGTAAGCGTGCCTCCAAAATTCGAAGAGTTCCTTTAATTTCCCCAGGATATCATCATCAGACCCTAACATGATGACAATGGGACCACCTTGGAAGTACGCCCTTTCTAATAAAAAAAGAATTATCAAAATCGGAAAACTCTGTAAAAAGTTATGCGTGGTTATACATAAAAAAAATATATATACGTGTCGAATTGAGAACCTCCTCCGTTTTTTTTCGTCGGTTAAAAATTAAAGAGGGTCCCATACGCGCCTTAGTCATGGTTTTTTATTATTATAGTATTATTTAAAAAATATAGGACAAAGGACAGCGATCCATCATAAATCATTTAAGTATTTTATGCGTTATCGCGGCTACAAATCCGCACATTGACGTTAATAATTGATAAAAGAATATTAATTTATCTTTATTGTAAATATTTATTATCTTTACTATATATTTTTATTATCAGATGCTGCCGAATTATGTCATGCATTTTGGAAATCCCCAACAAAGCTTATAATCAATGAAAATCCGCCCTAACAAATGAAACCGAAAATAAATCCATTGACGTAAAAGTGAAAGTTCCTCTGCGTGCAAACGTAAGGAATTAATTATACTCGTCGCATTACCGAACGTAACTCGTTCTAAAATACATTGCTTGTGACGTCACTCGCGCCTTGGCACCGTGCCGATACGTAGAGCATCGGGGGAAACCATCGGCTTGGCGATACAGAGAGCAATCCGTAAGGAATCCATGAATAGGCCTTAATTGCCAACATTGTACATGTCATGTTTGAGAAATATCCGGACGCGATGTTTATTCGTTGATTGTTATTTATTACTCAGAATATGGATATTTCTCAAATGCATTTCTACATTAGAAATTAAGGCTTATTTTTATTGCTAAATAGGGCTCGTAGAGGTATAGTACATTTTGTGTTTATTTTTTTTATGATGAGGTAAAATAATTTAATTACAGTTAAATATGTACAATTAAAAAAATAAAAAGTAAAAGCTTAAACACTACAATAACCTAAACTATATATAATATTTAAAACAATTTAAAAAAAAACTTAGGCGTCATAATATTCCTCCGAATCGGTGTCGAGTGGTAAACTAAAGTTTAATTTATTTATTTATTCTGAAAACTTAGGAATACCATTACAGGGCATCCCTAATTTATGTTAATGCATGCTACAAAATCATTCAAAGTAAATACCCACATGTTGAAATTACTTCCAGTAGTTGGTCTCCCGAAATAAACAAACAATTGACAAATAAAACGAAAATTTATAAACACAACTAAAACCGAGAGTAATCCGTTGACATAAAAGTGAAAGTGCAAGCGTATGGCATTAATTGTACTCCTAGGATTACTAAAATACATTGCTTGTGACGTCACTCGCGCCTTGGCAGCATGCCGACACATAGAGCATCGAGGGAAACCATCCGTCTGATGATACAACATACTTGCGCCCGTAAGGGAATCAATGAGTCTTAATTGCTAACATTGTAAATTACTTGGTATGTGATTGAGAAAGCTATGTACATATATACGTATGAATAAAATTGTAGTGTCTGTTTGTAATATTCAAATAAACGTTTTTTAATACATGCTTATGAATATATATATGGTACATACACCAAAATAACATTTTTTAGAATTTTTGTCTGTCTGTTTGTTCTCTATACTCCCACAGGAACTACGCGGGTGAAACCGCGGGCGACCGCTAGTCTTGCATATGCCTATGGCGTTGATTTTTGTTATCGTTGGTAGACTTTTCGACGCATGGAAATTTCTTTAGTGCATGCCATGCTAATTTCAATGGAATGAATTGAAGCTTAATGGTAAATATTGCTCGGATGCGAAGGGAAAGCATGGGATGGGAATACTTGCATGATCGCATGATGAAATCACTGTCATGGGTCTTGACGCCATGATATCGTACTATGCATACCGCATGCGACTTATGCAGCAGTTTTTATGCATGCTCCAAAATTTTTAACAAAAAATACAACCGACTCAAAACGCACTAAAAAGTAAAAAGTAACTGTGTCATTTAGTTGCTTTAATTTACTTAAGCATATCTAGGAGTCGGTGCCAGCCAAGGTTTCTACTTTAAGGACATTACCTAGAACCCACAAACTGCTTTACTGCTGGCTGGCTGCTACTTAAACTTGCTGGCACCGACTTCATAGATATGCTTAAATGAATTAAAGCAACTAAATGACACAGTTATTTTTTACTTTTTAGTGCGTTTTGAGTCGGTTCTATTTTTTATTTCTCACTTTTTAGTGATTAATCGCCACGTAACGTACTCGTACTATACTATCATAGTATATTATACGGCACTAGTAGCCAAAAAGCTACCGATAGTTACACAAAAACCGAAATCACTGCAAGTTTGCCTATACAATTTGAAGAGTTCCTTCAATTTTCCCAGGATATCATGATCGGATCCTAACATGATGACAATGGGACCAACTTGGAAGTGTACCCTTTCTAATAAAATTAAAAATAAAAAGAATTATCAAAATCGGACAATTCTGTAAAAAGTTATTCGTGGTGATACATAAAAAACAATATGTACGTGTCGAATTGTGAACCTCCTCCGTTTTTTTCGTCGGTTTAAAAAACCATTAGAAGGAATACCCGCATGCCGTAGTTAGTCCTCACTTTCATTAGTCTTCATTTTACATCGTCGATATAGTGTTCTGGGTGAGTCCCTGAATAACCAACCACCAACCACCAACCATGAGTTAACTAACTATGAGTTAGTAGTAGTAGTAGTATAATAGAGTTGAAGACCAATAAAATTTAATGAAAATTTATAGTAGATACATGTTGATATACTTTTTTGACATTGTAGAAACCTTTAATTCACAGAAGACCGCTGGCGTTATGTACAGTAGAATAATTTTCCCAGGTGGACGACACGGGCATCTTCTTCGACTGTAAGAGGAAGACCACCGGAGCAGAGGTCATTGAGAAGTACATCATGTCCAAGTTCATGAGCTACGAGTGAGTTACAGCTTTTATAAGTCTGGTTAACCATATCTGGTTGGATCATCATCATCATCATTATCAGCCTATTAACGGCCCACTACAGGGCCAGGCCTCCCTCCTTATAGGAGAGGGGATATGGAGCGTACACCCACCACGCTGTGCCAATACGGGATAATGTTTCATTTAATAACGATCACTATCACTTTGACGGCCGAGTGGCGCAGTGGGTAGTGACCCTGCTTCTGCGTCCTAGGCTGTGGGTTCGATTCCCACATCTGAAAATGTTTGTGTGGTGAGCATGGATGTTTTCTAGTGTCTGGGTGTTTATCTATATATTATAAGTATTTATGTATAATATATATAAAAATATTCATCAGTTATCATAGCACCCATAACACAAGCTACCTAAGCTTACTTTGGGGCTATATAGCGATGTGTGTAATTGTCCTATAATATTTATTTATTTATCATATGTTGATGATACTGAGGGCTGACGGCTTGACGTACTCTCCGAGACAGAGGGGTAAAAAACCATCAACTTCCCGACTGTGGTGGTAGTGGTCTGTCTACTCTCTGGTTTCATTGCTCTGTGGAGACGCTCCTTGGCAGCTTTAGCGATTTTAAGTACATCCGATCGTAAAACAGTTTATCATCTAATCTATCTAACAGCTTGTTTAATCTGTAGCCAACATGTTTCAATTTTTAACTAAAAATTTTTAAAAATTCCAGACAGGCATTATTTATATATTTTCCTTTATGGATTTTATTTTTTTATATTACTCTTATATATTTCTTTTTCTCAAAATTATGATAGGTGGAATACAATAAGGAACTTAAGCTAACTTAATAAGTATGCAAATCGACTACTATATTTTGACGACCTCCGTGGCGCAGTGGTATGCGCGGTAGATTTATAAGACGGAGGTCCTGGGTTCGATTCCGGGCGGGGCCGATTGAGATTTTTCTTAATTTGCCTTGGTCTGGCTGGTGGGAGACTTTCGCCGTGGCTAGTTACCACCCTACCGACAAAGGCGTACCGCCAAGCGATTTAGCGTTCCGGTACGATGTCGTGTAGAAACCGAAAGGGGTGTGGATTTTCGTCCCACTCCTCACAAGTTAGCCCGCTTCCATCTTAGACTGCATCATCACTTAACATCAGGCGTGATAGCAGTCAAGGGCCACGTTGTAGTCGATAAAAAGAAATCATACCCACGTGGAATGGTGGCAAGAATACTGGCTGCATTTCCGCGTTGGATAGCCAGGCCAATCCTTTGCGCAAAAGAGAACCCAGCCATTCGGTCACCAGTTGAGGCAATTAGACGCGGTGAAATGTTACGGAAGAATTTTTTGGCACTGCGACTCCATGGCCCAAGAGTCTCCATGGCAAAAGGTACAAATATGTAACTCTCTGTCAGAGAGGCATACTTGTGCCACTTACCGGTTTCAGCCTTTTCTGCTGCAGCTCCCGGTCTTGATTCTGTCTCCCTGATATGACACGGTGCCAATGTGTCAACGCAAGTTGCATCCCACATTAGGGCCCGTCCCACTAATTAATTTATAACTCATTTATTTCTGTAATTAATATGTAACATATGGGCTAGATAAACATACGAATAAAATGATTTATTAATACATACTGGCTTAATTAAATTAGTGAGCGAAATATGGTCACGGTCGTAGCTATAGCTTTCTCATGGGAGTAGTGGCCAATAATATTATAAAAACAATAAACCCGACTGATTAGAAGTAATGAACTAAAAGAGAAAAACAAGGATCACTATCTATATAAAATTCTAAATACTTTATGGTGCGGCAGACGTAATAACAAATAGCAGTATTGTTTGTCCCCCGCCTGCAGCAAAGACAAGTTTTTTAATGCAAATCTCATAGTTGCGATGCGTAGGTGAACGTAAAGAACCCGAAACCCCATTCACCCTTGAATCAAGTCATCAATGTTAAAGAAATGGCTATTTAAACTTCAAAATAACACAATCAGTTTTTTTTTAATCTTTATTTTTATTTACATACACTCTTACAATAAGGAGAATGTAACGACATATAGTTTAGCTTACTGCATAATGTAGGTCCACGCCACAAAGTAAGCACCGCAGTAATGGAGTCTATGATAGTGTCGTTACTAAAAAACATAACACCATCTTTTAGTAAACTAGTTGTTGTTGACATTTTTTAACACAATTCAATTGGATCTATGAAATGTTCAGTACATTCCAAGCCCGGAGTTTGGAAGTTGGTGGTGTTACACCCCCGTGCCTCGGAGAGCACGTTAAGCTGTCGGTCCCGGTCACTGTCATCAACATCTGATAGTGATCGTTAATAAATGAAACATTAACACCCTAAGCCCGCCAACCCGCATTGGAGCAGCGTGGTGGGTGTACGCTCCATATCCCCTCTCCTATAAGAAGGGAGGCCTGGCCCTGTAGTGGACCATTAATAGGCTGATAATAATGATGATGAATTGGAACTACTATTGAATTAATATATACTTACGTAGTACATAGTAATTCAATGGCATCTACCCGCATTTTTAACCGACGAAAAAAAAACGGAGGAGGTTCTCAATTCGACACGTATATTTTTTTTTTTTTTATATGTATGACCACGCATAACTTTTTACAGTGTTGTCCGATTTTGATAATTCTTTTTTTATTAGAAAGGGCATACATCCAAGGTGGTCCCATTGTCCTCATGTTAGGATCTGCTGATGATATCCTGGGGAAATTGAAGGAACTCTTCAAATTTTGGAGGCACGCTTACAGCGATTTCGGTTTTTGACTCGGTATCGGTAGCTTTTTGGCTACTAGTGCTATATAATATACTATGACAGTATAGTACGAGTATGCTACGTGGCGATAAATCACTAAAAAGTAAGAAATAAAATTTTTTAACAAAAAATAGAACCGACTCAAAACGCACTAAAAAGTAAAAAATAACTGTGTCATTTAGTTGCTTTAATTTACTTAAGCATATCTAGGAGTCGGTGCCAGCCAAGGTCTACTTTCAAGACGTTACCTAGAACCCACAAACTGCTTTATTACGTAAAATAAATGTTCCTTTAACTTGGCTGGCACCGACTTCATAGATATGCTTAAGTAAATTAAAGCAACTAAATGACACAGTTATTTTTTACTTTTTAGTGCGTTTTGAGTCGGTTCTATTTTTTGTTAAAAAATTTTATTTAGAAGCTGTTTATTGCACGAAAACGAATCTAACAATAAAACATCGATTATTTAAAAATAGTTTTTATAAACGCGTTAGTAGGTTGACAGAGGTTAAACGAGGCAGGTCCATATATCATTTGTCTACTATAGTGACTTATTTCAATGGGCACTACGCGCTTGAAACCGCAAAACACAGGCTAGTATCGTCTAATTTTATTTACATTAAGTAAATGACCTACTAAAGTAAACACAAATAATAAAAATAATCTGAGCCCATTAGATAATCGAGACCCGCCCTTTGCGTGACCAAAATCCATTAGTGCAAAGTCGGCCTTATCTTATACATAACTTTAGCATGTTCCACTTAAGGGCTCGCCTGTTTATAAGTAGGTAAAGTGCTTTTTTACCCGGACTTTGACAGGTGAGGTGTCGTTGAAATCGTTAAAATTGTGGTAGGCGGGGACAAACGTAGTTTTGGTAGATCTTTCTTTCCCCGCAGAAAATAAAGTATTTTGTCCCCGCTTGCATCACCATAAAGTATTTAAAATTTTATATAGATATAGTGATCCTTGTTTTTCTCTTTTCAGTTCATAATTTCTATGCAGTCGGGTTTTTTGTTTTTATAATAATAATTTTATTGGCAAGGTTTTTTGGTATTGTCATAGGGTGCGAACTCGTAGCCGAGTGCAGACGACAGTTGCAGGCGACGTGTCGCAGCGACACTACTGGTTTATAGGCATTTCTATAAAATACCTTTCGTAGCTAGCGAAACGGCGTTTCCATACAAGTAGGTATATAGAAAGCAATGTAACCAAGTAATTTGAAGAAGTATGTCCATTCTAAAAAAAGAACGTCAGTATATCGATTCTTGAAAAAACCTCAATTTTGAGGCCGATGTGCAACCGTTGCAAAGCAGATGGAACTCGCATCCTTACTATTTTCCGAGATTCACGATAGGCATCATTGTTAGATTATTTGAATGCCCCACTAAACGGCCAGACGTACCCTGTAGACAGGGCCGCTCCAACCCTCCATAGCGCCTGTGTGCGAAACCTATGAAGCGCCTCACCTTGCACACACTTTCAATTTACAGATTGTTCAATTGTATAATGTTTTGGCACTCTCGTGTCTTAAAGTATCCCTTATTTTAAGACACGAGAATGCCCTTGTGACCCTACCCCGCTTGCGTCGCACACATAGCATCGGGTTACATTCATAATTCATTCAAACAAACTCACGGCGGTTCTTTTGATTTTAACTGAGCTCGTAACTAATGTACACTAAAACTTAAATTGTAAAATTAAACCACACACTGAGTATTATCTTAGAAGGCTTGCATAATAAGCGCATTATAATTATTTTGATACAAGACATTATGTTGCGCCTATTGTATATATTTGACGGCCGAGTGGCGCAGTGGGTTGTGACCCTGCTTCTGCGTCCTAGGCTGTGGGTTCGATTCCCACATCTGGAAAATGTTTGTGTGATGAGCATGGATGTTTTCCAGTGTCTGGGTGACTGGGTGTTTATCTATATATTATAAGTATTTGTGTATAATATATATAAAAATATTCATCAGTTATCATAGCACCCATAACACAAGCTACTTACGAGTACGCTTACTTTGGGGCTATATAGCGATGTGTGTAATTGTCCTATAATATTTATTTATATGGTTTTAATAAATAAAAAAAAGAAAAAAAAATTGTGCCTGCTTACTCATTAATAGCCTACCACAATATTATGTTGTTGTGTAAGTGTAACAAAAATAATTTCGATGGCGGCGCCTCTATTGTCTTGGCGCCTGTGTGCGCCGCACACTTCGCACATAGGGGCGGCCCGGCCCTGCCTATAGAAAAGGATTTGTTGTTTAGACCCATCACTCTACTTCGATGATCCTAAGCCGCCTGTAGCCATCGACTCCCTACGACAATCCTAACTAATATTATAATTGCGAAAGTAACTCTGTCTGTCTGTCTGTCTTGCTTTCACTCTACAACTACTGAACCGATTTAAATGAAATTTGGTACACAGTAAGTCAAAAAAAAGCAAATAATGTATGTCCTTTTTCAAAGCCTGAAAAAGGACATAGGCTACTTTTAATTGCGAAAAAAGGGTTGTAAGGGGTTAAAGGGGGGATGAAATGTTGTATGAAAGTATCGTCATTTTGAAAGCTTAAGACCTATTTTTTAGGCAGTTGATTAGATATTAATAAATATGACATTCAAAGCTTAGAAAAATTAGGCTGCCGTAATATCTAATGCCACGCGGACGAAGTCGCGGGCAAAAGCTAGTGTCTTATAAGTTACGTTAAGTTACAGTTCCTTGTCATTTGTGCCTAGCATACACCTTAAAACATAATTAATAATTATCTCGCTGAAATTAAATTAAAATTTAAAAAATCCCTAACAAAGCTGTAATTCACCATTTTATCGTGACGGCCATCTTAGTTTTGAAACCTTTCATAGTGTAATATAATGTTTTACTAGTCAATGCCTTTTATTTGATACCCATATTGAGATGTAAAAAAAATTATGAAATCCGCCATTTTGTAACGGCGGCCATTTACACACACAGACAACGACGTCAAACTTATAACACTATTCTATTTCAGTCGGCGTTAAGAGACAATGATATCGTTTCCCAATAGCGGCGAAACTGAACATATAACGGGAACAACAGTCATAAAAGTTTTAATTCTAAAATGGGGTAACCTTGAGCGGATCGGAAACTGCGAATAAGTCACAAAATATAAGTGGCCAGATGAAACGGTTTCTTGACGGAGACATTTTTAATATTTTTTGGCATCGCTGTGGAATTCGGTCACTGCGTCGGGCGTAGTGCCAGCGGCGGCTGGAGAAAAACTTACATTGTGCAGTAGTGTGAAAGCAACGGGGGAACCTATAGTTTAATGTGGTTCCGTACCTCAGAAGGAAAATACGGAACCCAAAGATTACGCCTAAAAACCAACTTGCAGTTGCGGGCAATGTCGCATCATGCTGAGGTAGTAACATTTTTAGCTGAGGCATAGATAATTAATATGTCAGGTCATAAAATAGATCAGATTGAGAACACAATGTGTAACATAATTCTAATAAATAACTGTTTGCTAAGAAACCAGGTTTTTCAGAGCTGGCTTTCAATGTGTGCAATCACTCTATTATTTTCTGTTGTCACTAATTTAAGGTATTTTCAGTTTATCTCTAAACTCCGTCACAGGCTTATGGTGTGGATCTGAAGTATAATTGTTTTTTACCGATTTTGAAATAGATACCTGCTGAAATGAGCAGTCGTATCAAGGGATATTGCATCAAATGAAAGTTATACGTTTCGCTCCGTCAGTATATGTTGACTCTACAATGTTTAATCATAATGTTTAAGTTGCGAAGTTTCTTTGCAAATTTTGAATTTATGTCAATGCTCCTGTTTCGGAGTGAAATTGTGGTGAAATGCACGTAGAGTTGCCTGTCTAATCTGGAGTCTTCATCGTGGTTTCGATTAGACGGTTTTTCGGAAAAAAGCAAAAAGAAAGAAGCAAATGAAGCTTCCGCAGGTTACTTCTATCCGGAATGTAATATATTTTTTGGAAATCGTAATATTTTCCACGTTATTAATAAATATAGACGAATGAGACGAAAGTTGGTACATAGACAGAGTCGTCAAACTATACGTCTCCTTTCACTGCGTTGGGCGTAATGCGAGGCCATAGATTAAAGAGTACTAGATGGAGTCATAACGCGGCTGTAGGTTCAAGAGCGTGACAGACTTATTTCATTCGGCCTTTATTAGAAAGTGACACAAGACTATTTTTTGTCCCTTTCAGCGTGTTCGTTTTTATTGTTTGTCAAGAGTGGAGTTTGTGACAGACAAGGGACATATCTGAGCAACTATTAGCTTTTTATTAAATTTGCTGATAAATAATATAACTTTGCGGTTACGATATTAATTTAAACGTTATCGTGCTATGGTGGGTTGTAATATTTTCGGCTGCAACAGTCGCAGCGAATAGAAAATCGAAGGAATTACGTTTCATACGTAAGTAGGCATAAACTTCATTGATTGATGATTTAAAGCTTAGATATGTTATTTTTTAGCAAATTTCATGTATGATGCGTTTACTAAACTATCTTATATAAAGTAATATTTCGTATTTTACGATATTTTAAGACATAACGTTTTATGATGTACTTTAAATGTTGACATGTGATGTCAATAAGGCTGATTTGCTGTCTCACGAGTGGACACGCTATGGGCTCTATCTAGTTGTCTTTAATCTATGTGCGAGGCTGAGAAAAACTGACTTTGCTTGTGCATAGCGTGAAGGCAACGAGATACATAGCCTCTATGATCTATGTCGATGAATCAGTCAGCAACTTAGAGGCAGTATCCTATAGAGATGCTACTGGGACTATCCTGGTAAGGGACTCGAATAAATAATCCGTCTAAATCAATCATAGTAATTGGTTGAATTAGTGCATAACAAAGTGAATCATTTCACCTACCATCATAACTTTTATCGTTAATACTACAACTATAAGGTTATGTTTTCACAAGCCTAGATACTTACAACAATGTACCATGTCTATGACTGCAAAAATAGTTTTACATGTTTACTAGGTATCGCACTACACAAATTAGAATTTCGCCACAATAACAAGAATATTACAAAGTTTGTTTGTCTGACTCGCGAGTCAGTCAAACAAACTGATAAGGACAAAAAACAAACAAACAAACAAACATCCATACAATCTTTCACGTTTATAATACTAGAGGTCGCCCGCCGATTCACCCGCGAAGTTTTCGTTCTTGTGGGACTTTCGAGATAAAATGTGGCCTATGTGTTAGTCTGATAAAAAAATAAAATAAAAACGCCGTTTATTCTCAAATCTCTTAGCATTTCACAATTTGTTGTTAGTAAGTTAATATAAAGTAATAATAATAATAAAAAATTAAAGTTAGTGTGTTAGTAAGTTTGACGTATTAAGAATAGTTATGAGATAAGAGCCCCTTCTCGGGTAAAGGCCTCCCCCATCCTTTTCCATTTCTCCCTTTCCTTTGCTAGGGCCATCCGCTCCTTGCCTGCTGCTTTTCTAATTTCATCAGTCAGTTGATTGGTCTACCGACATTCCTTTTACCTTCTGGTCCTGCTCATCTTGTGCTGTGTATTGTCCACTTGTCGTCTGTGTAACGCGAGACATTGCCAGCCCATTTCCACTTCAGAGTCAATGCATGGTTTAATGCATCTGTAACTTTTGTTTTTGCTCTTATTCTATCACTTCTTATTTTGTGTATTTTTCTAATATTTAACATACTTCTCTCCATTGCTCTTTGTGTCGTTATAATTTTGTTTTTGACAGCCATTTTGTGTGTTTGACACATAGATTAAAGACTACTAGATAGAGCCCATAGCGCGTCCACTCGTGAGACAGCAAATCAGCCTTATTGACATGACATGTCAACATTTAAAGTACATTATAAAACGTTATGTTTTAAAATATCGTAAAATACGAAATATTACTTTATATAAGATAGTTTAGTAAACGCATAATACATGAAATTTGCTAAAAAATAACATATCTAAGCTTTAAATCATCAATCAATGAAGTTTATGCCTACTTACGTATGAAACGTAATTCCTTCGATTTTCTGTTCGCTGCGACTGTTGCAGCCGAAAATATTACAACCCACCATAGCACGATAACGTTTAAATTAATATAGTAACCTCAAAGTTATATTATTTATCAGCAAATTTAATAAAAAGCTAATAATTGCTCAGATATGTCCCTTGTCTGTCACAAATTCCACTCTTGACAAATAATAAAAACGAACACGCTGAAAGGGACAAAAAATAATCTTGTGTCACTTTCTAATAAAGGCCGAATGAAATAAGTCTGTCACGCTCTTGAACCTACAGCCGCGTTATGACTTCATCTAGTAGTCTTTAATCTATGGTTTGACAGCCATAGAGTAAGCTGGGTAGAAGACAAGTATCTATCATAATTTTCTTTAAGTCTAAGCTATAATTTCCTTTTACAATTATCCTTTAGAGCCCAAAATTTTTTCCAGGATATATTTACTCGTCTTTCTACTTCTTCTTCGTTCCTGGACTTTATAAAAGATACCTGTTTCCTAAGTAGATGTAGTTATTTACATGTAAATGTTTCTCTGATATGTAAGTTATATTATTGTGAAGTTTTATCAAAATCCATTCATTAGTTTTTGCGTGAAAGAGCAACGAACATCCATTAATACATACAAACATTTGCGTTTATATTATTAGTAAGGACTACCTGGAAACTGTGCAAGTCGACGCTGTAATGAGTCATACGAGTACCAAGGAACAACCAACAATGTACACAGACATGCAGTAGGCGGCTGGATTCTAATTGATACTAATATGGAATTTGTTAATGCCTAGTTGTCTACAACATGTTAGCGTCAACGAAATCATTTAGTTATAACTAACTTATTATTACTGCCAAGGAGGGTAGTTATTCGCGCGTATCATGTATGTATGTTTTTTAACCGACGAAAAAAACGGAGGAGGTTGTCAATTCGACACGTATATGACGGCGCCTGCGTCATCATACGCGACTAGAAAGAAGTCTGTGAACTGCACGTGCACCAGCTACGCCCTCTTACGGCTGCGCATCGTTCGATACCCCCACTCACCCCACTACTTGAGTCATTCTAAGTTGTATAAAAGGAGCGGGTCTACAACTGGTGGGCAGTCTATACTAAATCCAAACTCGATTGAGAATGCTTGTCAACAAACAAATTAAAAATGAAGGTAGAAATCACTGATCATTTTACACGTAATTTTTTTAGTTAACTTCTTAATGACGAATTCATGACAATAAATTAGATTAGTAACCTTAAAACTAATTATTTCAATTCAATATCAATTAAATAAGATTTTATAAAAAACAAAACATAATTTTAAATTTATTAGACATAAAATGTGTTGCATTTTCTACCTTCATTTTAAATTTGTTTGTTGACAAGCATTCTCAACCGAGTTTGGCTTTAGTATAGGCTCTGGCGTGGCGCGGTGCAGACATTGTACTTTGCATATCGCTTAACCTAGACAACTCGGATAATTAATTTGTGCAAACGAATTAATTGTTACTCTCAGCTTGAGTTGCGGTGTCTTGGGGTTACATTAATTAACACGAGACGTTACGTATCATTGCAATACCATAATTTGCCAGTAGTAATATTTTTTTGTATGTATGACCACGCATAACTTTTTACAGAGTCGATAATTATTTTTTTATTAGAAAGGGAACACTTCCAAGGTGGTCATTGTCATAATGTTAGGATCTGATGACGATATCCTGGGGAAATTGAAGAACCTCTTCAAATTTTGGAGGCACGCTTACAGCGATTTCGGTCTCTGTCTCTGTCTCGGTATCGGTAGCTTTTTGGCTACTAGTGCCGTATAATATACTATGACAGTATAGTACGAGTACATTACGTGGAAATAAATCACTAAAAAGTAAAAAATTAAATTTTTTAACAAAAAATAGAACCGACTCAAAACGCACTAAAAAGTAAAAAATAACCGTGTCATTTAGTTGCTTTAATTTACTTAAGTATATCTAGGAGTCGGTACCAGCCAAGGTTTCTACTTTAAGAACATTACCTAGAACCCACAAACTGCTTTACTACGTTAAATAAATGTTCCTTAAAGTTGCTGGCTTCATAGATTTGCTTAAATAAACTAAAGCAACTAAATGATACAGTTATTTTTTACTTTTTAGTGCGTTTTGAGTCTATTCTATTTTTTGTTGAAAATTGTTTAGATACAACGTGGAATTTTGAATAGTTAAGAATTAAACCCAGGACTTCAGTCTTATAAATCCACTGCACATACCATTGCGACACAGAGGCGGTCAAAAATTTACGACAATACGAACGAAATCGCGGGCGTCTGCCAGTCGCTCACAAAATGTTTAGCACTCGTTCAAACAGTTGTACAAAAATTTATCCATTGAGATCAATTATATCATTCGGGGCCGATGACATCATTCTATTGTTTAGTTTAGTATACAGCAGCTCTCAACGGGTCACCAGATCAACTATTCTACACCAAAATGTACTTTAATCTATTGTAAATACAGCTCTTATTCGCGTGTAGTATTTTGTGTGGACGGAACGGTGTTTTTTTTGGAGACTGAATTGGTTTATTTGTATGTAACTAGGGAAGGTTATGTACCGTGTCGCATTTATGTAGTTTTACAAGTTTTTATTTAACTGTTAGTATTATTAACAGAATGATATTGAAGATGTCGCCGATCACATGGACGAGGCTTGCTGCCGACAGAGTTCGTTGGAGCATGATGAAGGAGGCCTTTACCCGAAAATGGGTACCCAAATAAAAAATATGTACCGTTAAACATTAAATTATAAACTTAGTTATTACCTACTAGTTACTTATTATTATTTATGGATAGTTTTGTTATTGTTAATTTAAATTAGCTCATTTTGTTAGGTTAATTTCTTATATTTTTAAATGACTTCAAAAAAAAGGAGTATCTCAATTCGACCGTATTTTTTTTAATGTGTGTTCGCGCATAACTTAGTCGTTTGTGAACAGATTTTGATAATTCTTTTTTTGATGATATGAGAATACCAGGAACTGATGATGGAATCCTGGAGAAACCGGAGAAACTTTCAAAAATTGTAGGGACAACAAATACGTTTGTTAATTTTTCCGATAAGTATTTAAAAGCACTACAATTTGATGAAGGTCTGGAGTCGATCTGATGATGGAGCCGATCTACATATAAGAGAACTCCTTGACGATTTACTGCAGTTACCTTGTGTTTGGGCTCGATTAATTTGTCTTGATAAGAACTTTACATTTAGATTTGGTGTGATGCATTGAGATTTTTATTTTATTTTTAACAGCGTATTTTTATGGCCTTCTACTAGGCCAGCACAGGATGGAGCGTACACCCACCACGCTGTTTCAGTGCCCTATGTTTGAAACCTGGGTAGGGCGGTGGAATGTTAGCCCTTGACTGCAATCACATCTAATGACAAGTGATGTTGCATTCAAGATGGAAACGAGCTAACTTGTTAGAAGTAGGATGAAATCCTTTTGATTTCTACACGACATTGTATTCCGAAGGCTAAATCGCTTGGCGGTACATCTTTGATGGTGTTGGACCTCCGTGGCGCAGTGGTATGCGCGGTGGATTTATAAGACGGAGGTCCTGGGTTCGACTCCCGGCGGGGCAGATTGAGATTTTTCTTAATTTGTCTTGGTCTGGCTGGTGGAAGACTTTCGCAGTGGCTAGTTACCACCCTACCGACAAAGACGTACTGCCAAGCGATTTAGCGTTCCGGTACGATGTCGTGTAGAAACCGAAAGGAGTGTGGATTTTCGTCCCACTCCTAACAAGTTAGCCCGCTTCCATCTTAGACTGCATCTTCACTTAACATCAGGTGTGATAGCAGTCAAGGGCCAACTTGTAGTCGATAAAAAAAAGCCCTCGTGCCATGTAGAACACGTAAATCCCAGTTAGGTCAAGGCCCGTTAATTCATAACATCCATAAAAATCTAAATTGGATTATTATCGTCATTTTTTAATTTAAAACTGTAGATCTAGTTTGAAAAAGACTGTAGAATTTGTCTAAATCATGAAAAAGGCAACAAAAATCCCTCATCTCCGACTCTGATTAAATAAGA
Organism: Mycalesis mineus; assembly: GCA_034621355.1. Taxonomy (NCBI): domain Eukaryota; kingdom Metazoa; phylum Arthropoda; class Insecta; order Lepidoptera; family Nymphalidae; genus Mycalesis; species Mycalesis mineus. Next base: position 207,973 of record CM067906.1, on the reverse strand, counting down.
CTCGGGAATCAATAAACATTTTTGGACCTTCGCCGACCTTGGTATCTGATAAAAAATAAATTAAATAGCAACATTATCAGCCCACCAACCCGCATTAGCGTAGCGTGCCGAGTATAAGCTTCATATCGCCTCTAATACCAAGGGCACTGGCCCTGTAGGCAGCAGTTTAAAAAAACCGTTGCGTCAACTCGACTTATCTATGACCCAGTTCCGACTATCGCTTTCAATCACAAATCACAATCTAATAATAAAACGTCTGCATGTCCGTCTGGTTGGTTGCCAAACGCACAAACGCCAGATGTTCGCGAAACTAAACAAAATGGCGCCGGCCGCGTCACTGCCGCCATTAACGTTTGTCATTGGCGAATTTTACGCGTTCCAAATTTGAATTTTGATTAAGTTGGTGACGTCATTGCATTATATATTTTTTTTATCACTATCAGGCTACTTTTAATAACCTTTTGTAAGGCGAGACTTTTTTTGGGGATTATTAGTTTCTGTCTGTGTGCGTGTGTGTGTGCGTCTGTGTGCATGTGTGTGTGGGTTGGAACAAGTATCGGCCATTAGCAAATAACATTTTGAACCAACTTACAGCTGCTAAGTCAATTCGAGGAGGTTTAACTTGTGTTACACTGCCATTTGTGTCTCTGTGGGGAGCGGTGGATGAATTCCACTGACGGTTTTGACCTCTGTGTGGCGCAGAGGTATGCGCGGTGGATTTATACAACAGATGACGCGGGTTCGTTTCCCGGTGGGACGATTAAGATTTTTTCAATTGGTCCGGGTCTGGCTGGTGGGAGACTTCGGCCATGGCTATTTACAGCTCTACCGACAAAGACGTGCCACCAAGCGATTTAGTGTCCCGCGAGCTTTTATTAAAAACGCTTCGTTGTCATAGGGATAAACCCTTTGAGATATAACAATTTTGACGACCTCCGTGGCGCAGTGGTATGCGCGGTGGATTTATAAGATGGAGGTCCTGGGTTCGATTCCCGTCGGGGCAGATTGAGATTTTTCTTAATTTGTCTTGGTCTGGCTGGTGGGAGGCTTTCGCCGTGGCTAGTTACCACCCTACCGACAAAAAGCCAAGCGATTTAGCGTTCCGGTACGATGTCGTGTAGAAACCGAAAGGGGTGTGAATTTTCGTCCCAATCCTAACAAGTTAGCCCGCTTCTTAGACTGCATCATTACTTAACATCAGGTGTGATAGCAGTCAAGGACCAACTTGTAGTCGATAAAAAAAAATAATTTAATTTTTTACCCGACTAGCAAGAAGAGTAGGCTTTTGCGGTTATCTTGTATGTATGTAAATTATAAATGAAGTCATTCTTAGGTAATACGTTGTCAAAATACCGTAGTCAGTTGTTTGTAAGTGTTGTTGTCCTCTTGACTCATGGGTTTAGACAAACAGAACTATGAGTCACTCCTGAGTCGGCGTTTAGCATCCTCTAAATAACGTTATCTCTGACTGCATGTAGCCTACTTTATACGGATACTGACAGACGCCTGCGACTTCGCCCGCGTGCTAAATGTTGCAACCTTCCAAAAATACCAAAAAAAAATATTTTACCTGTTTTTAAACAAAAATGGGTATTTCAAGTTCATCTAAAAAGATAGATCTATATATACCATGGAGGACATTTTTACTAAAACACGACATCGTATCGGAACGCTAAATCGCTTATATAAATCTCGGTACGTCTTTGTCCGTAGGGTAGTCACTAGGCCGAGGCCTCCCACCTCATTCTGCCCTGCCGGGAACCCAGGTCGTCGAAACGGCAAAAAGCTATTGCTGTATTGACCGCCACTGACAGAATTATATTTATATTTTTTTTTTATCGACTACAAGTTGGCCCTTGACTGCTATCACACCTGATGTTAAGTGATGATGCAGTCTAAGATGGAAGCAGGCTAACTTGTAAGGAGTAGGATGAAATCCACACCCCTATCGGTTTCTACACGACATCGTACCGGAACGCTAAATCGCTTGGCGGTACGTCTTTGTTGGTAGGGTGGTAACTAGCCACGGCGAAAGCCTCCCACCAGCCAGACGAAGACAAATTAAGAAAAATCTCAATCTGCCCCGCCGGGAATTGAACCCAGGACCTCCATCTTATAAATCCACCGCGCATACCACTGCGCCACGGAGGTCGTCAACTATTACAGTGCATGAGATACAGCCTGGTCAAATACAGACAGACGGACGGACGAACTGTCGAAAAAGGAGGAGAAAAGTGGCATCTTAAAAAATATAGTGAGTCAATATTAAAAAACGTTCTCCTTTTATAAAGACCGTTAAACAGACATAGATGTACGCTGTCGCCTGTCGCAGACTTCCAAGAAATTATTTTTCTCCAAAAATTAAATAGTGTTGTACCTAAACCGCTATCGATAAATTAGTGAATTTATCCCAATTACTTACAGATGACGTTTGGGATCATCGCTTATTTTATATTTCATGACATATGTAATGTAATTTACGATAATTGTTGATTTTGTAGCTAAATATTTCAAGTAAATCGAAAAAAAATATAATAAAGAACGGTCTACTTTAATACCTATATTTGTTTTACATACTAATTATTACTGGCCGAGTCACATACTGTTATGTTGCACCTTGACCACTCTAACATTTTTCAAATTCCCGGAAAACTTATATAATCGTTTTGAGCACCAAATCTTGTACGTGTTGGACAGCAATGTTAGATTTTAATCATTTATAATTAGCGAAGTAAATTAAGTTGTCTACCCACTTAATGACTAAGCCACATTTAAAATTAGTTAAGATGAATCATAACGTCCAAATATCATTTAATTGTTTTTAATTCATGTAATAATGTGCTCAGCGGATTAAACCGCGTAGATCTCGTTTACATGAGAGTATTGAGAAATCCGTACTTAGTGAGTGATGTAGGGGGCAAGTGAGTTTTTCACCGAGCGACTGCATAAAAATGTAGTCACTCGTAACGTCAAATTATATAGCAGAAAAAAATTTTTAACAAAAAATAGAACCGACTCAAATCGCACTAAAAAGTAAAAAATAACTGTGTCATTTAGTTGCTTTTACTTAAGCATATCTATGAAGTCGGTGCCAGCAAGTTTAAGGACCATTTATTTTACGTAGTAAAGCAGTTTATGGGTTCTAGGTAACGTCCTTAAAGTAGAAACCTTGACTGGCACCGACTCCTAGATATGCTTAAGTAAATTAAAGCAACTAAATGACACAGTTATTTTTTACTTTTTAGTGCGATTTGAGTCGGTTCTATTTTTTGTTAAAAATTTTTATTTCTTACTTTTTAGTGATTTATCGCCACGTAACGTACTTGTACTATACTGTCATAGTATATTATACGGTAGCCAAAAAGCTACCGATACCGAGACAAAAACCAAAATCGCTGTAAGCGTGCCTCCAAAATTCGAAGAGTTCCTTTAATTTCCCCAGGATATCATCATCAGACCCTAACATGGTGAAAATGGGACCACCTTGGAAGTATGCCCTTTCTAATAAAAAAAGAATTATCAAAATCGGACCACTCTGTAAAAAGTTATGCGTGGTCATACATAAAAAAAAAAAAAATATATACGTGTCGAATTGAGAACCTCCTCCGTTTTTTCTTCGTCGGTTAAAAAAGCGTATGGCGCAACTAAAATTCCTCGTTACGTTTTTACGCAGTCGCCCGGTAACAAACTCACATTCGGCACTCACATCGCGAAGTGAGTAACTATGCTAAATAAGTCTATGTAGGGTATAGTTTGCGAGATCTCATGATCATCAAGATCATCGAGTGATGTGTCAACATTGGTCAGTCAGCGGTCTTTCGCTTATCTGTATATACCTGCATGTAGATATAGCTTACGTAAATACAGATAATACATTACATAATACAGATAACAAACCAACTGTTTTTAAAACTTTGGTCTGTTCAAGCATCATTAAAACAATTTTTAAGAGCAGATTGTAAGCTTAGCTTAAAGAAGACTTCGTTGCATTTTGTTTTGACGTAAGAAAAAGAGTTAGTTTAACAAAAACCGAAATCAACGCGGACGGCGTCGCGGGCGTTCGATAGTTTAATACAAGAAATAAAAAAATATATAAATGAAATGCGGTAGGTATTTCCACCCACATGTATCGTTAGTAGGCAGATATGTCTGCGATTTTCTCAAAAATTACTTATTCGATTTTCATGGGGTTCTTACCTGAATGGTCGCTTAAATAACAGTTGCATTAAACTTTAAAAGTATTTATTATTTTAAATAAAGTATTAAGTAATAAAAGTATTTATTAATCCTTAAAAAACGTCGAAAATTCAATTGTATGTCGGTCTTTTTTCATATTGCCTCCAAATTTAATATTGAATTAAAATGAAAATTCCTAATGAATAATTTAATCGTAAAAGTTAGCTTAAATGAAATTAAGTTAGGCTACGAGTTTGCCTAACTTGTGTACTCAAGCGACCTGCTCAGGTTACTTATTCTGAATTTGCATACAAGGTAGGTATGAACTTACGGTTCGTAAGAGATGACGTCACCGCCCACCAAAACGAAGTCCTGCTGTATCCATTTGCTATCCTCGCCGCTGCCGCTGGCACAGAAATACCACTTTTTCAACCGGTCGAGCTTAACGATAGCACTACCACCCACTTTATCGGCGTAAATCGCTTCACCGCAGCCGGGCGCCGAGGTTATTGACCATAAGCTGCCTTGTTTACCACTCACTGATATATCGTAATCACATTTTGTTACATCACACGCCTTTTCCACCACTTTGATGTTGGCTATCCATGGCGTGGCGGTTATATTTGTTATCAGAAACAATAGGAATAACCCACTAGTCCGTAAACACACGTCCGCCATTGCCCACGCTCGGTACACGAATGAATTGAGAGTGGAATGAATCGCGAATGAGTTTATTAATGGCCGATTCAAGTTGATTCACTTAATGTTGCCACGTTACTTTTTAATTTACCCCAGTTTTTATGTTATCCTACTTAATATGGTGCGCTTGGCCAGGGAATTAATGAATCAATTAGGGCTCGGCAACGGTTATGGATCAATCTAAAACAATGAGGGGAACAATCTGGAGCAATGTTGTATGGATGTTTAAACAACTACTGTACGGATTGTAATGTAATGTAGTTAGATCATAGTCTGAAACACCAAAGTACTATTGAATATACACTTAACACTAAAAATTCTTATTACCTAACACTATAAACGTGTTGGAGAATGTATGGATGTATGTTTGTAATACGAAAATTTTACAGTATGTTTGTTTCCATTATTATGTCTGATATTCTGAATTAATTAAACAAAATTCAAGCTTTGACTATCTGGTATTTAATAAGAAGTTATGGTATTTGAGGAAATGTTATCTAAAAGTATTAGAATAGAGCAAAACTTTACATAAAATGCAAGGAACACGTAAGACGGGAGCAGCAAAGTTATCAATACTTCCCGCATGTCGCATATTTATGAATGTGGTTTTCAATAACAATAACATCTAAATTCATGGCTAATACCAAACTAAAAACAAACATTACAATCAATATGAATTCGTCATCGTCATGATCATTATCAGCCTATTAAATGCCAACCGCGGGCTTCATAAGAAGGCTCAGAGTCACTCAGCGGGCGATGGAAAGAGCAATGCTCGGAGTATCTCTGCGTGATCGAATCAGAAATGAGGAGATCCGCAGAAGAACCAAAGTAACCGACATAGCTCAGCGAGTCGCAGAACTGAAGTGACAATGGGCGGGGCACGTGGTTCGAACAGCTGATGGACGTTGGGGGCCGAAGGTGCTAGAATGGCGACCCCGCACCGGAAAGCACAGTGTTGGTCGACCCCCCACCAGGTGGACTGATGACATCAAACGGGTCGCAGGGAGCCGCTGGGCACATGCAGCTCAGGATCGTTGTGTTTGGAAGTCCCTAAAAAAGACCTATATCCGGTAGTGGACGTCCATTGGCTGATAATGATGATGATGATGATGAAATGCCAACTACTGGGCGAGGCATCTCTCCTTGTAGAAGAGGAGATACTAATATGAATTAATAAACAAATATTGAATGGAAGTTTGCGTTACTTTGTGCAAGTTCATTATGAATAGTTAATAAGCAAGTTCATTATGAATAGTTAATTGTTGTTTAGTTTCCGCGAAAACCCCCCAATTACAATTTAAACATTGCAGAGTCAACGTCTACTAAAGATACTTCGGCTTCAGAGAGAATCGTATTGAGCTATTTAAATTGTATACGAAATTAGGCGACTTTATCACTTGGATTCGTAAATTTTTCGCAGTTAATAGGAAAGTAAATAAATTATAAACTACTAGAGGACGCCCGCGGTTTCACCCGCGTAATTCTCGTACTCGTGGGAAATTCTGGATAAAATTTGGCCTATGTGTTATTCCAATATGTAAGCTATAATATTGTGAAGTTTCATCAAAATCCTTTCATATTTCAAAAATTCATTAAAAGTTCTGGTATTTATCGATAGATGGAAAACTAAACGGTTACTTTTTAGTTTTTTCATCTATCGATAAATACCAGAACTTTTAATGACTTTTAGAAATATCACGCTTGAAAAAAAAATACGGAACCGACGGGATTCGAACCCGCGTCTCTCTGGCAATCCGGGCACTTAGAGCGCCTTACCGCTAGGCCACGGTCCCGATGAAGTCGGTAGGTAAACATAAATTGATAAAAAATGCTATGCAATAGCATTACCGCGGCAGTCTCCGAGTGCCACACGTCTTTTTTTTTAATTATTTTGCATTGAATATACGTTCGTGTGGCGCAGTGAGTGGTGAAGATGCCTTCTGCCTCCAAGATCGTGGGTTCAATGTTTGGGTGATGCATGGATTTTTGCTTGCGTCTAAATATTCATCTATTCGTCGAAAAAAAAAACATCAGTTAACTTAGTACCCATAACATAAGCTACGCTTACTTTTAATCTACTTAACTATGTGTTTAACGTCCCTTGATATGTATTATATATTCCATGAAAAATCAGCAAAAGTTTTTAACTAGCAACATTCTTGCCACATAGCGATAGTGATGTACTACTGACTATTATAATTTATCGATGAAGATAACAATAAAATGTACGCAAATGATGTTGTCATTGTAGATCTTAACGACACGTGGACGCGTTGTTATATAAAAATGATGTTATCTTACTTGAGCGACATAGATGAATTTCAAGGAATGTTGATATAAAAAATATAGATACTAAAACTGTTATCAACTGTATGCTACCTTATACCTTAGCTGTTACTGTATGTAACAGAAACTAGCGAACTCACGCGGTTTCATCCGTGCAGTTTGCATTACCAGGAATATTAGAACACATTAGCCTTATTTTTTTGCCATTTTTTATGCATTACAAGTTACTGACTGCAAGACTGCAATCACACTTGATGTTAAGTGATGATGCAATCTAAGATGGAAGCGAGCTAACTTGCTAGAACGCTTCCGTTGGCGGTACGACTATGTTGGTAGGGTGATAACTAGCCACGACCGAAACCTTCCACCAGCCGGACCAAATAAGAAACAGCCGAACCCAGGACCTCCACCTTATAAATCCATCGCGCAAGCCACTGCGTCACGGAGACCGTCAAAGTCCCTTGGCCTAAATCACCTTTGATGAGTCTATCATTCATATGGATTGTAAACATTTTTATAATCCGAGTGGCACTTTCAGAGGAAAGCCGGAACAAACAGACATACAGTTTTTCAAGAATGATTTTCTGTCGTTTCGAAGGCTCAACTATTTTTTTAATTTTTACAATATTTAGTGAAATGCTGTTAATTTGAAATTACAAAAAAAACTCTTCAATTATATTTATTTATATAGGTTTCTTAGACAATATAATTGCACAACCCGACTCAAACGCAGGACTGCTTGATTCGAATTCAAATGACTAACCACTAAACCAACGGGCCAGCTTATCCTAACTAATATTATAAATGCGAAAGTAACTCTGTCTGTCTGTCTGTCTTGCTTTCACTCTACAACTACTGAACCGATTGAAATGAAATTTGGTACACAGTAAGTCTAGAGCCTGAAAAAGGACATAGGCTACTTTTAATTGCGAAAAAAGGGTTGTAAGGGGTTAAAGGGGGGATGAAATGTTGTATGAAAGTGTCGTCATTTTGAAAGCTAAAGACCTATTTCTTAGGCAGTTGATTAGATATTAATAAATATGACATTCAAAGCTTAGAAAAATTAGGCTGCCGTAATAACTAATTCCACGCGGACGAAGTCGCGGGCAAAAGCTAGTTAGTTATATTTTAATAAAATATATATCAGTGGCGCACAAGGACGGCTGAAGATAAGATAAAAGATTTGAACAGGCAGATACACCTATCTATTTTATCTTTATACGTACTATAGAAATATTATTATACTAACGCATGCACGCGACTTGACCTCAAACTTAAATTATCACTACATATAATAAATTAAAAACTATTAGTAAAAAAATGAACCGACTCAAAATGCACTAAAAAGTAAAAAATAACTGTGTCATTTAGTTGCTTTAATTTACTTAAGCATATCTATGAAGTCGGCCGTCCACTTTAGAATCTCCTCTGTTGTTTTTCGTCGGTTAAAAACAGTTCGCAATAAACCCAAAAGGCTACTGAACGGATTTTCTTGCGGTTTTCACCAATGTCTAGAGTGATTACTGAAGCAGTTTTTATTACATTTGTATATAACTTGTAAAGATTTCGGGTAAATTTACCGTCGCGCCGTCAGACAACTTATATTTAAAACGCTGCCCAATCTATTTGAGATATAACAGAACAATATATGGAAGGATTGTTACTCTTTACTAACTACTAAGTTAAGTTAAGTTAACTAACTACGAAGGCGGAAATATCTTGTAAAGATAGATTTCTAATCACATTATTTTCTTAAAAAATTTATATATATTTATCACGTCACTTCCATAAGTCAAAGATGGCGCGTAACGGAAAAATGTGCCGCGTAACAAAAAAATGTTACACTAAATTTTTTTCCAACCCCGATAAAGAAGTTTCACTTCAAAAAAGGTGATTTATGACATTTTCAACAATTTTTTATTACATTGAATATGTTTAAAAGATCTTGTTGACATGTCCGGCTTTCGCACTCTAAAATCCGGGGTTTTCACGCGTCTTGACATATTTTCCAAATTTTAGAGATGGCAACCCTAATTGGAAGAAGCGAGAGAGAGATGCAAGGATCGTGGCAAGTAGAAGGATGCGCTCTCTGCCTACCGCTACTGGCCACAAGGAGTGATATATTATAAATATAATTAGTTCTATAAGAAACCAATAAACAAGCACTCAAACAAACTTTTGTTATATTTAATTGACATACCTGTCTTACTGGATAAGTATGAATAAGTAAACAATGATTATATACACCTACCTACTAATTTAGATCGTGATTTACTGATAGGTATGCTGATAACATGCCGTAAGTTGGTTATCTATGTAGGTGTTCTTAGTGCACAGCTGTCAAATTAATTAGACTTAAATTAGTGACTCTTAGATGGGAGTTAAGATAGATGAGTCAGTTTATTATCTGTATTGATTCACATGGAATTAAACAAATGTATTTACCTTAGGCCTGTGTGCACCTAGGGTTGCCATCCGTCCGGATTTTCCCGGATTTGTCCTAGTTTAGAGGGCATCCGGGGAGCGTCCGGGGAAGGTTTCATTTGTAGACCGGGTTTTCAAAAATAAATAAATAAATAAAATTTAGGCCGATCAACCGATGAACCAAGTATATTCAAAAGGTGATTTATGACGTTTTCAACTATTTTTTATTACATGGAGGCCTGTGTGCACCAAGATTTCGGTTATCATAACCAACGGTTAACATAAGCTAACTATAAATTTACTGTTCACGACAACCCGTACGCCGGATAGAATAACCGCCCGGTTTACGTCCTTAACCGGCGTACGGGTTTTCGTGAACAGTAATTTTATAGTTAGCTTATGTTAACCATTGGTTATGATATCCGAAATCTTGGTGCACACAGGCTTAAATATGTTTAAAAGACCTTGTTGACATGTTCGGCTTTCGGACTCTAAAATCCAGAGTTTTCACGCGTCTTGTCCTGTTTTCCAAATTTCAGAGATGGCAACCCTATGTGCACCAAGATTTCGGTTATCATAACCAACGATTAACATAAGTTAAACGTAAAATTTACTGTTCACGACAACCCGTACGCCTGCTAAGGACGTAAGCTCGGTTAAGATAACCGCCCGGTTTACGTCCTTAACCGGCGTGCGGGTTGTCGTGAACAGTTAATTTTACGTTTAGCTGGAGAGGCATTGCCTGTAACTTGCATGGTAAATTATTAAAAGCTATAATTGCCATAAAGAAAGCATTCTTTTTAAATATGTTTAAAGTACATTTAGGTATGCAAATTTTATTGGGGAATCTTTGATTATTGTCACCTTTGCGCTCAAAATATTTGGGATATTTTTTGACAAGAATACAAATTTCTCTAATATACATACTAGGCAGCGGTAAGATATTCAACTGCTTGAAAAGTGGTCTACAACTCACAAGGGGACCCACACCAAATATAGCCCGAACACATTTTTTTTTAGCCCTAAAAGCTCTGTCAATATCCACACAATTACCCCAGATAGGAAGACCATAAGTGAGCACTGATGCTACGTAATCGTGATAAGCAGTTATTGCTGCTTCTTTGGATACCGTCATACGAAGTCTCCTCAGTGCATACACAAATTTATTTAATTTTGTACACACATCATTAACATGTTTCCAGCTACAGTGCTTGTCAAATGCTATACCTAAGAATTTCGTCACTTCTGTTTCACTAATATTGACATTATCGTATTGAACCTTCAAAGAAGTCCTTTTGGAATGGTGAGAGTGAAACTGAACAACTTTAATTTTTTCAAAATTAACTTTTAAGTCATTTTTGCTCAACCAATCTAGACATAACTGATAAAGTTTAAGATGTCACTCGTATCATCATCATCACTTAACGGGAGAGGGGATATGGTGGACATCACGCCTCCAATCAGGGTTAGGGTTATAATTTTTAATTTATTAACGATCACTATCAGATTTTGATGAGAGTGACCGCTTAACGAGGTCTCCGAGGCACTTCCTGTAAAAATCTTAAATTGACTTGACGCTGTATTTCCGCAGAATCACGCTGGACACAGTTAGGTACGTACCCACTAAAACCACCTCGGTGGCCATCCTTACGTTTTTTCATAGACCCCGGGCTCTCGTGAGAAATACATCCCGGTGTCCCCCTTACACTCTACCAGTACTTCATCTCAGCTTCTGCCTGTTGTATTCCTTCCTAGGTCGCTCTTGAGGTAGTAATAAGTAAGCTACCCTAGCCCCTAACCAGGCAACTTGCGACCTCCATGTCCCCTACGGAAGGGACAATTATATGGAAGGTTGCGAGGCGCTTCGGCGACTGCAACTTCAAGCGGGGTCATTCCGCTCGCGGTCTCGCTCGGCAGCCTCCTTTTGTTGCCATCGCAAAAAGTAACTGCCACCCCCCAAACTTTGCTCTCGGACAGCATTGCAATTACCACGGCAGGTAGAGAGAGATCTCTACCAACATGACAAACCAAGACACGTGGCTCAAGCTCCCAAGCTTGGCATTGCTCGAATGTATGTTGAGCGGTATCATACGTATGATTTGACGGTCGAGTGGCGCAGTGGTTAGTAATCCTGCTTCTGCGTCCTAGGCTGTGGGTTCGATTCCCACATCTGGAAAAATGTTTGTGTGATGAGCATGGATGTTTTAAGTGTCTGGGTGTTTATCTATATATTATAAGTATTTATATATAATATATATAAAAATATTCATCAGTTATCATAGTACCCATACCACAAGCTACTTACGCTTACTTTGGGGCTATGTAGCGATGTGTGTAATTGTCCTATAATATTTATTTATTATTATTTATTTATTATCATAGGTAGAATCACAGTGGTGGCACTGCGGTGTCGCCTTACGTCCAATTCTGAACAGGTACTCACCGAAACAGCCATGCCCGGTGAGTACCTGGGTGAGTCTAAAGCTGACATGTTCGCTCTGTCTGGCTAGCCAAGCATTGAAGTTTGGCAAGATTGCTCCAACCATTCGTTGGCTTATACTTCTGTCTTCTTCCAGACGCGTTCGCCAAACAATCAGCGCTCGTTGCCTAATCACGTTAAGATCTGTTTGGTTGCAACATAGGCCTACCACCGGACCAACAATGCAATATTATGTAATAGAGCTAAGTATATCTGGCGATCAAGATCTAACTAGACGATAAAGGCCCAAAAACAGAATACAGAAGTCAAGTGCGATACACATCTGACATGTGAATCTGATTATTATATCATAATAAATCTCTTTTCTATCTTTAAATTATCTTATCTGTGGTCCTTCAATTCAATGTTTTCAAAAATAACGTAATATTTTTTTTTTATATTTAAGTATGTTTTTTTTATAATTATGACCAGATATAGATTTTTAATGACCAATTTCTATAGTGCGAGTAGTGAAGTGTTAAGGTATCCACGCGAATAGTCTAAAAATAGATAAAAATATTTTTTGGCAATAAAAATAAAACCGACTTCAAAACGCACTAAAAAGTAAAAATAATTGTGTCATTTAGTTACATTAATATACTTAACCATATCCATGAAGTCGGCTCCACCCGAGCTTTCTACATTAAATACGTTACCTAAACTTGGATTAATCAAGTCCAATCACAAGGTAACTACTGTAAACCGTCAAGGAGCTCTTAATTGACCTACGTCTTCATCACCAGACCCTTAATGACAGTCGCAACTCATCTAAATGTAAAGTTTTCATCGAGACAAAATAATGAAGCCCAAACACAAGGTACTGTTGAAGATGCAAGGGGTTTATTCATTTGTGAATTGTGTTTGAGTAAATTGTAGGCTTAAAATGACTTTCGAAAACATTAATAAATTAAATTGTTTATGTATTGCACCAAGATCCCAACCATAAGATACTGCAGTAAATGGATCACTCGGAGTATATTTTCGAACACATAAATAGATTTTTCAAAGTCTACCTCTTCAGTAATTGTAATACATTCAAAAAACTTATTGAGAAACCTCAATAAAAGTGGCTTCAAAAAATAGTTTTAAATACATTTTTAAATTGTTCGGAGGAGCAGCCTCTTTAAAAAATATTTATTTTTAGTAATTTCTTCTCCTTTAAAATTAATCATATACCTTACATAGATGTAAAATATGGTAGTATATGCGCTTTTGAACACATAAACAATTTTTCAAAGTTTAACGCGTCTTTGAGAATCGCGCAACAAACAAATTAAAAATAAGGTAGAAATCACTTGTCAATTTCCAACTATTTTTTTAAATTAACTATTAATGTCAAATTCAGACAATCACTTAGATGAGTAAGCTTAAAAATATTTATTTTTATTCAATATTTTTTAAAAATAATTATATAAAAAAACAAAACATAATTTTAAATTTATAGGCCAAAAATGTGTTGCATTTTCTATCATTTTTAATTCATTGTTGACAAGCATCTCATGGTTTGGCTTTAGTCTGGGTAAAATCTCGAATTTAAATAAAGAACTCTTTAATTGAATTTGAGTAAGCTAAGTAGGTTAAATTGTTAATTTTAAAAAAATAAAGGACAATGTTCAATTTATATGGAAGAAAGCCCCAACCTTGTTACAAACTAAGTTACTCACACACACGAGGAAAAAACTACCAATAACAAGTATTATAAAAATCGATGGCTAAACATGTGATTGGTATTTTTATAATTAGACATTTTGATTATTACCCAATGCATTAATAATTATTAATATTTTGTACCTAAAACGTTTGTGCAGGGCTAGGGGTTTTCAACATTGTTCTTAATCCATCTATACTTAATTAGTTAATTTAAAAAAATAGGTGTAAAATGACTAGTGATTTCTACCTTCATTTTTAATTTGTTTGTTGACAAGCATTCTCAATCGAGTTTGGCTTTAGTATAGGTATTTGATCTCGGATACGGCCCCAAAGATTTTCATGAAAATTTGTAAGCTGGTTTTATTTTTGGAAAACATATAATTTCCAAAAAAAAATCAACCAGGTTGGCTAATACCTTTATAAGAGCAATTTTTCTTTATAATCTGAAACTCGGAAAAGATTCCAACTATTTTCATTACATTTTGTATGCTGGTTTCTGAAGCGATTTTTCGATATATCTAAGTTTAATGTTTAGAAAATGTATCATTTTAATCACTATCAGCCTAGTAACGGCCCACAACAGGGCCAGGCCTCCCTCCTTGTAGGAGAGGATATGGAGCGTAGACCCACCACGCTGCTCCAATGCGGGTTAGCGAGCTTAGGGTAGTAATATTTTTCTTCTATTAACGACCACTATTAGATGATGACAGTGACCAGACCCGACGGCTTGCTCGTGAAACACCACCATTCCCAGCTCGTAAAAACGTATATTTTCAAAAAAATACCGATAAATGAAATAAGCATCAAAAAGGAAAAGTTTATATATTTCATTATAATCTATATACAGTTTAGGGGATGTTCGCGAGGTAGTCCTTGACATGTGCGGGTTCCAGACGTCTGAAGCCGGCTGCATCACATATGCCCACTTCAATGTTGTCTGCAGTCATGGCACCCTCGAAACCTTCCTTGAGGGTGAGTATCGCGGTGTGCACTGCATCATCCAGCTCCAACTCCTCTGTATACCTGCAACAATAACATACTAAGTACCTAAGACCTTCTTGCAGTGGCAACATAAGACCTAAATTTAATGTGAGCAAGGTACATTTCACAGGGCACTTTCATTGTATAAGATGAAGGAAATCTAAAATAAAAATCACTTGAGTCTTTCATTAAGAAACTTAATATTAAACTACCTTTTCTCGAGGAAAGTCTTTCCATTGTTGAAGTTCTTGCCCATAGCAGTGGCCTTCCACGCGAAGTATGCCCCGGACGGGTCGCACTGGAACAGGTAGGGCCTTCCATTGTCCCACCCGCACACCAGCAGAGACACGCCGAATGGACGGACACCCCTGACACACATACATGTAATTTATTATTCGAATTCCATACGAAGTATAACCCTGAGGGATCGCACTAGAACAGGTAGGGCCTTCCATTGTCCCATCTACATGCCTTTAGAGACACACCGAACGAAAACAAGGACTGCATAACCTTCTTGGCATAAGTATACATATTTTATATCCCATATTGGCCAAATTCCACGTGCCATATGCCTGTAAGACGCGTGTCACTGGAGCAGCTAGGGCGCTCCACTCCGTCGCGCTGTCCATACTATTTTTGATTCTCACCCGCGAGCACACCCGCAGACACACCAAAGGGAAGGCCAACATTAGACATACTTCTGGCATATATACAGATTTATTTATTTATTTATCTATAATATATTATTTTTATTCCAATTCCACATGCCATATGCCTAAGACGGGTGACACCGGAACAGGTAGGGCCTTCCATTTGTCTCACCTGCACACCAGCAGACACACCAAATGGAAGGCCAAATTAGTACTTCTGGCGATCGATCATTCATCGATGGTTATACTCAGGCATGTTGATGTGACTTCAGCTGTTAACAGCACCAGTGGAGCTACTTACAATGGTCAATAACATGTCCAAGTGCAGAAATGGCCCAGTAGGCTTAAGATATGTTCGGAAAAGATGTGTACTATACTAAAGCCAAACTTGATTGAGAATGCTTGTCAACAAAAAAATTAAAAATGAAGGTAGAAATAGTTAATGTATTCAATGTCGTTATAAAATTAACAAAACATGCATAAAATGTGTCATTCAATCGTAAGTGAGTTTGGCTTTAGTATAGATAAAATTACATATGGTCATTCAATAGTGAGCTAACAAAAATAATGTCTATATATATAACAAAAAGACAGCTATAATTCTGATATTGCCGCAATTGGAAGTCAGTCATCATTTTCTATACACAAGAAATTTCTTCGGGTGAATGTTACAAGAGTAAGATAGGTGTTAGCTGTCATACCCTGACTGTGTGTACTCCTGCATGACAGTAGCAACTCTTTGCACCAGCTGTGCGGTTGGGATTGGCTCATGGTACATGAGGTAATACTGCTGTGCCGTCTTGCGAGCTTGTGCCACCAGCAGCCGGTAGTCTGGACCCATGCCCGAGTACACCATACCTGGAATTGTACATTATGAGATTATAAGACAATGTTAATTTACAAATATTTTTTTTTATTCATTAAAGTAAGTCCTTCACTCCAAACACCTGGTAGCAGGTGGTTATTTTTTTTTAATGCCTACAAGTTGGCCCTTGACTGCTATCACACCTGATGTTAATTGATGATTCAATCAAAGATATCCCTATCGGTTTCTACACGACATAGTACCAGAACGCTAAATCGCTTGGCGATATGTCTTTGTCGGTAGGGTGGTAACTAGCCACGGCGAAAGCCTCCCATCAGCCAGACCAAGACAAATTAAGAAAAATCTCAATCTGCCCCACCGGGAATCGAACCCATTACCTCCGCCTTATAAATCCACCGCGCATACCACTACGCCACGGAGTTCTGTGATGCAATCTAAAATGGTAGCAACTAAGGTAGGAGGTACCATACCTCCAAATGGTTTCTACACAGCATCATACCAAAGTGCTTAATCATTTAGCATTATGTCGTTGCTCAATGGTTGCTAACTAGCCACAACTGAAGCCTACTACCAAACGAGATCAGAGCCAATTTAGGAAATTTAAAATTCTAAATCGCCTATAGCTGGAAATCTAACACAGGTCCTCTCTGATGTTAGGCAAGGCATTACTAACTTTGGAGAACTGTATACAAAACAGCATGAGATCACTGATGATATGATGAGACCTGGTTAAATGTAAATATAGAGTTTACTGCAATTTTGTTTTAAACACAGAAGCAGAACACGGACAGAATGTGCAAAATGCGATGGACCTGACACAGTGGGACTGTGAATCCATGGAATGCTAAGATATATATCTCTCTTTAATAAATAATTTATCAGATTTTTACTGTCTCAATGGTCCAGTACAATGCACACACAATATGGTGATAGTGATATCTTTCCACTACACCTGAAGCAGAACTGATCTCCTAGAATAGACTAAACACATTATATAGTTAAGTAGTGATTAGGATGTAAAGGTACTAACCAATATGTCCGGTGATCATTTCCACCTTGTTGACACTGTGCTCATCGTACAGAGAGCTTTTGTGCTTATTCTCTGTAGCTATCACTACACCATTTGATGCTGAAAACAAGAGAATAATATCTTAAATAATATTATAATTATATTAAATGAAAAATTATATTTTACAACAGAATATATGAGAAAGTAAGTTTAAGTATAACGTAAAACACTGCTAATATTTTTAATTATTATTGGGTATTCTTCGAAGTATTGTCATAATGATGACTAGACAATAACCTAAAAACATCCAGAAAAAGTACCTTTAATGCCCACGGACGTCCCACCGGCGGCTACAGCAGCTAAGGCATATTCAATTTGCACCAATTTACCAGAAGGGCTGAAATAAAATAACAAACACAATTATATTTTTATCGAAAAAACACTACCAAACTTAAGACTTAGAACACCGGTTTTGTACAAGTTTTACAAAACATTATGAAAAATTATAAAAAGGGAATATATAAAGAGCTTGTCGCTAATTAATTTTTAGCAACTATCTTATAAAAATAGTTTATAAAATACCTAAAAGTAGTTAAAGAAAAACTGTAGCGCTCAGACGCCATGATTACAAAGCAAATTGTCAAATTTGAAACAAATGATTATAGAGTAGTTCTAGAGATAAAGAAACAACATAGAGAATAAATAAGTTAATATATTTAACGGCCTGGAATCAAGTCCTTTGAATAGAATTTTTTTTTTAAATTTATTTAACGGTCTGGAGTCAAGTCTTTCATAGTATAAACAAAATGACTTTTTAAATTTATTTAACGACTTGGAATCAAGGCCTTTATGGTCTTTCATTAAAACAGATTACACACACCAAGAGTAAATAAGTATAAGGCCTTTGACACAGACAGATTGTTAGTCTATGCACATTATTATTTTGGCAAAATATTTATCTATTTAACTTTACCTATAATTATTTTTTATGCTATTGTATATAATTGAATATAAAATATGTTCTAAAAGTATCTATATAAATATAATCGGTTTTAAGAACAAAAATCCAAGTATCCAAGTTTGCAAAACGTTGATTGGTCGTTGACCAGACCAATAGGAATCGAGCATGTCCGGTCAATAATGCGTGCGCACCTTTTTGAAATAATTTGTGTCATAAAGTGTGGTATTCAATCTATTTTTAGTCTCGTAAACTGTTTAGCGTTATGAATAACCTGAATAACGAAATGATGTCTAATCTTCGCGGTATTTCGCCCTTATCGGAAGCAATGTCCGATACTTTAGAAAGAAATAGGGGAGAAAAAGCCCTTCTTACGAAAACCGCGTCGCAGAGTCAAGTGTTTTTACATAAAACGAGCACTGTAAAGAATTATTCTGATAAAAATGGGAACGATGTGTCGAAGAGTATGCACAAAGGGAGACGGACGTTTGCGTTTTGGACCCTTGTGTGTTTATTATTTGTGTTAGCTATCGGGAATTTGGTGTTGACATTTACGATACTGGCTGTGTTGCGACTTGGGCAAGGTGACTAACTTAGGATTAGAATTTTAATTTTTTTATTTACTCCTGTACCCTTGTACCATGTGAGCGTAGGCATGGATAATAATCCTGGGTCATAAATAATCAATAATTGAAAGGTGCTTGTAAAACTAAGCCTAAGTAGATACTTGAAATAAACGAATGTATATGTAATGTCAAATTTACATGAAGGCCTCCGTGGCGCAGTGGTATCGCAATAGATTTATAAGACGAAGGTCCTGGACTCGATTTCTGGCTGGGCCAACTGAGATTTGCTTCATTGGTTCAAATGTGGTTAGTATGATGCTTTGGCCGTGGGTAGTCATCATTCCGTATTCCGGTAAGATGTCGTGCGGAAATCAAAAGGCATGTGGATTTGATCCTACTCAAGTTAGCCCACTTTCATCTAAGGCTTCATCACTTACCATCACGTGTGATTACAGTCATCGTGCAAAAGTTCTGTACCATCAGTATCCGCTACAGAAGCCTAGCGGTCAAGGCTCTCTGACCTCGTCAGGCAAAGAGACGCAGGATCGAATCCTATCGATTTCGTAATTATTGATAGTGTTTATTAAATAAAACTAGGTCTGGAAAGCATGGAGTTCCTGCCAGAGCACAACGCGATGAAGTTCTTCGGATCAGCGGATCTGGACCACGTGTACAAGAGGGACGGCCTGCTGGAGAGCTTCCGGGACGTGCCCATGAGTATCTCCAGCGACAACGGCTCCGTGCTGTTCAGCTTGCAGACGAGGTGCGTAGAAAACTGATCATGCTACACTAAAGCACCGTACATGGGTGACTGGGCGTGCCAGCTTTTAGGTCTTCGGTGTCAGTAATTAATAAACCTAAGCCTGTTGCTTCGAAGCATAAAATATATGACGGCGCCTGTGTCTTCGTACGCGACTAGAAAGAAGTCTGTGAACTGCACGTGTACCAGCTACGCCCTCTTGCGGCGACGCATCGTTCGATACCCCCACTCACCCCAGTACTTCTAGCTAGTCTAGGCAGTCTGGGCTCTGGGGTGGCGCGGTGCAGACGTTGTACTTTGCTTATCGCTTAACCTAGACAAATCGGATTATTAATTTGTGCAAACGAATTAATTATTACTCTCAGCTTGAGTGGCGGTGTCTTGGGGTTACATTTATTAACACGAGACGTTACGTATCATTGCAATACCATAATTTGCCAGTAGTAATTCACTGTTAATTAAGTTGCTGTTAATTATTCTTTCAGTTATCTATTTGTGGGTTAGTTATAAACTCTAAATACAAAGGCTTACCCTATTATTTTATTCATTATGTCCGACCCTCTTTCGCGTGTTCCTGGACGCCATCTTTTTTTCGACAAGTTGGAAGAAAATCTCTTCGGACATCTCAGCAACGTATGTCCAACTTGCACAGACTAAAACGGCCTCCTCTAGACTCGTAAGGATTGGCACGGGACTGCAATGCATTTCTTCGTGTTATCTTTCCCCGGCTTTATTAATTCCCTAAGTTAGAAATCACGATCATCTTAGCTGGCGTTGCTAACTAAGACTTCTTTGAAGATACGTTTTGTCCTTTTAATATATTCGTCTTGTTTGAAGCTACTGCAGTCTCATTATACGGACCGTGGTGGTTTTGGGTAGCAAATTTCAAGGGTCCCCAAATACGTGATACCAAAGGACATGTCGAACATCTGGGAACGATTAAATTAGTCAGGACTCGGAACTCAGGAGACGTTTTCATTCGTCATTGTTGTCGGCAGGCTGTCACGTGCGGACACCAAGTTAGCAGTGAACGCGTCAGGGGTATTCGCGCGTGGTGTGGGAGCTCTGGAGTTGACAGACCCTGACACAGGGGAGCGCGTCTTCAGCACGGCCAGCGCGTCGCTTACCCTCGGTGCAGCGCTCAATAACTTGCATGCAAAGGTAACAGCACCAAACCTCTCACTACAACGCCCTGAAGCTGACGGATCCCGACTCTGGGGAGCGCGTCTAATGGGATAGCTGCTAAATTTCAACCCAATCAATCTACTGTATTGGTTTAAAGGTTTCGTGATGAGTAAATAGATCAATAGATAGATAGATAAATAGATCCGGTACGATGTCGTTTAGAAACCGAAGAGTGTGGATGTCATCCTATACTTAATAATTTAGCTTGCTGCTATCTTAGATTGCATTATGGTCATCCCTGTAGTCCCCTAATGTAGTTCTATAAATTTATCACCATATTAGTCTAGTGTGTTGGTTTAGAATCTCTTTGATTGCAATAATAAATGTCCACTTAAATTTGAGAGTATCTATAAACATACTATATCGATTAAAGCTTTGCTTAAATTGAAAAACGTCTTTAAAATGGTATTGAGGTTTACTATATAATCCGAATAGTTTTATTCTTTTCTTGGTTTTAATAACTTAGCTTTTGTCTCAAGATTTTGCATCATCACTTACCATCAGGTGTAGCGAAGCGAGCAAATAAAATCCAAGTAACCCACTTACCATACTCAACATAATCAGAGATGTTGTTTGACAAAAGTATTATACAATGTCAAAATCAAATATGTCAAATAACTCTTCAGATTTATTTGTTTTTTGGTATTCAACAGCAAGTCTCCACCAAACGCATCTCATCACCAGTCGACGAGGACCTGACCCTCAGATCTGAATCGTCAGCTCACCTGCGCGGCGCAGAAGGCACCCACATGGAGTCCAAGGAGCTGTTCTGGAAGGCCGACCAGGATATCTACCTGAAGTCAGTCAACGGCTCCGTGGTGCTCAGCGGGAAGGAGGGCGTCTACATCGACGTGAGGTACCTGCCCGTAGCTCTGCCGCTGAACAAGTCTGAGAAGTTCCACGGTACGGGGCAGTTCAAGGTGTGCGTCTGTATGCCGCAAGGTAAGTTGTTCCGTATCGCGGTGCCGAACGGACAGAAGGTTACTTGTTCGCATGTCAATATGACGGACGATTTAAATCCATGCTCTTAAAATAAGGTTATATTGAGTCCTCTTCTTCGCGTCATCCGTATTATTAATTTGTCTGATTAGCCATTCATAAAGCAACCCTTTGGCTCCCAATTTATACATAATGTCAAGGGCCAAAGCTAGCTCTAACAGCTAGGGTGAGAAATCATATATGTAGTACAATTTGGGAAGTAATTCTTGTGACATGACATCATAACCAATAAACATACCCACCATCCATAAAAAAAATTGGTTGTCTGTAAAGTCGGTTTACTGACGATAGTTGAACGTGACAACGTCTGAAGAAAATACTGATGGAATGGTAGCATTTAATTGGTTATTAAAATTTTTAATTTAAGTATATTTTTATAAATATTAATTTAAATTAATAAAATAATTGATTTTGATTTTATAAATCTATATTTTAATTTTTAATAAATATATTAATTTATAAATATATTAATTTTTAATTTAAAATTAAAATATTTAATAATTATATTTAATAGACGGATGTCGAACGCTGCCGATTGTGCTTCTTTGTCGCTCATTTCGCGCTCTCGCTTGCACTTCAAGCCTCACATGGAACGCCTCAAAGCGAGGTAACGACGCATGACGTCATGATTTTTCGTGCGTGCAGCCGGCTCTATCGAATTATAAGACGTTTTCACGTCAAAAACCTGAGAAGTTATACAGCATTAGACACCCAAGAAATCTGACTGTAATTTTACTGAATGTAAGGGTGCAAATGTTTAGCCGGCTTCATGTCCCAACCATACGTCTTTGATAGACAGAGCTTGCGTAGTTGAGTTGTGGCGTGAATTGTTATTTAACACATACAGGGCAGATCACACATTGAGAAAAACACTTTTTGGTTATACAATTAAATATATTATTAAGTAAAATAATCTCAACGTATCAAAGGAGTATTTGGCGTCACAGAACTATGGAGGGTAGAGGAAAGGACGATCATCTGTGTATATGAAAAAGTGTCCGTCAAAATGTATTAAATTAGGATGGCGCCACAGTTGCATCAAAGTAACTCTCAAAAGAAGCGCCAAATATTGTTAGAGTATATTTTTTTTGTTTAGAGATTTACGTCCACTTGGACAACTTTTCACAACACAAATTTTATCCATAACTGTTCTGTTATTCACTCACTTTTTCATAAAATTAAATGTTTATATATCAATAACCGTACTATTTACTGTTTACGAACTAAAATCACTCTAAACGCACGTTTGGTTATAATTCTGTAAGGTTATATTTAATTTACCACAATATTTTGTACAACGTAAGTTGTTGAAGTTCTCAATAATTAACTACTTTAGTCGATAATGACATTAAATTTTTTAACTCGCCATACTTCATCTACGATTGCTACATTCATACCATACCCTGTGCATCCACTAGCGCCATTGTGGAGGATTTTTGAACTGTTATTTAACGCATACAACTGGACACTTTTCTCCCATATAAGATGACTCTTCTTTCCTCTACCCTCCATACACAGAACAAAGATATGACAGTGACAGAACTATCAAAAAACAATACATATCCATAGAAAAAAGTTGTCTATGTCGTTAATGTTAATTATTTAAGGCATACTTAGACATTTTTAACAGTCTTTACCATTATCGGCACCCTTATATTAAGTCTTGCATCTTCGCGACACCTGTATGATTTATGATTCATTCATGGTTTGTCATGGCGGCGCCAAGGGGATAAACCTTTTAAAGGCCAAAATGGCAAATGCAATAATATGACAAATATTTTATTTAAAAAAATAAATAGTCGACAATACTTCTTGATGAAGCACATCTACATACTGAGGCCTGTGTGCACCAAGATTTCGGTTATCATAACTTTACTATAAATTTACTGTTCACGACGACCCGTACGCCGGTTAAGGACGTAAACCGGGCGGTTATCTTAACCGAGCTTACGTCCTTAACCGGCGTACGGGTTGTCGTGAACAGTAAATTTTACGTTTAGCTTATATTAACCGTTGGTTATGATAACCGAAATCTTGGTGCACACAGGCCTTAGTGTAAATATAAACTAATAAACGGATTTTCATATCATAGTAGGTACTTACGTATTTATTTAAACGTACCTCATCTCTATACCTAATTAATAATTAAGTACCTAAATAGATATTAATGATTGTTAATTGTAATCGTAGTTTATTATTTAGTTGTAATTATAATAATTATTATTTAATGTAGTCGGCAAATACATATCTAGATACCTAAGCTTTGTATTTGTATTAGATTAGCGAAATAAATTTTATAAACAAAAATCTTTGTACACTTTTATTTATATATCATAAATTTGTTTACGCTAGAATATGAAATTGAATAATAATGTGTGAATAATAAATGTATTCGTAAAGGTCCACTGTAGAGCTACACATTCCCTTATAAGAAAGGCTATGGATCTCAGGGCTAACGCTAAAAGTGGCGCGGGCCACAAATCCGCGCGCGGGCACCCGTCGCGTGCGCCCGTCTCAGTTAGCGCTGCTAGTATAACTTTGATCTTGAGCGTGTACAGTTGTGTGGAGTAGATTACCATGGATTATTTACTAATTTATTATTTGGCAAAAAGACGTCAACAACGTCGACTGCATAACCTGTTCTTGATAAGTAGGTTACTCACCGGAGAATTGGATAATTCATTTGCCATATCCCATAATACTGGCCTAAATTGTACCTCAATTATTACGCGCTCGGTATCGATGTTCATGATTGTACCTAGCCTCCGACGCGTGTGACCGTAGCATCTAGCGGCGCTCGACTGATTTGTAGAAACAAACCCGCTCGCGTGTGCCCGTCGCGGGCGCCCGCGCCGTGTACCCGCCGCCCGCCGCGCGGGTGAGAATCGACAGCGCTCCGTCGCGCTGTCCATACTATTTTTCATTATACACCCGCGAGCGTGCAACCGCGCGAGTTTTAGCGTTAGCCCTTAGAGCTACCACGCGGCTCCAATGCGAGTTGGCGGTCTTAGGGTTAGACATCTCGTTGGGCGCATCTTTGGCCTACAGGACTAACCTAGGACTTCGTGATCTCAAGTCACATAGCGAGACAGTAAAATGCGTTGTAAAATAGAAATAAAACACAATATTACAAAGTAAGTTCTTTATATCTCGTAATCATGTAACAATAATTTACTTCATATAGACAAAAATAATATTAAAATAATAAGATTAACATTAAAAATGGCTACTGCATTATTACTAAAAATATTACTGCTCCAATACTGCGGTAATCTCAGAAAATAAAACAACTTAAAAAAATGCAAGTTTTACAATTTACAGAACTATCTAAGGGCATAAACTGCGTTAAGCGTGTGCACGCACGTGAGCACGTCGCGGGCCACGCTTCTGGTGCACGCACGTGAGCACGTTCGCGTGCTTATGCGCGGGCATCGGCGCGTGCATCCGCGTACGCAGTTTTCTCAGTACAATTTTGACGTTGGAGGTGTACAGTCGAATAAGTAATAATGGATAAATTAATGTTGGATTTAGCGTCCCGGTCTTTAAATATTTCGCTTGATTGGTCCCATATGGCAGGACGACACTGAACTTCAACAATTACCCTTTCTGTATCAAAATTTGTCATTTTTTGTTATGGGCCGGGCACGCGCGTGGTTCGAGATAGCGCTGTCAACTGAACAAGCACGCGCGTGCACCCGCTAGCGGGCTTCGCGCGTGGACCCGTCCAACGTGATGCGTGATCACGTCGCGTGCATGCGTGCCCCATTGCACGGAAGTATCACGCGACGGGCTCACGAGCGTGTGCACGCGCATGGGCACGCGCGGGTCGTTTTTGTATGGACACGCGAGAGGCACGCTTAACGCAGTTTATGCCCTGACACATACAAGTTTCTATTTATGGACAAATAATTTTGGACTGTCAGTTTGTCTAAGCGAATCGTTAATATAGTATTTAATTACAATCGTACGGGCTAATGGAATCTCTCTCTATTTCTCTATTAGATGACAGCGAATAAAAACTTTCTAAAATAGCAGATAAAAGAGATGTGGTTGTGTTACTAAATTCAGTACTCCTATAATAAAATCCTTGTAAAAGTATACCATTAGTCTATGGTTACCACAGATTTAATATAAAATGACAATTAAAAAAACAAAAATTTTAAAGTATTTTTTTATTTCCAAAAAATTATTTACTTAATTAAAAATAAAGGTTGCAGGATTTGTTTTATTTTTAGGCTCAACTAGAATTAAATAGTAAAATTCACACAAAATAATCCTGCAAGTTTGATTAAAGAATACAATTTTCATATAACATATATACAATAGCAGTTCCGTTGTACCATAATTAAAAATAAACCGTTAATATCTTTTAACATGCCAATGATGTCAAAGGCAAGTTTTTATTTTTAATGATTCAATATTGATGTTTAATTTTACTTTAATATTTAAATCTTTGAATCTATTTGTTGCTTCACAGTAACACAACTGCACATCTAAAAGTATCAGCTCATGTTCTAATCTATTTATTTTGATCCTATAATAATAAAAGTGGAGCACATTTAGGTGTTTATACATTAGGTGACGCAGGGTCCTTAAAATTTAAAGTTGAGCAGGTTTCTGAATTAGGTATAATATAAAAATAATACATATTTAAATATACAATATTACAAAATTTCACAACGGACAAAAATCAACATTATCCCTGCATCACATTTAGTAGGACAGATTCTATTTACTTTTTTTGTTAAATAAATTATGTTTTTTAATATTTTATTAATGAAGATTCGAGCAAATAGTTTCTACATTTTTGTACACAAGACCATTTTTTTAAGTTTAAGCGTATTGGGATATGGACAAAGAAACAGCTTGGCTGGATTGGATATGTAACTTACTTTGAATGTATTCCCGCCATTTTGGAGATTCATAAAATTATTGAGGCAGGGGTCAACAAAATTAAATTTGGTCATTTTTCTGGCAAAGAAAATATTGAATTGATATGTAGCTTTCCTTTATAATATATTTATTGGAAAATTGTCTTTGGTTTACCGTACACATTGAAAAATTGGAAATAAAAAGTCTTGTATCTAAAATACGATTAGAAACTTTGTAAGTAGAAATAAAATAATATTTCCATAGATAAGAAATAGATTAGCCATTTTTATACCTAAAAACAAATCCATAGACAAAATGGTTAGTTTTTTTACAATAAAACCTACTTACTCTATGTGGTCGTGGTAAAAAGAACGCAGCCACACGAAAGTCTTTTATAAATTAAGTAGGCACATTAATTAAAAAATACACAAATACTGTATGTACATGAAAAAATATTTTTTTTCTTTTCCTATATCTACATGTCAGTCGGTGATCTATCAAAACTGACTATATTTTCACTCCACCTAACAACTGTACAAAATATACAAGTTTTTTTTATTATCTTTATTTCGAGTTAATTCTCAAGTTGACTATAACGGTTACCCATACTCACTTTTCTGACAGTTTGTAACAGTGTTAATTTATAAAAATGCTGCTGTCAAATCTATATTCATTTTTACTCTTTCTAAAGGGGTTATAATTTTTTGACAGCTCATGCCTATCAAATTTCCTATTAATTTCTGGTGAAAAATGATGAATATTATCAACATGTTTTACCTATTTAGTGAAATGCCATAGAGAACAAAGAACCACAGGCTTAAAAATGATTTTTTGGCTGTTTTTTTATGCAATACAATAAATATTCCATATAAAAATAAAAATATGAATTTGTAATATATTTAAGTAATATCAAAACTTATTGCATAAAACAAGTTAAGAGACCATATGGAACATTTATCGCATCCGTTAGTGATGTATAATTAAATATACGAACTGATAATATTATCCTAAATAATTTACATAAAGCACAACACTAAAAACAAACTGTCAAAAAAGTTCATACAAAAATGCAGCCGTACAAATTGTACAAGTATTGTAAAATCCGCGTTAGACATATTTTATTATAAATATATCGACTGTAATTTACTTTTTAAATAAACAGTGACAATCGACTTTAATTTAAAGACAATTATAATGAACGCTTAAGAATTTTTTTTGACAGAATTTTCGTTGATTTTGAGGTTATTACAAAGAGTGGGTAAATTCTGACGAAAAACAGCTACTAAAGCAGTCAAATATTATGCTAAACACGTCTGAAGTAAGAAAAATATGGTGTTGAAAGTTTGGACAACACGATTTTTAATTTATTCATATCGTTAACTCGATATTAACGAAGTGAATTGTGCTATTTTGGCACTAGGAAAAGGAAACCTACAAAAAAAACGTCGAGATTGATAAATTACAGCAAAACATTTGTAGATATTCGTCAGTTTTAACATATTCTGATCTTCGCATTAACTCCAAAATATCTTATTTTTTAAATTTATTTATCGGCCTGTAATCAAGTATTTTAAGACCAAAAAACTCTTATTGTTCTATGATTTAATTCATAGACAATGAAAAAGAGTAAAAAAGCGATTTTTGGGTTAGGTTTCATTGACAGGTTTACAATCTATAAAGCGGGTATAACCGTTTTAAACCGATTTAAAACAAAGCAAAACCTTTCTTCCTTTTCTTGTTAATTTTACGCATTCAAGTAGTTATATAAAATAAATTGTAAATATTCACACACCGATATTAACACAATATCACGCACACACACATCTATGAAATATTTATTGCTTGCGCCTAAACGACTTGATACATAAGTTAGTAACAAAAATAATTACATACTGAAAGCAAATAACAGTAATGTTTTTATTTGGCTTCAAGACCAAATAAAGACAAGGCTTTTTGATTCATAGAGTCAATGATTTTTTATTTAAAATAATATTAAAATTAAATGGTAGTATTAAAAAGAAAGCTTTTTTCATTATATTCCAAATTAACTATAAATGTATTTACAAAATAAAGTACTTTTGTAAAGCAAGTACTTTTGACTTATCATCAAGATTCGACAGCGAATGTTACAACTTACAAAAATAAGATTCACAAGTTGTTATCAAGTATTAAATATCTCTTTAAAACATTTTGCTACTAACTTATATAAGTGTTTCATTGCGATTAAGTTACCATTTTAATTTATATATTTTTCATAACAATTTATTTACCTACGACAAACCACACAATCAAGCTGGGTAACTTTGTTTAACCATAGAACACTTTTATGCTATTCATTTTTAAAATCACATTTTCATAGACAATTATTTTTTTTAGTAACTGTCACAGCTCTGAATTCTAACATTTTTGAGCCTGTTAAGAAAAATACTTTGTTTTTTTACACATTTTTTTGTACAGATTTTTTTTCTTGTATAATTTTATAGACTTATTTAAAGTTATATAGGTATTTGATATAAATTAATCAAAGTTACTCACCTTGACCGTATGTCAGTACAAGCACCGCCCTGGCGTTACAAACAAGCAGTCTAGAAATGCACCGTGTTATATTCAATTCCTTGTTCCTAACTACTCGTACAATAATTTACATGTCGCAAACATTTTAATCGCAGATATAGCTTAATACAAAAAACGAAATGGGAAATTTAAAATACAATAATAATAATTGACATTTTTTGGACGTGGATTCCAAAAACGACTCCATTGGTTCGAACGTACAAAAGAAGCGACAGATAATATCCCAAATTGATTGATTTAAACATGTTTTAAATTTACCAAAGCTGAACGCCGCATTTTTCGTCTTTCTTAAACATTGTTAATGAAAATAACGTCTAGCCATAAAGAAGAATTAATTGAATTGAAAATAACGTCACCGAAATGTCAAATTATGGAACACGAAATCACGTGACTAAAGCGTTGCTAACAAAAGCTAGTTACTAATGTTCGTGTCTCTAAGCTGAGGATAGTGAATAAGCCAGCAGGTAAAGATCGGTATACAGCCTGTTAAATCACAGTGATCTTCAAATTATATTTTTTTAAGCATGAACAGACACACGACTTTTATCGGTATATACTTCCTATCCGATTGTATTGTGATTTGTAAATAATAGCTTTGACTTCTAGCCTTTTTGATCGTTTATATGAGGTGACGTTTCATTACAGTCAAAGAGCCGGCACCGCAGACTTAGTTTTATTTACACAAACCGGTATAATCTTTTTGAGCGTATATGACCATAGACGGTTCACAGACAACCTACATATTTTCCATTTCAAGCAAAGATTTTTAAATCTAATATTTATATATCCCAAATTGATTGATTTAAACATGTTTTAAATTTACCAAAGCTGAACGGCAAGTGTTGCGGTAGACACGACAAATGCTTTGCCCGAATACTTTAAGCTGTCTTCAATTTCAGAGCTGCTCTTCGATGTGAATTATGATTAAATATACGAATTTCGAGTTTAGGAGATGCTCAATAATATAAGAGTGCTTGTATACTTCTGTTTGTTTCACCGAACAATGGCCTGTTGTATTCGCGGCGGACACAGTATTGTACGGAAATTAAAACTGCGTCTCCGGTGAATAAAACTGGCCGATATATCGGCGTGTGAACACACGGTCTAAGAGTTTCTTAAAAATTAAACGCCCTTTCAGTATTCGGGCATGAGCCAATGAAAATGCATTAGTCGCCTTAAGCATGGTCTTTAATGTCTAGACGGCAAACGTCGTGATTTTAAGCTATTGCATAGCTGCTATCGCGGGCCTTGAGCGTGGAGACCGAATCCAGAAATTCCGTAACGAAAAAAACCTAACACCCCCCACTCCGACCGGCATAGCGGTGATACTTTTTAGTTTTTCCATCTATCGATAAATACCACAACTTTTAATGACTTTTTGAAATATCATGCTTGTAAAAAAATACTGCATAAATAAAATAAATATATAATTATAATTGCATAAGTTGATAAAAAATGCTACGCAATAGCTTTACCGCGGCAGTTTCTGAGTGCCACACGTCTTTTTTTGTGCCAACTGCGGTTACCAATACAAACAAATTAATGGTAATTTTAATGGTGCCAACCATTTGAATGTTCTTACTATATGTCATACACTTGATTTTATTTATTGCTCTTTGAATTTTTTTAGGACACTACGCAGTACTTTTTTGTCCTTTTATACACCATTGAAAGAATTCCCATATCTTTGTCAAGATGTACCTATCTTACGATTAAAATATTTGTATAAAACCACACATAGTTTATTGACAATTTTATATAATTTAAAAATTTTATTGTTATTTTTTATATACACAATTGTTAAGTAGTCATTGTAACTGGTTAAAGTCTTAAATGCTTTTAAAAATTTGGCACTTATAAAACATCTATACCAACAAGTATTAGGACAAAATAAGCTCAAATCCATAGCAAATATACTTATCCTTCTAATATAGGCCGTTATTCAAATTATTATATATAACCGTTATTTTCAGAAACGATATTAGGCCTTTTTTGTTTAAATTTTTAGGGCTCCAAAGGGTAAAAACGAGACTCTATTACGAATTGTAATTTTCACAGATGATGTATTTCGCATTTGTTGCAGTTTTAACAACAAATTGTAAAACAGAATAAAATAAATGTTTAAATGGGCCTCCCATACAACAATCATTTTTTTTGTTTTGTACGAAATCCGCCGTACGCAAGTCCGATACATGATAGCATTGCTGGAAAATTTTATTTTAGTTGTAAAATAATTTACAACATCAAAAAGGTATTTTCAAGTTACTTAACTGCATTTTGCAAACCATAGACAGGTTTACAGTTTTTAAAAATCTTTGTTTATCTAATTCCCATGGACAAAGACCTGCAGGTCTATTGACTAAGTGCTACTAATATAGATAATATCAAATTATTGACAGCCGCATTTTTCGTATTTGGTAAACATTGTTAATGAAAATAACGTCTAGCCATAAAGAAGAATTAAATTGAATTGAAAATAACGTCACCGAAATGTCAAATTATGGAACACGAAATCACGTGACTAAAGCGTTGCTAACAAAAGCTAGTTAAATGTTCGTGTCTCTAAGCTGAGGATAGTGAATAAGCCAGCAGGTAAAGATCGGTATACAGCCTGTTAACCCCTGTGGGCCTGACATTCAAACCTTCTTTGAGGCCCGCGGCTACCCGGGTAGCGACGGAGCTATAATGACAGCTGTCATTATTTCAGCCTGAAACTTTAAATCACAGTGATCTTCAAATTATATTTTTTTAAGGCATCGGCAGACACACGACTTTTATCGGTATACACTTCCTATCCGATCGTATTGTGATTTGTAAATAATAGCTTTGACTTCTAGCCTTTTTGATCATTTATATGACGTGACGTTTCATTACAGTCAAAGAGCCGGCACCGCAGACTTTATTTACACAAACCGGTATAATCTATTCGTATATGACCATAGACGGTTCACAGACAACCTACAGATTTTCCATTTCAAGCAAAGATTTTTATACATACAACCTATTAAATCGTATTGCAATGTCTGCTCGTCTAATCTTGACGTAGTGTTTCATTATACTCAAAGAGCCGACTACCACACAGTTACTTATATTTGCACAAACCTCTTTGACGTATTTGACCGTAAACTGGTCACAGACAAGTTACATATTTTTTATTTCAAGCCAGGATCGCTATGCAACCATATTGTGGTTTATGAATTACAGCTTTGGGTTGTAACCTTTTTGAGCGCAATGTTTTATTATAGTCAAAGAGCCAACTACCACGGACGTATATTTGCACAAACCTTTTTTGACGTATACGACCGTAACCTGGTTACATATGAATGATTACCTATTATAACATCACGTCAACCTTCGCTTAATAAGCAAATATTCGTGCCGAATCGTATTGTCATTAATGATCAGAGTTCTAACCTTTTTGAGCGTAGTGTTTTATAATAGTCAAAGAGCCGACTACCGCGCACATGCATTTCACACATTACTTGTAATTTTTGGACGCTCAGTTGGTTCTCACCTTTTTGAGCGTAGTGTTTTATTATAGTCAAAGAGCCGACCACCGCAGATTTGAAATTATTTACACATTAATCGTAATGGCTGGACGCTAAGCTGGTTCTGGATGAATGCAGCGTGGAGCTGTGCTGGGGCATGCTGGTGGTGGGGGGAGGTAGGCGAGCGTTTGCCGCCTGTCTCTCTTGCTCGTCCAGTTGGGTCGTGAACTCCTCTTCTAACGCCTGCAGATCGATTAAATACTGATTAGTATTATAAAAAAAAATATTTCTTATCATTTTTTATTTAGAATTTTCGAGATTAATGTTACAAAATAAAACATGATTCTTGTTGGCAATATTAGAAACTGTTAAGATAGTTGTCGTTTTTATACCTACTAATCTGTTTTAATTCATTAAATATCACGCCTTAAACTGTAAATTTCAGATTTTTTAGAAAAAGCATTTTAACAAACAAAGCAAACTAATTAAACTTTTTAGGTTTTTAAAAAAATTCTTATTAAACTTTAGATTATCAAAAAGCCAGAATTAAAGTGACAATTAAGTAAGTAATAATTTCTTAAATTATTAAAAAAACTAACAAGTTAAACATTCCACCATGCGCATATACAACTAAATTAGTTTTTAAAAATTTGCATCGAAAGTGGACATGAAAAGAACTTAATGTAATCATGCGGAATAATATAAAGTGAAGCAACATACCATGCGAGTCCGTTTGTAGTCCTGCAACCGATGTTAGATCACCATATGCCCTTTTACTTATTATACACCATGCTCAAATTAAATTACTGTACAAAATATATTGTTAAAAAAATTGAGATTTAATTTAATTAAAAAAAAATGCATTTATTTTACTACTATTTAGTAAGTTTCCATACTAATTAATAATTTATATTAATTGTACTATGAGCAACATTAAAATTACCAAAACGATGAATGTTTGCCCATCATAGGCTCTTTGACTATAAAGAGACTAATTTCAACAGTATGTGTGCGATGTCGCTTTTTTAGTTATAAACACTAAAGCAGGTTGGAATAGTTTTAATATACTCCGAACTCTGTAATCTTTACATTTTAACTTTTCATATAGTCTAAAATAATATACTAAAAAATCGTATATTTTTTTTACCGAAATTAAAATTTTAATTCATTTTTAGTAACATATATTTACGGCATTATAAATTATTTATATCCAACAAAAAACAGTTAGAAGTTGAAATAAAGAAAAAACAATATTTATTAAACGTAACATATTTATTTATATACATCTGTATGTATAATGTTATATTAATATACAATATAATACCACATGCGAAGTTAC
The DNA here is from genome assembly GCA_034621355.1 of Mycalesis mineus. Classification (NCBI taxonomy): domain Eukaryota; kingdom Metazoa; phylum Arthropoda; class Insecta; order Lepidoptera; family Nymphalidae; genus Mycalesis; species Mycalesis mineus. The sequence goes on along the minus strand of CM067906.1, from coordinate 174,049 downwards.
TGTCACCCCGGTCAAGATATGCACTACACGTGCACGAATTTTCAAAAAAGTACATTTTTTTAATTTAGGTTTACCAATATAATGAAATTGACTCAATCGATCTCGTGGATGTGAAATGTTTATTGAGAAATATTTTTATGATAATTATAATCACTCAAATATAAATTGTACATCAAAAACACTTAAAATACATATTTTACATCACACAATTGTCTATAAAAAAACCACAAGCATTTTCTTCTTAATGTTCTCTAAAAAAGTAATTTTAATTTTTTTTTCAAAATTAACAAAACATTTTTTCTGCACAAAATATCTGGAAGTTTCACAATTTCACTATAATGATGTCCTTAACTTTTCTACAATAAGCATTTTGAGACTTTTTAGTTTCAAATTGACCTGGATATTTATTTAGTCAGTATGCCATAACCGTTTATTATTCTCAATAAATTTATAATCTATATAAAAGCGCAATATTAAGTTTTAGTAAGCGAAATAACGCAAATACATTAAATAAGAACAGCTTAATACATGCGAGGGTATAACAAGAATTTACCTTAACAGTAATTTATCTTTCATTTATTTACAAGGCAGTACTTCAATAAAAACGTATGCTAAAAAATCTTAAATGAACAGGCGTTTAGATTTACTTTGCCGATCTCCGTAGTGCACAAAGAATGACAAAGTTTTATTATTTTCCTTCGTTAGCCAAGTCTTTGACATATCAAATTTCGTAGAAAAAAGCAGTCTTGTCATCCACTAACAGATACGGACTTCGGCAAAGTGATGTTGACTTTTTATTCAACAGTAATAACAAATAGACAAGTTATTTGTATTAGTATTGTATAAGTAACATAGTATTGTATAAGGGTTAATTATATTTTAAAGCATCCAGTACATACAGCGTAACATGCTTACATTAATGACACTGTTGCTAATATGGCATTAAACGAATCTCCTGAACTATAATAATTAGTTCTGTTCAATAATTAGTATACTTCAAGAGATTCAATTTAAAAAAAATTAAATCTCAGCCGTGTAAAGAAAAAAAAGGCAATAATATTCAAACCACGTATAATTTTATATATTCTATATAACTAGTAATACTTATGTATGTAATGGAAAAAGAAATATTTTTACTTAAAAATCTGAACAATTTTGCTATATTCCATGAGAAAAATCGTTTATAGGAGATGTAGATCCAGTATATCTTATATTAATAGTAAAATTAGAGGGTACTTTACAAATATTAAATAAATTCATTGTTTTTTGTAAACGGCGAAGTTTTGCAAAGTACTTTGTATTCTAATATTGTGACCTTTTTTACCACATAATTAAATGCAGTGATCTGTTTGCATGACACTATCTATAACCATTGATACCAACTTCTTTAATTGTTATTTGGAGAATATATCAGCAATATTGGTATATTCATAACTATTTTAAATATCAAAAGATCATGCGATCTGCATGCTCTTAAAAATTAAAGAAAACTTTATAAGTTATAATTTAAAACAAGATTTTTTTAAATTACGGTTACTGCGCACGTATATTTTTCAAAAAAATATAAAAGAAACAATAATTACTTAATATGATTATTATAATGATGAAAAATGTAAAAGCCCTTTCACACGACAGGGTCAACGCGCGTCAATAACTTATATATATTTATAAAAACTACACAGATTAGAATTTGAATTTAACAAAGGTGTACAATATAATTATATAATCCATAGTTGTTTCATCATAAACATTAAAGGCAGTTGTTAATATGTAATTTAATAAAAAAACGGAAACATAATTTATACTTTGGACAGAATCAGGACATACGTTTCGTGAAATTCACAAAATACGACAGCCCGATCTACCTGTGTTAGCCGAGACGATACTGTTTATTTATAGCCTAGTTTTATCAATTTTTGCACACATGAGACTTCTACAATTTCGTATGGTGTCTCTAAGGTTTAAGTAAATTTTTAGTCTCTCGAGAAATGATGCAAAAGTGCATATACGTATTGACACAGGTATTACGGATTTAATCGCAGAGTTTATTCATGTAGCAATATTATATACTGTCTCGTATCGCGCGTGTAAACGTCGCCGTGTGAACAGGCCATAAACTACTAATATTCTACAAATAATATTTATTACAACAATAATAAAATAACGCATCTAATCTAATTTACAATAAATGGGTAAAATATCAATTTATCAACAAATACACACTTGGGTCGAAAGAATTTTCCATTTTATTTATTTGATGGAGATTGAGCCAGTAAATACTACTCAATTTTTTTCTCAATTGCAAAGTTTTTTTTATTAAACAAAATTCAAACAAAACTAAGGGATATTTTGTATTCAAATTCTATTGGTTCATTTTCATTTATGAAATTACGTGCAACAAAAACAAAATTCGAAACAGTTATTTTTCATTTTAAAATAAACAGCTAAATTTAAGGAATTGTCTTCCACTGATTTATGGTTTCTATTAAGAAATTATGAAATAGTTTTTTTTTATTGACTACAAGTTGGCCCTTGACTGCTATCACACCTGATGTTAAGTGATGATGCAATCTAAGATGGAAGCGGGCTAACTTGTTAGGAGTAAGATGAAAATCCACACCCCTTTCGGTTTCTACACGACATCGTACCGGAACGCTAATCGCTTGGCGGCACGTCTTTGTCGGTAGGGTGGTAACTAGCCTCGGCGAAAAGCCTTCCACCAGCCAGACAAAGACAAATTAAGAAAAATCTCAATCTGCCCCGCCGGGCATCGAACCCGGGACCTCCGTCTTATAAATCCACCGCGCATACCACTACGCCACGGAGGCCATCAAAGTTATTACAGACGCGATGATTATATATCGAACGTGAAATAAGTAAAATCTAAAATTAGTTAGTACAAACTAAAATGAAAAATTCTGTTTGACCAAAGTACGATAAATTTTCAATATAGACTATAAATGCTAACATATCGTAAATCTAGTTTTAGGCACATTGAATTTTTAGTCTAAATTTAACTGGCACTAGCATGAAAATACCAACTCAAACTAAACTTTTAAATTAGTCAGATTGACTAAATTTAGTTTAGTTCCAAGTTTAACTTAAGTTTAAATTTACTATTTTAATCGCGTAATTACTATATTGATGGAATAAGTTACGCTTGGCTAAGATTAAGTGACATTTTGTTTTGAAACATGAAACTTAAAATACTCTATTAAATAATACTAAAAATTTAAATTGTGGAATACTTAATATGGAATTTGTTTCCTTTAGATGAAAAAATTATCAAATGAACACTAAGTTAAGTAAAGAAACAAGTATATAGAAACCGTCAAATAATTATGCAAATTTATTCATAGACAAAAATTAAAATTATATTTTGTATCGAAACACACACAAACTAAATTTGTGTAATATGGATACGTCGACTAAAATTAAGGAAGATTTTGTATTGGAATGTCATTCTGAGCAAATATGTTTGTCTTTTATTGGAAATTTTATCTGTGCCAGACGTAAATTGAATTTAGGCACAGTTTATTTTGCAAGCTAAGGACCTTGAAAACTATTTAATTTCATTATTAACTACAAACTTCGCTGATATTTTTTTAATATTTTTATGTAATACGGCTGATCATTATTATTTTTTTATTAATTATTTATTTATTTTATCAAACCTGTTTCAATATTTGCAACTCTGCGTATACACTTGATTTATTAATCAGATGAAAAGTCACCACTTTATAGGGTGACTTTTCGATTATCGATATCGAATTGAAAAAGTTAGTTTTAAAATCACTACTCCCAACAAATTTATTAATTATTTATTTATCAAGCGACAGAATCAGGAGAATCCTTTTTATCGGAAATAGCCTTCAAATTGAGGGTAGACAACTGACTGACCGGGACATCGGGTGCATTGGAGTAGCTATTGGAGCCCCTGAACGCGCCCCATCTACTGAGGTACCCCTCGCCGCTGGATTGGGTGCTCGTACTGGCAACACTTTTATACGTGTCGTACTTTCCGTCGAGTGATGGCATGTCAATGACAACTGCCTCCATCGCTATATCCTGTTTCAAACTCTGCTGCGATATACTTCTTTTCAGCCCAGGATCTTCGTTGACCTGCTTGAATAAGTGCTCGCTTAGACTCTGTCTATTATACTTCTTGGAACGGACGAGTTTAGTATTCTTCTCCAATTTTTTGGGTTCCTCATCGATTTTTTGAGTTTCCTCGTAGGCCATGATCGGCTCGCGTCGGATTTCGGAATTGTTGAAAACTGAAAATCCGGAAATCTTGTCCGAGACAAGTTTAAGATTTGACGTGGACCCGTATCTTTGGGCTTTGGACAGTTTGCCTCTTTTAGTTGTGTTAGTCGCGCTGGATACCGCAGATTTGGTTTGCCTGATTGAATTAGGACTAATACTCCTCCTTCTATCCATATCTGGAGTATTCCCAATGAGGTTCAAGCTCGTTCTGGATCTAGATAGGGACCCTATGAAGGAGTTCCTCTGATGGTAAGCCGTTAGAACGTGTTGGAGGACATTCTTGGGCCACGGAGCTTCGAGGAAGACGCTCCTGTCAGGTATCTTCATGCCGTATTTCTTCTCGTGGTCGTCCAAATGTTTTTCGAACGTCTTTATTAGACTCTGTTGGGAATTGTAGCGTGTTTAGGCGATGCGATGTTTTGATGGACGGCACAAACACATAGCCTTTCATCCGTTTTTAACCTGATAATTACGATTTGTATTTTTGTTTTGGATACGTTGAGATTGCAAGTTAATATAATAATAATTGCACAAATTGATAAGGCAAAGCCTCCCTACCTGATGTTATATCTTCCAGAACAAGGACAAATTGAAATGGATAATATCAGTTCTTAACATGCCAAAATTAAGATTTATTCAATGGTCCCTTAAAAGAAAAAAAATTGAGTGAGATACAAACTCTAAGTCAGATCTCTGTCAGGCATACAAAAACGAAAATAGGGCTCGGCAATACTACACTAAGAACCCAATTTATCCATCGGTTTATAGCATAAGTTATCACATTAATAATCCACCGCGCATACCACTGCGCCACTGAGGTCGTCAAAGTTTGTGATATACCAAAAGCTGATATGAGTAAATAATAAATATATGACAATTACACACATCGCTATATAGCCCCAAAGTAAGCGTACTCGTAGGTAGCTTGTGTTATGGGTGCTATGATAACTGATGAATATTTTATATATATTATACATAAATACTTATAATATATACATAAACACCTAGACACTGGAAAGTATCCATGCTCATCACACAAACATTTTTCCAGACGTGGGGATCGAACCCACAGCCTAGGACTCAAGAGGCGGGATCACTACCCACTGCGCCACTCGGTCGTCAAGTAATGAGTAAGAATAGAAAACATTCCTAAGACAAAATATAAAGTCTATTTTATTTGCAATTTCAACGTAAAGTGTTACGCAACGGACGTAACGTTTCCATCACCAATTTAGTTTGAGAAGCTCACCCCAACATGCATACCATGCCTTTGTACATTCCATGCACCAGTTTTACGTATCGTCCGACCAGAAAAATAAAAAGCCTAGTCATGTAACAGCAAAGACGGTAAAAAGATAGACATTTGTTGACGTTCTTAAACATTACCATGTTTTTAACCGACGAAAAAAAACGGAGGAGGTTCTCAATTCGACACGTTTATTTTTTTTTTATGTATGACCACGCATAACTTTTTACGGAGTTGTCCCATTTTGATAATTCTTTTTTATTAGAAAGGGCATACATCCAAGGTGGTCCCATTGTCATCATTTTAGGATCTGATGATGATATCCTGGGGAAATTGAAGGGACTCTTCAAGTTTTATAGGCACACTTGCAGCGATTTCGGTTATAGTGTAAGTATGGGTAGCTTTTTGGCTACTAGTGGCGTATAATACTATCAGAGTATAGTACGAGTAAGTTACGAGGCGATAACTCACTAATAAGTAAGAAATAAATTAGCATATCTATGAAGTTGGTGCCAGCCTTGGCTTAAGTCAATTAAAGCAACTAAATGACACAGTTAAGTTTTACTTTTTAGTGCGTTTTGAGTCGGTTCTATTTTTTAACATTTAAAAAGTTTTCAAAATTAGTATGTCTTAAATGCATTTTAATATATGTTCCACAAGCCGTTATAAGTTTATAGTTTGAAAAAGTTTTTCTATGGCGCCCCAGACAAGACTTTTTAAATTTCTGGTCAGGTTATACATGTTATTATTTTACAAATACGATAGAAACCACAGATACTTGGACTATTTAATAATTACTTTCAGAAATTGTTCAGCCACGTTTATTATTTATAGTACAGCAAATTGTAAAACAAGCAAGTAAAAATAAAGAATAACAATTTGATACATTTCCGGGTTTCTATAGTAATATATTTTAAAAACATGTAAACAAATATTGAAACGAAGATTTTATTAGACACTGGAATTGATTAAATCTTGAATCAGTATATTACTTAAAAATACAATATTTGCCACATTTTTTCAATATGACTAATATCCACCACATAGTTGTAAAGGTTGTTACAAACGAACATGACAATATTCGAACGGGTTGAGAACCCACGACCTCTCGGTGCTAAATCTGGAGCTACTGAGGCTTTATGAGCATTCATTAAAATCTTCGTTTCATAGAAACATTCATGCGAGTTCATTCAGAAATAACTTTATATTGTAAAGAATAGTACAATAATATTTGGTATATAAACAAAAATATACAGTCACCTAGAAGAGCAATATCAAAAGGTTAAAAAGTGTTTACTACTAACTTCTATTGAAATAAAAAAAAATAAAAATATACGGTACGCGCCAATCAATGTTGGTAAAATTATAGGCACACTATCAGATGCCCACGACTTCGTCCGCGTGTTAACTAGTGTAAAAAAATGTTTTTAGGCTCTATAATAAGATCGCAGCAACATTGATGGGGGAAGAGATATTTATCGTAATGATCATTTTGGACGTATAAATCGTCTGTATCAAATTCAAATTCAAAATCTTTTATTTCAAGTAGGCCAATTATAAACACTTTTGAAACGTCAAATTAGGCTATTTGTAGTGACTCTACCACCGGCTCGGAAGGCCAGTTGCTCTTTTAAAATTATTAATTTTTACAATATTAACTGTATTGTTACATAAAATTATTTATTCTACTACTTGTGTGAAGTATCATGACATTATGGGCGTTTTTGTGGCATCTACAAATGTTACGGGGTCTATTTTACAAGGGGCGAACATGTATACGTCAGCAGTGAGTCGTTGATATGCTCTTCTCAGGGAGTGTACATGTGTGTGTGTTGTGTGCAGGCTGTTGGTGTCGGTGATCACTCACCGCCTTCCTGTCGGCGAGCGTGGCGCGCCACTCCTTGAGCTCTGCCCCGTACCGCTCCTCGATGGCCTTCATCTTGCCCGTCTCGTGGTTCATCAGCGCCTTGCGCTTCTCGTTCTGGTACTGCTCCAGCTCGCGGAGCAACGCCTGCAGGGGGGGGGGGTTCATTTACATTTATTTGATGGCCCCCGTGGCGCAGTGGTATGCGCAGTGGGTTCCGGTATGATCATCCTACTCCTAAGGGCGGTGTGCATAGAACAAGGAGCGTTTATTTACTGTTCATCACACGCATTCCAACTTTGGTTTGTTAACCGGGCGTTTGAACGATTTATGAAAAATATTATTTAACCAAATGTAAATGTTTATTTTTGAATAGGACGGACGCATATATCAAAGAAATCTCAATTTGGCATCGTAACAAATTTTATAGACACAATTTGCTGTTTATGACACTTTCTAATTTTTCATCACTTTGCATGTTAATTTGTTTTTAATTAATTTAACGGCCTGGAATCGAGTCCTTTATGGCCTCATGGTAATTTGTCAAAGAAGGTAGTTAATCACATTATTATCTACATTGGTATTCTGTGGGTGGTAAAAAAAAAGGTAAAGTAAAGTAATAGGTATAATAGTAATAGGTAAAATTTAAAGTTATATCGTTTATTGCACTGTTACTTTTATTTTAAAATTAATACTACTTCAAAAAAAGCGTACTTCCAATGTAAATAAAAAAATAAAATAAATGTCTTGATTAAATTAATACAAAAATATCATAGAAAATAAGCAGATAGACAGAACAACAAATGCTAGGAGATCACTACAAATCAAATATAGATTAGATAACCTAAAAATGTATGTGTCAAACTCTGTAGATAATGGTTTACGTCCTTAACCGGCGTGCGGGTTGTAGTGAACAGTCATTTATAGTAACCGACGGTTAGCTTATGATAACCGTTGGTTATGATAACCGAAATCTTGGTGCACACAGGCCTAACAAGTTAGCTCGCTTTCATCTTAGAATGCAACATCACTTACCATCCGGACTAAATGCAGTCAAGAACTAACATGTAATGAATAAAAAAACATTACAATATAATTATTACAGGGTCAGCACCGTTACATGCATCAGACAGACATAAGAGTACGAATGGACGCCATCTGAGTCTCCACGAGAAAAAGAAAGAGAAAAACTCCAGAAATAATGGAGATCCATAGAGAAACCATAGTTACGGACATAATTCAAGGAGTCGCTAAGCTGAACTAAAAACGTGGCAACTACAGCGACGTCTGTGTTACATTTCAAACAAAATCCTACATTTTTCGATCAAAAACTAGAACCGAAGCAACGAAAAGTATAGAATAATTTGAGCGTGGATAGCTCACCTCTCCTTGCGCCTTGAGTTCTTCTCTCGCCTTGGCGTGCTTGGTAGCCAGCCGTTGCTGCTCGGCTCTGTACCGACGCTTCTCGTTCTCCTGGAACTGTACACATACCGGATGTAAGGTGCATGTTAACGAAAACCTCGTGAAGAGGCTACAATTAATGTTTACAACACGCACGCACGCACGCACGCTCGCACGCACGCACGCACGCACGCACGCACGCACGCACGCACGCATGCACGCACACACGCACGCACGCACACAAAAAAATATTCTACATTTATAATTTATTTTTTTTAATTTGTACATCACCGATCACATAGGTGATTCCATACTGTAATTAGTTATAAACTATTTTTTTTTTCAAATTATGAAAACGCGCGACAAAGAATTCCAACGCCGTCGATAACATGTCCTTTACACCCGGTAAACGACATTAGCGATGTGTGGTGAGATAGCGTGTATATAGGTACCTTCTTGAGTCGCTCGCGGTCGTCCTCGGCGGAGGCGGCGACGGGCGCGGCTCCGATGCGCAGTGACTCGCGGAACATCATTTCTCGCGCCTTCTGCTCAGCTCGGATGCGTTTGGGCAGCGATCGCTTCTCCAACGCCTGGCACTTGGCCAGCTCCTCCTCTTTACGGCTGTTCTTCCTGAAACAGAATGTTCTTGTTTAAAAAATTTGCGACAGTGAATCTAATGGAGCTGGTGCCGGTCGGGATCTGCTTGCGGCTGTGTGTGGTGACGTCACTCACCGCTTGATCTGCTCGAGCTCCTTGTCGTGGCGCACCAGCATCTGGTGGCGCCGCAGCAAGAACTCGTCCTTGAGCTGTCGCTTGGCTAGCTGATGCCGCTCGTGGATTTGTTTCTCTTCTAGCTCCCACAGTGCCGCTTCCCGCGTCCTCATTATCTGTTCAAGAGGTCCGTACATTGTATTAAGGACAGTACTATAAAGTAGTGTTGTAGTTGATATGTTCTGTGTTATCAATGACATACCTGATGCCTCTGTTGAAGGTACTGTCGGTCGGCCAGCGCCTGTCGCTCGCGGTGCTTGTCGTGCACGCGGCGCAGCAGCGCGTCGCCCGCCTCCGCCAGCGCCGCCACGAACGCTCGCTCGCGGCTCGCGTGCTCGGCGTCGAGCCGCGCGCGCCGCTGCCGGTACGCCTCCTTGCGCCGCTCCTTGCCCACCAGCTCCACCTCCTGTGCATACGACGACAGTAAGGGCCGTGCCTCATGCACGCACGTGTGGCAGTAGCATACTGTCCGTCCGTCGCACCGGGCTCTGAGAGCGCAGCACATCACCCTCCCCCCACTTCGTCTCATTGCATCGATCCGTTGAAACGTATCTTTTAAAATAGATGGTAAACGACGCAGCGTATCATGATTTTACTTCACTTTTAAACACCGCACAAATTTTGGTTGGAGGATATGACTGACAAAACAAAACTAGCATGCTGTTATGCTGCTATGCATGTTTATATGTATGTCAATGCTGAGTATGCAAATGCACGATTCTCGTTTTGATCTCGTTTGCAAAATTGTAGAGTAATACAGACGCGGTTTTAACCATGGAGCATAGAGTTAAGTCGGTAGGAGTGTGACACAACCTTGCCTCCCGTTGACGGGAAGGTACGCCATGACTATTTCCTGCCGTACAGGAAACGTGTAATAAACACTCGCCTGCTTGAGGAGCCGCAGCTCCTGCTTGAGCGTGTCGCGGAAGTGTCGCAGGTCGCGCTCGTGCTCGGTGCGCAGGCGCTTGGAGTGCTGGCGCAGCTCGGCCTCCAGCTGCTGCTCGGCGCGCTCTGCGGCCGCGCGCTGCGCCCGCGCCAGAGTGTCGAGGTCCGCCTCGTGCGCTCGCGACAGCGACGCCAACTCTGCCTCGAACCTGTAAACAACATTACATTACGTGCGCCCGTTCTCCTCGTCCCCGCCTGAGCAACACTCTGGTCAAGTGGCTCCCCACCTCTTGTCCTGCTGGTCGCGCAGCTGGTGCTCCTTGGCGTTGAGGTCCTGGAACTGCTTCTGCTCCTGCTTCTGCAGCATCTTGATCTCGCGCAGCTCCTGCTTGCGCAGCGCGTGGTCGTCCCACGTGCGCCCGCTCTCCTCGTCGCCCCAGATCACCTGCCCGAGTTACAAATTCAATACCAAAATATTACTTCATTCATAGAATAGTTTTTATTTGTTTATCATTATTATCAGCTGACTGATGTCTATCACTGGACACAAGCCTCTTTATAAGGACTTCCAAACACCACGATCCTGTGCCTCCTGCATCTAGTGGCTCCCTACAAATTGATTGATGGCAACGAACCACTTAATGGGAGGTGCACAAACATTGCGCTATCAGATAGCATCTTGGGATAGCAACTTCCATAGGCTATTTTAACTACTTTGCCCACTGACACTTCTTTGTTTAAGCCCCTATCAAGATTCTAATAAAACACGAGTATCCTTAAATTTTCAGCATGTGGACAATTACCATCCTGTTTTTTCCCATTGTATTGAAGAAGAATACAATACCTTGGAGGTGGTGGTAGTGACGATGACTCCGTCGATTTCGAACTTTCTCGTCCGTTTTCTCGTCTTCTTCTTCAGGTTCGCCATGTGGATATCTTCTTTGGACCTTGAACAACGAATACAACATGAGTAAAGAGTGCAAGATAATCTTAAGCCAACTTGTTCGGTAATCTACTGCCGTCAAGTTTCAAACTGAAGGAAGTCGGTGTGATTATTATAGGCACATGAGTTTAAACAACTGTGCCTCAGGTTGATAAACAATACTTAGAGAGAGATGGCTTTACAGTGGCGTGACGTCATAACCTTGTAACGCATAGTAGTTCAGAACAAAGGAGAATGCCAGATCCTAACCCAGAAAGACCACAAATTGTAAATATACTAAAAATATCCTATTATTGTATAAATGTTTTACAATAAGCCATTTTTACTGTTGGACATCGGAATAAAATTCTGTTAAAAAAAGTAATTAAACTATTTCCTTTTAATTTACGCTCTTTACGCATTTTTAAATCTTTATTGTTGCACTGGGTTCTGGGTAAATCGTTTTTATTGTATTTTCATCAAAAGTGTGTTCTAAAAGGCTAGTATCCAGAATCGTTGAGCCTATTTAATGAAGCTTTGCGATTGTCATGTTGGTGTGACAGCTGTGGTATTTTACGGAAATAGACGATAACCAACGTTAGGCTCTTATCGAATATTCCGACTTCTAGCATTTTTAAATGTAATTTATATTAAATTGTAAAAAAAAATTCAATAAAATGTATAAAAAAAAATTCAATAAAATGTATAAAAAAAAATAAAAATTATTGTACAATATATTTTTATTAGTGGGTTAAAGTCCTATACATTGTCTAGCTTTCTGCTTTTCATTTTACGTAAATAGACAGTAGACTGATACTTTAAGATTTATATCTTTGTCGGATTTTAATTTTAATTTCACTGTATGCCAAAACTTTTATTCTAGTTTATAATAAAGTATAAAAAATTTCAAGTCTACTACAGTGTTGTAACAAAAAATCTGATCTCAATAGGTTTAATTAGTTTAGTACTAGTAAGTGCATTTTACTGCCTCGTTGGTCTAGTGGTTAGCCTATGTGGCTCCAATCACGAGGTCCTGGGTTCGATTCCTGGGTCGGGTCTCAGAATAATTCTGAGCTTTCACATTCTTCTATGAAATGTTCGGTACATTCCGAGCGTGGAGTCTGGAAGTTGGTGGTATTACACCCCCGTGCCTCGGACGAGCCGTCGGTCCCGGTCACTATTATCAACGTCTGATGGTGATAGTTAATAAATGAAACATTATCACCCTAAGCCCGCCAACCCGCATTGGAGCAGCATGGTGGGTGTACACTCCATATCCCCTCTCCTATAAGGAGGGAGGCCTGGCTCTGTAGTGGGCCGTTAATAGGCTGATAATGATGATGATGAAGTGCATTTTAACGCTTTTCGCCGAATTTGTAATCGTATGTCTCCAAACCTTTGCATTCTGTTGGGCTGGCCATCTTGAGGTTTTCTCCTTAGCACCACCTCCTCCGTGTCCAACGCTTGGCTTTCCGAGTTCACTCTGATCAACAAACACATTACAGTTATTAATGTATGGGCAGAATTTCTTGCGATAATTATTTTGTGTTTTGATAAAACAGTCAGACACTATTGTCTTATATATACAGTTGTTCCCAAAATCAATAAATAAAAAATTATTTTTTTTTACAGACAGTGGCCATCCAATACATCCATAAATTAGGCTAAAGCCAGACAGCCATTAACCTCAAGGCGTTCTGAAAGTGGGGTAACGGGGCGACCAAGGTCAATGCACTTTCCATTAATAGATTACGATAGGAGAGTCAGCAGGTACTATACAGGGATGCGTGGGCGCAGCGGCATGCGCGGTACATTTATAAGATGGACATCTTAAGATACATCATGAATCTTAGGGTTGAGATTTAATTGGTACAGGTCTGGTTGATGAGAATCTTCGGTTGTGGCTAATTACCAATCTACACGTACCGCCAAGCGATTTAGCGTTCCAGTACGATGCCGTATAAAAATTTAAATCTAATGGAGTTGTGGGTTTAACCCTACTCATAACAAGTTAACCCCGATGTGATTGCAGTCAAGGTTAACTTGTAGTATAACAATGAAAAGTACCTGGCAGCTCCATTGAGCAGATGATGCGAGTCGTGCGACGCGCTAGTCGCGCTGGTGGCGAGCGAGTCGGCGTCGCCGCGCCGCGACCGCTCCGACGCGACCGACCCGCTGTCGGACTGCGAGCGACCGCTGGAATGTAACCACTAGTGTTTCAGAACTGCACTCCAGATAACATAATCCTTGCCTTCGACTACAGTCCAAACCAAATTCATAGTTTAGTTAAAGGAACGCATAAACGTAGCTGATAGCTTAATATTATTATATATATTAGTTTATGTGCGATCTTCGCCTTTAAGCAGGTGATTTTATAATTAACGACTGCTTCAGCTCTTGCTGTCATCTGTCACCAACGCCTGTCGCTTATTGACAAGCAAGCGGCCATCTTTACTTAATTCGACACCCATTCGACAAGAGTGTCGCTTTCGCCGGTCGTACCGCGAACATATCTACAATTTGACGACCTCCGTGGCGCAGTGGTATGCGCGGTGGATTTATAAGACGGAGGTCCTGGGTTCGATCCCCAGCGAGGCAGATTGAGATTTTTCTTAATTTGTCTTAGTCTGGCTGGTGGGAGGCTTTCGCCGTGGCTAGTTACCACCCTACCGACAAAGACGTATCGCCAAGCGATTTAGCGTTCCGGTACTATGTTATGTAGAAACCGAAAGGGGTGTGGATTTTCGTCCCACTCCTAACAAGTTAGCCCGCTTCCATCTTAGACAGCATCATCACTTAACATCAGGTGTGATAGCAGTCAAGGGCCAACTTGGCGCAGTGCTCCTGCGGGCTAGGCTATGTGTTCGATTCCCCCTTCTGTCAATATGTTTATCTACTGGAACGGAATGCATACCTCTCGAAGCTGTCGGGGCTGAGCCGTGCGGCGCGCTGGTCGTGCGACGGACGCACCGGCGCGGACGAGTCGCGCACGCGCACCTCCTCGCCCACCGTCACCACCGACACGTGGGACGTGTCCTACACACACGCACACATTTTAATTAAATTAAACACCAAAAAAAAAGTAGGTGGTCCTATTTTTTTTAGAAAAATAGACCATTAGAATATACCTTTTCTTTCTTTAGAAATCAAGCAATCAATCAAGGAGTTTATCAAGCTATACTTAAAAGATAGATTTACGACATTGTAGACTTATTTACAGTCTAATTAAGGATAACAATCCTTCTATAATCTGTTTTGTTATATCACAAAAGGGTTTGGGCAGCGCTTTCAATGAAAGCAGTTGAGTTATTTTACAAAGTGTAGTCGTTCTCTGTAAAGTATATAAATGCGAGTGATCTCACCAGGTTGAGATGGTTGTGCTGGCTGTCGTCGAACACGCCCGAGTCTCCGGCGCCGTGGCTCAGGATGAGCACTTCGCTGCTGTCCAGCCGGCGCCCGCGGCTCTTCTCTGAAACAGTTACCAGTAAGCCTTTACACATTAGATATTACTAGCATATCGTCGATCAATAGATTCAACATGAAATCTCTAAAACGGTAATTTTTGAAACAAGTTCGTCGGTTTAAGGGAACTAGACGGAAAAAATTTAAAAAGTTGTGACACTTTTTGGTCAAAGGATCTTGCCGCCGCCTTTGAGGTGTGTGCGCGGAGCGGCCCCTGCGCAGTATTTCCTTCACTCTCCCCTCGTGTTTTTTACAAATAAATTCTGTGTGAAAGATTAAGTTTATTATAACATTATATTTGTTAATAATAAAAAAAATTTATTATTACTTAAAAAAAATAAAATTTTATTACAATTCCTTATAATAAATCGAAAGTAATTCATTCTCGGGTGTTCTTGACGCCTCTCAACTTTTTTTCTTATCCTACTAAACCCATTTAAATGAAACTTGGCACATATATAGTTTAGTGGCTGAGAAAGGGCATAGCGCTACTTTTTTTTTAATTACCATAAAACAGAATATCTCGCGGACGGATCTGATAGTTTTTCATAATCATTCTTAATTTTACTTATTACTTAGTTTTTTATAATGTTGTCGTAAAACTTTTTTAGCATGCCTACACTAGATTGACTTGAAATGGGAACGGTGTGTACCTGTGTAGCACGTGGTGCAGTCCAACGAGTCGAGCGACGAGGGCGCAAACGCGTCGTCATCGGACGATGAACCGGCGCGCACAACCACCACCTCGTCCATCGGCGGCGTGGTGGATATCGTCACTGCGTTGTGCGGGAGCTACAGAAAAAAATAATACATGTTTAGATTAATTGAAATTTTCATATGGACATATTGTCAGGTATATATTACCAACGTCGCTACCAAAGTTCAAGTTTTTTTTTTTATTTGACTACAAGTTGGCCCTTGACTGCTATCACACCTGATGTTAAGTGATGATGCAATCTTAGATGGAAGCAGGCTAACTTGTTAGGAGTAGGATGAAATCCACATCCCTATCGGTTGCTACACGACATCGTACCGGAACGCTAAATCGCTTGGCGGTACGTCTTTGTCGGTAGGGTGGTAACTAGCCACGGCGAAGGCCTCCCACCAGCCAGACCAAGACAAATTAAGAAAAATCTCAAATCTGCCCCGCCGGAAATCGAACCCAGGATCTCCGTCATATAAATCCACCGCACATGCCACTGCGCCACGGAGGTCGTCAAGTTTGTATGAAAGTGTGTAGTCGCTTCTCAGATCATGTCAATTTGATAAGATTTTTTGAAGCAGTGTGTTTGATCAAATTACTTGAATGTTTGGTTTGCTTATGGTGTAAAAAATTGGTTGTCTGTAAAGTCGGTTTACTGACGATAGTTGAACGTGACAACGTCTGAAGAAAATACTGATGGAATGATAGCATTTAATTGGTTATTAAAATTTTTAAATTTAAATATATTTTTATAAATATTAATTTAAATTTATAAAATAATTGATTTTGATTTTATAAATTTATATTTTAAATTTATAATAAATATATTAATTTTTAATTTAAAATTAATATATTTAATAATTATATTTAATAGACGGATGTCGAACGCTGCCGAACGCAAAGGCCGATTGTCCTTCTTTGTCGCTCGTTCTCGCTTGCACTTCAAGCCTTACATGGAACGCCTCAAAGCGAGGTAACGACGCATGAGTCATGTTTTTTCGTGCGTGCAGCCGGCTCTATCGAATTATAAGACGTTGTCACGTCAAAAGCTGATATACTGGCGAGGTAGTGATACGGTACGGTAGGCTGGTCGGTTGGAGGTGTGTATGGGTGTATCTTGTTCGCGCTAAGAATGCAGTGAGCCATCATTGTTTGTCGGCCGACCTCTCTCTCTAACAAATCAAATCGCACGTCGCGTTCGAAGCTATGTCTTTAACTGGTTACTGTGAACTTGACCTTGTAATTTGAAAAGATTTGATTGGTGAGTGGGCGGTTTCTCACTGCATTCTTTTTTTTTAATGGGAAGGAACTATAGAAATCCCTAGGGACTTCTGCTTCAACAGTTGATCGGTCAAGGCATGTCCGACTTGCACGGACTAAAAATAACCTTCCCCTTCTCCTCGGAAAGCACTGAACCGTTTAACATTTCTTCGTGGTACTCACTGCATTCTTGACGCAAACGAACTGTAAGTGAGTGCTATAAGCATCAGCTACAGGTGTACTTACCGGTGCAGCGGTGTTGAGCACGGGCGGGTGCGTGGTGGTCACAGTGACTAGTCCCACAGGAGCTGCGGCTAGTGAGTTGGGCTCTGCGCTCACCGCTACTACCGTTACTGCTGACGCGCCGCGAGCGGGAGGCTGCTAACAACACACATTAAATTAAACGTATTTATTTATTTATTTATGAGATACGTCAACGATGACAGCAGTATACATCCTTGAATAAAAAAATTAAATATAAAATCTAGTGCTGGCATACTGACATATACTATACTGACATCTCTTATAGGAGACGAGACGAATATCTTAGCATTCCATGGATTCACCGTGCGGGTGGGGGCCTATCGCGTGGCTGAGAGAAGAATTCCGAACAGAGCCCGAGACTTGTGACACGGGTAGGTTTAAGGGTACCCTTAGTGACGCGCGTCAACACTCACCTCCTCTGTTCAAGTTGTTCTCCCTGCCCAGCCAAATTCGGAAGGACCCTACTAGAGCAGCTTTGGACACTCGTTCCAATATGGAGCTTACTGCACTTCTAGTAAGGCCAAGGTCTTTTAGCAGGTTGTAGAGAGAGTAAACGTTTCCATTGTTCCGACTAAAAATTAATATTAGGTGACATTTCTTCCAGGCAACCTTGGGATTAAGAAAAGCGAAACATCTGAGGCTGAAGGTCTCGGATAAGGAAGCATTTTCAATTAAAGATCCCAGGCGCGCGTCTTCTACAAATAACGTCAAATTTGAACCAATTTAAACAAAACCTTGACAACCAATCACTATCTATTCGTGAAAACCGCATGAAAATCCGTTCAAGTCTGGAGTTTATCGCGAACAGACACTAATCAGAACAGAGACAGAAACTATCAGTATAGTATGAAATAGTCAAAACTCACCGTGACGGACCGTATCTCCACTGCGTTTGGCATCTCCTTCTCAACTTCCTTCTCTTCAATAGAACCAGACCTCGAGTAGTCCTTACTCCGTCTCACTTCAATATACCTGTCTTTATCATCAACAGAGCGAGACCGCGACTCTATCTTACTCACTTCGGCGCTAACACGTTTCGTGTCAATCTCTGTCGAACTGGATCGTGACCTCTCTTTCTTATCTCCCTTTATAAGATCAGATATGGCGCGCACTTCTGCTTTGACATCATTGGTTTTGTTAATCTCTACACTAGATTTACTTATTTCACCATATTTATTAATATCGACACTCCGTCTGTTAATGTCTTTTCTGTTTTCGAGTCTGACGTCATCCGCACTTTTTCTAACTTCTATTTTGGATTTGTTTTCGTGTTTTTCAGGTGTTGTTACGTCACTAGTTTTGTTAATGTCTATATTGGATTTGTTGACGACATCTTTGATTTCTATGCTAGATCGTTTGATGTCTGTCAATTTTTTGATATCTGAGCTTATTTTATTTGGACTAGTTTTGTCGTGTACCGGACTCATTTTGGCGTGTACTGGACTTGTTTTGTCCTGTACAGGACTTGTTTTGTCTACTATCGGAGTAGTTTTGTCGGCCACCGGAATAATTTTGTCGACTATTGGAGTAGTTTTGTCGACGATCGGAGTAGTTTTGTCGACAATTGGAATAGTTTTGTCGACTATAGGAGTAGTTTTATCGACTATTGGGATAATTTTGTCGATTATCGGACTAGTTTTTTCGACTTCGCTGAGCTTGTGGTCGGCGAGCCCGTTCATTTTCTCTACAGAAGGTTCTGGAGTTGCTAGTCTGTTGTCTTGCTTTGGTTTCGCGTCTATGTCGTTGATTTCTGTGTTGTCTGTTGTTTTGTCTTCCACCGCCTTTTCTGCTTCTCGGCATACCTGAAAATATAACAAAAGTTTTGTTACTTAAACTTTATATCCAAACGACCGATATTTTCATAAGATAGTATTTAAACATAGAAAATTGTAATTCAAGTTTTGAGGTATTTATAAAACAGGGCCGTGTTTACACTAATAAATGCAAATACGCTTTTCTATAATTTAAAACAAAAGTTTAAATGTTAAAGACATTCCTCTTAAAAATATTGTATCTATCCGCAAAATTAAAAGATACCCCTGTGTGAATAAGAAAGCTTGTTTGTGATTGATAAGTACCTGCTCCACAATGTGTCCTGCGATGGCGGACGGCGGCGTGCTGGGCGTGGGCGTGCTGGGCGTAGGCGTGCTGGGCGTGGGCGTGGGTGTTGTGGGCGTCGTGGGTGTCGCGGGCGGCGGCGGCGCGGGCTGCTTGCGCACGGGGCGCGCCTGCGGCTGCCCCGGGGATGAGGGCGCGGCCGGCGGCGAGGGGGGCGGGACGACAGCAGCGGCGGGGGCAGCGGGGGGAGGGGGCGCGGGACCTTTCTCCTTCTTTGGTGCCTGAGGAGATTACATTATCATTGTATAAATAGACTTGCCAACTAATAAAACCGATCGACTATTTTGGGTAACATTTATGTTTTATTTGCAGACGTCCGCGACTTCGCTCACAAGCCTAGCAGTGTAATGTAATTTTTCCAACACTAAAAAACGAATAATATTACACATCGTACGTTGGAAATGGAAACTTGTTCTAAAAACCAAAATCAATGTTTGTTTATTTCAAGAAGGCTTAGACACTTTTGAATCGACATCACTCTACCACCGTCCGATAGTTTGGACTCGCTTACCGGCGGTCTCCTGTCAGCGGCGGGCACGTCGTCGGGCAGCGCGCGCTTGGCGGGCGTGTGCGGCGCGGGCGTGTGCGGCGCGGGCGACGCGGCGCGCGGCGAGGGGGGAGCGGCGCGCACAGCCGCGGGCACGGGCTCCGCCTCCGACACTGTGGGGCAACTCACTACTTACTATTGTAAGGCCAAAAAGCTAAATTTACACCAACTATACAAGTTGCTCATACTGTTGGTTTGACAGGAATTAGCAAAATAATGGCGCAATCATTACTGCCTTACAGATTTTGAAGGTCTAAAGTTGCCTTACAGATTTTGTCTACAGAACAATATTAACTCAAAAGAGCTTTACAAATTTTGTTTATGTCAAGTTTAGCTGAAAGGACATTGCCAAATATTGTATGGAAGTGTACCCCAGGCTGCTCAGTAATGATATATATGTCATTAAATAGTGCAGATTTACTATTTACAGAAAAACAAAGTTGTATGTAGCTATGCCGTCGCAGGAAAAAGTTATGAAGGTTGAAAAAGTTGACTTTTCATACTACGACGACGGTCACGTAATTCAGAACACAAAAAATCGATTGAAATTTTTATTTTTTTGATTTATTTTCAAGTGATTGCTATGAAACATTTAAATAAAACAGTTAAATATGAGCATACGTTTGGACAGCCTGGGGCAAATTTTGATAATGTCCTTTACGTTGTACAGTTTGCAGACACCTTTACTCCCTCTGTAGACATACTATGGGTATAAGGAACATATTAACGAAAACTTAATGAATAGGCCGCAATTAACGTCCACTTCGGAACGGAGGGTTTTCAGATTTTTAGCGCGCAATATATTGAGAACAATACAGCAGCGCGCGCCCCTTATGTATATACTTAGTTAACTGTGTTGATTACATTAGTTTTGAATATACATTTATATCGATATATTTTTATTTTCTTTTACTTTGACTTGCAGGGTTTAGTCTATTTTTTTTTATCGACTACAAGTTGGCCCTGTCACACCTGATGTTAAGTGGTGATGCAATCTAAGATGGAAGCGTGCTAACTTGTTAGGAATAGGATGAAATCCACACCCCTATCGGTTTCTACACGACATCGTACCGGAACGCTAAATCGCTTGACGGTACGTCTTTGTCGGTAAGGTGGTAACTAGCCACGGCGAAAGCCTTCCACCAGCCAGACCTAGACAAATTAAGAAAAATCTCAATCTGCCCCGCCGGGAATCGAACCCAGGACTTCCGTCTTATAAATCCACCGCACATACGTGAAGGAGTATCAAATATACACACAAACGTTTGCCTACGTAATAATAGACACTCACTCTTGATGTCCGGCGTGTCGCCCGACCTCACGGACGTGGAGTCATCTTCCATGTCCACCTGCATCTGAGAGCTGCGGTGTTCCTGTACGCAAACGAGCACTCGTTACGGTACGTTACATACACTTTACACTACTATACATACGCGTCACCATCGACATCACTAAAGCCCACTTACTAGGGTCTTACTCTTGCAAAAGGACATCAAATATACTCAGGGGTACATATAACCGACCACCCGGCTATAGTCTGCTCTAACCAATCGTTTTTAATTAATAAATAATTAATTATTACCTTTCCTCTTCTCTTTAATTATCCTTTCCAATATTACAAGAAACAAAATTAATTTTAATTTTTAATAATAATAATTTTTTTAAATAGGTATGTGGTTTGCGTGGTTAGTTAACGAAGCTCTGATTAAAAAAAAAAACAACAAAAAAGAATTTATGACAAAGTATTTAATCTCTAGGTGAATCGAGCATTTGAAGGTAGGTGGGGTTTTTAGCCGGTAGGTGTACGTCACTACCCAGGAAGGATGTCCATGAGGATTTTTCCCCCTACGAAAAAAAAAGGTGAATCGAGCAGTTAGGCCGGCCGCCCATTGTGATTTTTTGTCACGGTAACATTTTGTTGCCGTCACCCTCTGTCACCATCAAGGCGCCCACTGTAACTGTCACCGGGTGACAAAGTGAGCTTATTTGAGTTCTAGATCGATTTCAATTAGGTTGCTGTAATATGTTCTCTCAGAATAAATGAAAATAAATTAAATGAAAAAGGGTGCATCCTATATGTACACTGAAAGATTACTAAAATATATTTTTTTATTCTAAATTAAACTGAACACTCTAAATTTATGCATACATTTTTTTTACTACATAAGGTTTATTGTAGGCAAGGGATTACATAAGAAGCGAAAAGCAAATATTTAACTAATTAATGGGGTACCCAAAAAAACTGAAAATTATAAATTTCCATACAATAATTTGTTTCCTTTATCTATACAAATTACTTTTAGTCTGCTTAAAAATATGAATAATTTTATAACATTTTGAGGCATCTCCCTTCAAACAAAAAGTGATTAATTTTTATGTGTAGCATACGTCTAATCGGAACTTTCAGCAGCCCAATGGCGAAAAGTCGCCCAGTGAGCGCACTCGCATAGCGATGCATAAGTCGAGTGACAGTCACGTCGCAAGCAGACGAAACTATTTGTCACCTTATTGTCACGTCACCCTAGTGAGCGCACTCTCTAATATCTTCATTGCACTCGATTAGGTGACTTAAAGTCACGGCGACAAAAAGTCACAGTGGGCGCCCGGCCTTAGGAGCAGCATAAAAAAAACCCGTCGTAAATTCTTTTTGCCTGATTTTTGTAATATCTCAACTGTGTTGACATGATCTATTTATTGCACTTTATCGCTATAATAACAATCAATTGAGCATGCGGATCACCTGGTGTTAAGTAATTACCAACGTCCATGTACATTTGCAACACCAGAGGCACTGTTAATATATTATTTTGTCCTCCATTTAAAGAACTCGCATCTTAAAATTATCGGGAAACACTACGACGGATGATTCCACGATTTACACGTGCGTGGAAGAAACGATCTGATAAATCTAGTTGTAAATAACCAGTCACCCAGACGAAGGGTGGAATCAGTTTCTTCGACGCAAGTTTCCGTATGAGTGACCCACTTTCTTCTTCCCGAGTCGTTTCCTCAACTTTGAGGATCGTGGCACCCTAATAACAAGGCCTCCTTAAACTTTAAGCAGCCGCGTGAATGTCATTTGAGATGGGCGCGTCTACTGCCTCACTTGGTCGTCAACTGACACACATTTTTCGGTTATCATAACCAACGGTTAACATAAATTTACTATTTACAATAAAACCGTACGCCATTTAAGGACGTAAACCGGGTGGTTATCTTAACCGAGCTTACGTCCTTAACTGGTTGTACGGGTTGTCGTGAACAGTAAGTTTATAGTTGGCTTATGTTAACCGTTGGTTATGCTAACCGAAATCTTGGTGCACACAGGCCTAAGTTGTTCATATTACAATCCCCGGAGAGGCCTACAAATATGAAGCATTATGCTCATAATTATTGCAATTGGATGTGCGACGCCATCCAAATGCAAAACATAGCGTCAAAATTAAAAAAAAAACGAATTTGAAAACTACAATAACATCAAATCTACAGCAAAATAAAGTTAAAAAAATGTATATTTAATGCAAAATTATAATATAAGTTTATTTACATTATACATCACACCAAAGCTTCTGTCACGCGCTATCTAATTCAGAATTTTATTGAGAGAAATTAAGATTTTGTGTTTGTATAGTATTCGAAATCTATCTCTTTCTAATATGAAATGGTAGGCAGGGAGATATAGATAAATATATTGTAAATTACCCAGAACCTGTTAATCCACTACCTCGTACCGGAAGGCTTAATCTCTTGGCGGTACGTGTTTGTCGGTAGGGTGATAACTAGCCACGGCCGAAGCCTCTTCATCAGCATGACCTGGACCAATTTAGAAAATCGGTCCAGCCGGGAGTCGAACCCAGAACCTCCGTCTTATAATACCACTAAAGCAAAGGAAATCGTCATAAAATAATTACGTATTTCAAAAAAATTGCCGCACGGTTTATGTACCCCAGTTTGCCCCCTACCCCCCACTAGATGCGTGCGGTCCCCGTAGTAAACATACAAGTACCTTCGACGAGGGCGGAGGCTCTTGAGGCTGGGCGTTCGATTCGCATGCAATGTACACACAAAACGGAACATTAACGTATTGTTATGTTAAACACAAACAGACTATAGCCTGGCCAGAAAAATAAAATAACGAGATAAGAAAATTGAACATAAAGTTTATCGTAAAGTAGTGTCCGACCGAAAGTTCGGTTTCGGCCGAGTTTCGGCCAAAAATCAAGTTTTGGCGGCATTTTCGGTTTCGGCCTAAATTGGCCGAAACTTTTGCCGAAACCGAAACTGATTTCGGAAGTAGTCGTGCACGCTCGCCTAACTTCGTTTCTCACGGCAACACTATGGCGACTTAGTCATTAATGTAAAACATAGTCAGTTAATGCAGCACAATGTGTAAAATGCATCAAACAGTATTTTAAGGAATTTTATACTTGACCACATGAGTTTCGGTTTCGGTTTCGGCCGAAACTGAAGCCAGGGCCGAATATTCGGTTTCCGTTTCGGCCGGAAAATCAGTTTCAGTCGGACTCTACCGTAAAATATAAGTGAAAATGTATTTTTTGTTTTTAAAAATTTTAGGATCAGTAATTTCAAGAATAAGTTTTATATTCTTGAATAATTTTGAAAATATTTATATTAACATCACAAAAAAACTAGCTGACCCGGCAAAAGTTGTTTTGAATTAAATATAAAAAAAATTTTTAGATGAAAATTAGATAGTAGCCGATTCTCAGACCTGCTGAATACGCATACGAAATTTGGTAAAGCCATTTCGGAGGAGTACGGTACCTAACATTGTGACAGGGAAATGTTATATATTAGATATATACTTGAGATATTCACAACAAGCCATTTCGATTAATAAATCATACGATATAAGTATAATAATCACAGTATAGAAGAAATTAGTGACAGCAAATCGTTTTTACATGACATGTCAACATTTAAATCCATCTTACACGTTATGTTTTAAAATATGTAAAATAGAAATTTACTTATATGATAGTTTGTCAGTATATCATGAAATTTGCTAAAAAATAACATATGTAAGCTTTAAATCATCAATCAGTGAGTTTATCCTACTACGTCTGAAACGTAATTCCTTGATTTTCTGTTCGCTGCGTGTTTCAGCCGAAAATATTACAACCCACCATAGCCGATAACGTTGAACTTAATTCCCCGTTATATTATTTATCACAAATTTAATAAAAATAATTATTTTATTTTAGTTTGGCTTTGAACCTACAGCCGCGTTATGACAAAGCGTCTTTAATTTGTATTTTAATCACACTATAGAAGAAATTAGTTCGTTTTTTCAAACATAAATATTATTTTGGCCAGGCTATACTATCTAACATATACACTATTACAAGCGTTGCATTATTGGTATACAAAAATGTTAATATATTAAGTTGTATATAAACTGATCCCAAACTTCATGAGAGCCCTGGATAGCCATTCGTCATTTATTCAAAGCTGCAAGTTGGTGACCCTGCGCTCTTACTATATTACATAGGTACTACTAAGTACGGCAGGCTACATTGTTTGGATCTGGGTGATTTCGACAGTTAGTAGGTTTCAAAGTTCCGGCACCTAAAGCCTCTTAAGTGAAGCGTATTATTTTTATATTTTCATTGGAATGATATAAAAAATTATAAAATCCTCAGTAGCCAGACAAATTGCTTTTAGGCATCCTGTTTGTGAAATATTGTTGAGTTTAATGACAAAAACTCATAACTGTAGAACTAGAAAATGAAGATGAAAATGTAAAAACAGTCATATAAATATTTATCTTATTCTGTTTTAAACATTTTTTGTTATAGCATTAACATAAATATAGTCCATTCAAGGAGAAGCGAGACCAGACGTAAATAAACCAACTGCAAGGTCATTTGCTTATTGCAGGGTTGTGTAACCTTTTTCACTTATTAAATTTAGAATTTAGAGATTTAGAATATTTAGAATCAATACCGGTACCTACGGTATTTGGACCAAATTTTTTTTTCAGTATAAGTACGTCATTTTTATAACCTAGTTTATAACCAAGTAATAAAAAATGATGTGAGGCTATTACTATTTAAGTTTTATTAAATTTTATATAATTATAATTAAAAATATTATTCTTGACTGTATATATATTTATTCTGTGTATCTTAGAAATCCCCGCTTTACCTCCTTTACCATTATAATAGTTCAATTACGAAAATAATAACAGGAAATACTAGTAACAGAGAACGAACAAAATTCATGTATTGCTCCGAGCACTTTAGGACACGTAAATAAAATAAATATCTAAAATTAAATAGCCGTCTCAATGTTTACGACCCCTCTCATGAACTGTTTTGACCCAGTTATGAAGCCGTGAGCAGTGCGGCAGATAACAAACAAATGAGATAGAAAGAGATAGACATATTTTGTTTGTTCCTACGTCGCAAAGTACAGCCGTATTTACGTCTGGTATCTGAAGATATTGAACAGACTTTACATCATTTGTGAAAATTTCAACTGTGCAGCTGTTTTTGTAAAAAGATTTTTGTCCTTACGTAACGGAACACTAATAAGCTTTTATAAATGACGAACGTCAACCATCCATTTCTTACTTTGAAAATACATAATATAACATATGTTTTTCTTATGCTTAAAGAAATTGTCAAAAAGGTAAAATCCCTTTCTCTGTGCGAGCGGGTGGTGGGTGGTGGGTGTAAATACTAACCAACTCTCTGGTACTGCTCCCGCGCGGCGCGCACTCGGCCGCGGCGCGCGCGCGACTGTCCGTTAGTAAGCGTGAGGAAGCGCACACGTGCGGTTAGTTCACTACTGACGTACTACACGACTAGCGGTGTTCATTGACTTGTATACATATCAAATTATACATTCGTATTACATACTATTCAATTATGTTTACTTTATTTTGATTTATCTATGTAAATAAGTTAATAAGTTCGAAGTAGGTTTCTTCATATCTGCCCAAAGAGCATCCCTTGCATTAGAGCATTTCCCCACATGTTTAACTAAACTTTAATTATGATTAATAAATATTTCCTGTCATTCCAAACTCCATTACCTTTGTCAAAATATTGAACTTTTCTGTGAAAATAAGCTTTCTTATTTTCATTTTAATCTTTACATTGGCTCAATCGCTCAACGCGCCAAACTAATTAATTAGGTAAGACAATGTGTAGTATAGATACTGTGAAGGTGTGCTAAGGCACCACGCACCTCGGAGTCGTCGTCCAGCAGCTCCTCCTCCACCACCTCCGCGCGGTACTCCAGCAGCAGGTCGCGCAGCGGCTTGGAGTCCAGCTCGCCGCACACGAACTCGTGCTTCAGCAGCTCCGTCGACGTCGGCCTCTTCTCAGGATCCTGTACACCGAAAACATTCATCATCGTCAACATCGTTACTATCATTATCAACACCATCATCATCACAACAGTAACACCTAGTAGTCTAAAGCATTGGCAAAACCATTGACCTACTTTGATCCTAATTAATCACCTTGTCTATAGCCGACAACTTCCTGGCATGGTCGGGATGGCTCCATTTACCATTTACCCACCTTAACTGACGCCTATGCCACGAAAACGTTGGACGGCTTGACCCACCAATCGCGACGACTGCTCCAGAATTGGCGGGTCGATCTTCTGTATCTTCAGCAGTTTACACAGAACCTTGTCTAACGCCTTGTTAAAATCCATTGGCTCCATTAACCCCTTTTGTTCAACCCACCTTGTATTTGTATTTACCCACCTTGATCAACGCCTAAGCTACGAAGACGTTGAACGACATTGCCCCACCCATGGCGAGGACTGCTACCCTCCTTATCCGACACCTTGGTAAAGTCCTTCGGCCCAATTGACTCACCTTGACCAACGCCTTGGCCACGAAGTCGTTGAAGGCCTTGCTCCACCGCGACGGCTGTTCGAGGCTGGGCGGGTCGCTCTTTTGTATCTTTAGCAGTTGCTAAAAACCATTGACGCCATTGACCCTCCTTATCCAACACCTTGGTAAAGTCCTTCGGCCCAATTGACTCACCTTGACCAACGCCTTGGCCACGAAGTCGTTGAAGGCCTTGCTCCACCGCGACGGCTGTTCGAGGCAGGGCGGGTCGCTCTTCTGTATCTTTAGCAGTTGGCAAACACCACTGACTCCATTGACCCTCCTTATCCAACACCTTGGTAAAGTCCTTGGGCCCAATTGACTCACCTTGACCAACGCCTTGGCCACGAAGTCGTTGAAGGCCTTGCTCCACCGCGACGGCTGTTCGAGGCAGGGCGGGTCGCTCTTCTGTATCTTTAGCAGTTGGCAAACACCACTGACTCCATTGACCCTCCTTATCCAACACCTTGGTAAAGTCCTTGGGCCCAATTGACTCACCTTGACCAACGCCTTGGCCACGAAGTCGTTGAAGGCCTTGCTCCACCGCGACGGCTGTTCGAGGCAGGGCGGGTCGCTCTTCTGTATCTTTAGCAGTTGGCAAACACCACTGACTCCATTGACCCTCCTTATCCAACACCTTGGTAAAGTCCTTGGGCCCAATTGACTCACCTTGACCAACGCCTTGGCCACGAAGTCGTTGAAGGCCTTGCTCCACCGCGACGGCTGTTCGAGGCAGGGCGGGTCGCTCTTCTGTATCTTTAGCAGTTGGCAAACACCACTGACTCCATTGACCCTCCTTATCCAACACCTTGGTAAAGTCCTTGGGCCCAATTGACTCACCTTGACCAACGCCTTGGCCACGAAGTCGTTGAAGACCTTGCTCCACCGCGACGGCTGTTCGAGGCAGGGCGGGTCGCTCTTCTGTATCTTTAGCAGTTGGCAAACACCACTGACTCCATTGACCCTCCTTATCCAACACCTTGGTAAAGTCCTTGGGCCCAATTGACTCACCTTGACCAACGCCTTGGCCACGAAGTCGTTGAAGGCCTTGCTCCACCGCGACGGCTGTTCGAGGCAGGGCGGGTCGCTCTTCTGTATCTTTAGCAGTTGGCAAACACCACTGACTCCATTGACCCTCCTTATCCAACACCTTGGTAAAGTCCTTGGGCCCAATTGACTCACCTTGACCAACGCCTTGGCCACGAAGTCGTTGAAGGCCTTGCTCCACCGCGACGGCTGTTCGAGGCAGGGCGGGTCGCTCTTCTGTATCTTTAGCAGTTGGCAAACACCACTGACTCCATTGACCCTCCTTATCCAACACCTTGGTAAAGTCCTTGGGCCCAATTGACTCACCTTGACCAACGCCTTGGCCACGAAGTCGTTGAAGGCCTTGCTCCACCGCGACGGCTGTTCGAGGCAGGGCGGGTCGCTCTTCTGTATCTTTAGCAGTTGGCAAACACCACTGACTCCATTGACCCTCCTTATCCAACACCTTGGTAAAGTCCTTGGGCCCAATTGACTCACCTTGACCAACGCCTTGGCCACGAAGTCGTTGAAGGCCTTGCTCCACCGCGACGGCTGTTCGAGGCAGGGCGGGTCGCTCTTCTGTATCTTTAGCAGTTGGCAAACACCACTGACTCCATTGACCCTCCTTATCCAACACCTTGGTAAAGTCCTTGGGCCCAATTGACTCACCTTGACCAACGCCTTGGCCACGAAGTCGTTGAAGGCCTTGCTCCACCGCGACGGCTGTTCGAGGCAGGGCGGGTCGCTCTTCTGTATCTTTAGCAGTTGGCAAACACCACTGACTCCATTGACCCTCCTTATCCAACACCTTGGTAAAGTCCTTGGGCCCAATTGACTCACCTTGACCAACGCCTTGGCCACGAAGTCGTTGAAGGCCTTGCTCCACCGCGACGGCTGGTCGAGGCAGGGCGGGTCGCTCTTCTGTATCTTTAGCAGTTGGCAAACACCACTGACGCCATTGACCCTCCTTATCCAACACCTTGGCAAAGTCCTTGGGCCCATTTGACTCACCTTGACCAACGCCTTGGCCACGAAGTCGTTGAAGGCCTTGCTCCACCGCGACGGCTGTTCGAGGCAGGGCGGGTCGCTCTTCTGTATCTTTAGCAGTTGGCAAACACCACTGACTCCATTGACCCTCCTTATCCAACACCTTGGTAAAGTCCTTGGGCCCAATTGACTCACCTTGACCAACGCCTTGGCCACGAAGTCGTTGAAGGCCTTGCTCCACCGCGACGGCTGTTCGAGGCAGGGCGGGTCGCTCTTCTGTATCTTTAGCAGTTGGCAAACACCACTGACGCCATTGACCCTCCTTATCCAACACCTTGGTAAAGTCCTTGGGCCCAATTGACTCACCTTGACCAACGCCTTGGCCACGAAGTCGTTGAAGGCCTTGCTCCACCGCGACGGCTGTTCGAGGCTGGGCGGGTCGCTCTTCTGTATCTTGAGTAGCACTCGCATGGGCGTCATCTCGTGGTTGGGCGGCTCGATCTGCGCGAACTCGATCAGCGTTATACCCAGCGACCAGATGTCCACCTGGAATGAGACAACACACGTTGTAAAATACCAAACAGTAACGTTAGCAATAACATTTTTTAACAAAAAATAGAATCGACTCAAAACGCACTAAAAAGTGAATAAAATTTTTTAACAAAAAATAGAACCGACTCAAAACGCACTAAAAAGTAAAAAATAATTGTATCATTTAGTTGCTTTAATTTACTTAAGCATATCTATGAAGTTGGTGCCAGCAAGTTTAAGGAAGATTTATTTAACATAGTAAAGCAGTTTGTGAGTTATAGGTAATGGCCTTAAAGTAGAAACCTTGGCTGGCACCGACTCCTAGATATGCTTAAGTAATTTAAAGCAACTAAATGACACACTTATTTTTTACTTTTTAGTGCGTTTTGAGTCGGTTCTATTTTTTGTTAAAAAATTTTATTTCTTACTTTTTAGTGATTTATCGCCACGTAACTTACTCGTACTATACTGTCATAGTATATTATATTATATTATTATACGGCACTTGTAGCCAAAAAGCTACCGATATTTACACTATAACCGAAATCGCTGCAAGTATGCCTATAAAACTTGAAGAGTTCCTTCAATTTCCCCAGGTTAGGATCTGATGATATCATCATCAGATCCTAACATGATGACAATGGGACCACCTTGGAAGTATGCCCTTTCTAATAAAAAGAAATAAATCAAAATCCGACAACTCTGTAAAAAGTTATGCGTGGTCATACATAAAAAAAATATATATATACGTGTCGAATTGAGAACCTCCTCTGTTTTTTTTCGTCGGTTAATAAAATAATAAATAAAAACAATAAATGTGTAACATAATAACAGAAGTTACAGTTAGTAAAATTATGAAAGGGATGCTTAGACAGTTTGGACTTGTAGATAGAATGTATAAAAGGAGATTAAGTAAAGAGATTTATGAGGCGAGAGTGAATGGAAATATTGGCAGAGGAAGACCTAGGCGAATGTTCCTGACCAAATTCAGGACATTTTAAAATACGGCCAGGTAAAGAGTATTCTAAAGAAGAGAGAACTTGTATGATAGGATTGGGTATTTGACTCAATTTATTGTATTGGTTTATTATAAACTAGGATAAAAATAATAACGTACGCTGCAAAAATAATAAAAATCCGATAAAGATCTGCAAAGTTACATGTACTTAAAAGTTTAGAGTAGGGGTCTTCTGTCCTTTTCTCGCAAAACGATATACTGTAGTGTGACGTCACGTCACATTATAGCTATCTCCGTCTAATCAGAAATATTCAAATGCTTATAACTTTTTATTTATGTGATCAATTTAATTAGTTTTATCATATTTTGTTTATCATAGAATCAAGTTTCAAAAAATAAATTTAAAGTCTAATATTTTGATTAGTTTCAAATACCCAATTAATGAGAATGGAATAAGCTGAGGAAGTATGCAAGGGCTACCTTATAGCTTACGTACCTTGAAGTCGTAAGGGTTGTCGCGGAAGGTCTCGCACAGCACCACCTCGGGCGCCATCCAGTACGGCGTGCCGATGAACGTGTCGTGCTTCTGTAGCGTCGACTTGTTCTTCGCCGACACGCCGAAGTCCGCTGTGATAGAGACATAATATCAATTATTAGTAACATACGAGTAATTACTACGAGGCAGACTTGTTGCCTAGTGAGCCAATGCGGCTTCGACCACGAGGCCGAATTCTGGGTCAAGTAATTGAAATACTCTCGAGTTTTTCCTTTTTTGACGTGACTACGTCTTATAATTCGATAGAGCCGGCTGCACGCACGAAAAAACATGACGTCATGCGTCGTTACCTCGCTTTGAGGCGTTCCATGTAAGGCTTGAAGTTTAAGCGAGAGCGCGGAACGAGTGACAAAGAAGCACAATCGGCCTTTGCGTTCGGCAGCGTTCGACATGCGTCTATTAAATATAATTATTAAATATATTAATTTTTAATTTAAAATTAATATATTTATAAATTAATATATTTATTATAAATTTATTAAATCAAAATCAATTATTTTATTGATTTAAATTATTTACAATTATTAATTTAAATTAATATTTATAAAAATATACTTAAATTAAAAATTTTAATAACCAATTAAATGCTACCATTCCATCAGTATTTTCTTAAGACGTTGTCACGTTCAACTATCGTCAGTAAACCGACTTTACAGACAACCAATTTTTTTTTTCAAAGTTTTCAGTCAATTCCAAGATCGCATTTTGGAAGTCGGTGGTATTACGCCCCCGCAGGAGGATTCGCTGACTTTTAGGATTGCTTTACAACCAGCGTGCGTTGTAAAGCAATGCGTAATTGTCCAGCCACAAAAGAGCAGGTCTTACCCAACTTGACCCCGCCGGTCATGGTGGCCAGCACGTTGCCGGCCTTGAGGTCGCGGTGGATGACGCGGCGCGCGTGCAGGAACTGCAGCCCGCGGCACATCTCGCGGCACACGTACGCGATCTGCGCCTCGCTCAACCCCTTCTCCAGCTCCGACATCACCGAGTCTAACGCGCCGCCGTCGCAGTACTCGAGCAGCATCTGCAAGTGCGTTTACTTTATGTCTGAAAACTCTACCACCCTATACTAAAGCCAAACTCGATTGAGAATGCTTGTCAACAAACAAATTTTAAATGAAGGTAGAAAATGCAACACATTTTATGCCTAATAAATTTAAAATTATGTTTTGTTATTATAATAAATCTTATTTAAAAGATATTGAATATATTAATTATTTTTAAGCTTACTAATCTAACTTTTTGTCATGAATTGGTCATTAAATAGTTAATTAAAAAAAAAAAGGTGTAAAGTCACTAGTGATTTCTACTTCATTTTTAATTTGTTTGTTGACAAGCATTCTCAATCCAGTTTGGCTTTAGTATGGTTATTGAAATAAAAATGATCCCAATATAGCTTCTTTAGCGACCCTTATTTTTATAAACGGGATCGCATTCTATTCAATAAAGCAATAAAAGCTTAAAAAGGTCAGGGCTATATCTTCATTCTGTAATAATTTTCTAAACATAATATTGCACACAATCAAATGCCTTACTCAAGTCACACAGATGCGATTTAGTACGGGTTTATATGGCGGTTCAAACGAAATATTAGTTCGGTCGAGCAACTCACCCACAGCCGGTTGTCGATGAAGTACGCCTCGTGCAGCTCGACGACGTTGGGGTGTCGGCACTCGGAGAGGATGTCGATCTCCACCGTGAAGTCGGCGAGGTCATCCTCGTTGTCCAGCACGCACATCTTGGCGGCGGCCAGCTGTCCGGTGGTCTTGTGCTGAGCTTTGTACACCTGCCATAAACAAAAAACAACTTTACAGCGCTTGTATTCCCTTCACTTTTTATCACAGTGTTCCATGACCGGATCGCTTGTATTATTGCCATAGGCTCTATGCAGGATCAGAGCAGCGATCCGGGAAATTTGGAGGAATGCAGAAGCATTGTCAGAGGGGAAGAAAAAACTGAAAAGAGGTCAGAACGATTCTCCAAGGGCGCCCTCGTGAGACACAAATATCGGCTTTGAGGGACGTCTCGAATGGTCGTTTGGCTTGAGAGTGTATCACGCCTGACGTCCTTGTGACCGTGGATGAGATCTACGTTCGGATGTCGTTGTAAATGGGGGATCTCGTCTGCGCCGGCGTAAATGCTGTGTTGTTTGTGAAAGTGTGTCTTTGGTGACAGTCGTCGTCAGGGTATATGCTGAGAGAATGTTACCTTTCCGAACGCGCCATCGCCGAGCTCGCCGATCATGTCCCAGTGCTCGGCGGGGTCGCAGTTGTCTCGGATGTTGCTGAACACCTTCTTCTTCTTGGCGTCATTGCCGCCGCCGAGGTGCAGCACCTGGGTAACAAAATACAATGATATATTGACATGCCTAGAAACAAAAATCTTAGCATTCCATGTATTCACCGTGCAAGTGCGTTTCTACTGTGTAACCAGATAACCAAACCTCGTTTAAGTTCATTTGTTAGGTTAGGTCATTTGTTTGTATATTTGTTCACTTTCACTGTATGTTTGTTGATCACAGAACGGTAAGCTCAAATAGTAAATTTAATATATTGGAAAAAGACGAAAATGTCTGGTCAAGGTATCGAAATAATTACATCTGGGCTTTTACACATAGTGTTGTCTATAAATTTTGGACGACCTTCCTTGGCTCAGTTGGTAATGCTTTGCCTTACAATAGAGAGGTCCTATGTTCAATCCGTTACTTAACATCAGGTCGAAGTCAAGGGTTCACTGTGGCAAGTGGCTTCGTAAAAACGTAAGGATTTAACATCTCTTCCAAGATACTTCCAAATAAATTTTTCCTAGAATTATTTAAAATATCAAAATAAATTTTTCCTATAGTTATATCATCATATGAAATGAATGGGCTTATTTTTAATCGACGAAAAAAAACGGAAGAGGTTCTCAATTCGACACGTATATTTTTTTTATGTATGACCACGCATAACTTTTTACAGAGTTGTCCGATTTTAATTCCGATAATTATTTTTTTATTAGAAAGGGCATACTTCCAAGGTGGTCCCATTGTCATCATGTTAGGATCTGATGATGATATCCTGGGGAAATTGAAGGAACTCGTAAAATTTTGGAGGCACGCTTACAGCGGTTTCGGTTTTTATCTCAGTATCGGTAGCTTTTTGGCTACAAGTGCAGTACAATATACTTGTGACAGTATAGCGCGAGTAAGTTGCGTGGCGATAAATCACTAAAAAGTAAGAAATAAAAATTTTTAACCAAAAATTGGTTGCAACTAAATGACACAGTTATTTTTTACTTTCAGACGTTTTGAACGTTCTATTTTTTGTTAAAACAATGTATATACGAAAGGACGTACCTTTTGAGAATGGTAAAAAAGCATGGTTGTGAATTTGTGTCTTAAAATTTTTAACGCCCCCCCGCTGCTTTGGAAAGAGAGAATATATTTTTATAAATATTAATTATAAATTATATAATATAATTAATTTTACGACTCCGTGGCGCAGTGGTATTATATTTTAAATTTATAATAAATATATTAATTTTTAATTTAAAACTAGTTATATTTAAAATTATAATAATAAATAAAGAAATAGAATAAAGAATATATAAAATTTCCCTGTCACAATGTTAGTTACCGTACTCCTCCGAAACGGCTTTACCTATTTTTACCAAATTTTGTAATCAGCAGATCTGACAATCGGCTGCTATCTATTTTTCATACCCCTAAGTGATAAGGGTTGTCCACCCCTAACGTTGTATTTTAATTTTTTGGACTATTTTTTTATAATGTGGCATTAAAAAATACATACAACCCTAAATTTTCACCCCTACACGATTAACACCTATATAAAAAAAATGCGAATCAGCTGCGAATTAGCACTAGGCTCTCAACCTATGCACGGCGCCTCATCGGTCTTTGCTCATGCGCGCCGCTCCCCTGATAACCTAGACAAGCTGATAGTGGTGGGCAGGTGAGGGGAAAGAGAGGGAATTAGCCGCTGGTCAGATAAGTGATGTAAGCCTCCCTACACCGTAGAAGAGTAGAGGATTGGCAGATGGAAGGAGATTGTGAACACCATAACGAGGACACTGCAGTGTGGACACGACCTTCAGTATTGAAGAAAACGACGAAGAAGAAGAAGAAAAAAAATGTTTTCTAGAAATAATATACATGGCAAAACAACGTTTGCCAGGTACCGCTAGTATATATATATAATATATATTATATAACTAGCCCGGGTATAGCCACGCTATCGATATAGGCGTATCGCCAGGCGATTTAACATTCTGGTACGACATCGTGCAGAAACCAAAAGGGCTCTACATACTACTCCTAACAAGTTAGCCCGATTCCATCTTAGATTGCATCATCACTTATCATTAGGTGTTATTTCAGTCAGACACTTGAATATTAACAGGACTCAGTAAGTTAGTCAGGAAGTCAGTTAGTTAATGTTGATAACAAGGTCACATTCTCGCATTATTTCTCGTGATCTTCCTCTATCGCTGGCCTGCATTACAATATCTTCGGGCAACCTTTGGGGGCAGAGCCTTGTCTCGTCCTTGCCTCTCAGATAGAGACGCGCCACTCAAAAACGAACCTTATTACATGCACCATAAAGTACAAGAGGACAGAGGAAACTTGGTGCGGTAAGTATACGTGCACAGGCAATAGGTGTTTGGTATAAGTTATAAAAAGATAATTGTAAATATTTATTTATCTGTGACAAATAAAGGTGAGAGTTCGTAATCGACCGCAGTCGACGACTGACTTCTACGTATTTTTTGAAACGACGTATCGCTTGCCACGAATCCTCGTTCGCGCCATAGTTAATATAAAATAATAATGACGGCCGAGTGGCGCAGTGTGTAGTGATCGTGCTTCTGCGACCATAGCTGTGGGTTCGATTCCCACATTTGAAAAATGTTTGTGTGATGAGCATGGGTGTTTTCCAGTGTCTGGGTGTTTATCTAAATATTATAAGTATTTATGTATAATATATATAAAATATTCATCAGTTATCATAGCATCCATAACACAAGCTACTTATGAGTAAGCTTACTTTGGGGCTATATAGCGATGTGTGTAATTGTCCTATAATATTTATTTATCTAGACTAATATTATAAAGAGGTAAAGTTTGTAAGTTTGTAAATAAAGTTCCGTCGGGGCTAACATTCGGAACTACTGATCCGATTTTAAAAATTCTTTCACCAGTAGAATGCTACGTTATCGGTGAGTGTTATAGGCTATATTTTATATTTGTATTGTATATATTACCCGAGTTAGCACAGTTTTTGTCGCGCGAGTCGGAACGTTAAATTTATTAAATTCAGCTTTAGACGCGTACGCTGCCTTAGATATTGGATATAATTGAAAAAATTGTATGAAAACTTTATGCATCTTAAAAAGTTCTTATATTATCTTTTATATTACTTTTTGTGTTTTAAAAAATCATTTAATTCATATGCTTAAGTTTACGTCATTATTTATAGAACTAAACTTAAATCCTTATCAAAATAAATTATTTAATAATCACAAAGATATTATAGAGATAAGATTTGCCTTTTACAGTATGTTAACTAGTTATATAGTTTCCCGTAGTTAGGCCCGGATTGGATTTTCGTAAGAATAGCGGGATAGCGGTATTTAGAGCCTAGGTTTTAATCCAGGGAATAATTTATCTCCATCCCACAACCAAATTGATTCAGAACTTGTGACGTGTGTAAAATAAAAAAAAGACATGTGGCACTCGGAGACTGCCGCGGTAAAGCTATTGCATAGCATTTTTTATCAACTTATGTTTACCTACCGACGTCATCGTGACCGTGGCCTAGCGGTAAGGCGCTCTAAGTGCCTGGATTGTCAGAGAGACGGGGGCTCGAATCCCGTCGGTTCCGCCAATTTTTTTTTAAGCGTGATACTTCAAAAAGCACTTAGAGCGCCTTACCGCTAGGCCACGTTCCCCGATGACGTTGTTGCCGAAATTGTACTTTTGATATTATGTTTTTGATACTGTATTTAGGTTTTTTCGTTACGGAATTTCTGGATTCGGTCTCCACGCTCAAGGCCCGCGATAGAAGCTATGCAATAGCTTAACAAAAAATATTTATTAGTGTGATTGTATACCAGCCTCGATCTCCTGACTTGGGCCAGCTTGTCGTATGAGTCATTAATAAATAATAGTCATCTAAAACTACCTACTCGCGTTATCACTGCGGCGGGCTTCCGTCCACATCCACACGATAATATAACTACTAGTTCACTGCATATACTAACTGCGGTTGTTGACTACTCTACGTCACTCCGACATCGAATGGATATAATTTTTCATTACTTTATGATAAAGTAGAATAAAAGTATTGACGTACGGAGAAAATAAAATTAAATTCCGCCAAAGACATCCAAAGTTATAAGCGCTTAAATCTTGGTGTAGGAATCTACTATCTCTCTTTCTAGCAAAATGAGAATTTGGACACAGCTACTAGGGCGTTACAAATTTTGACGACATAGTAATGTATCGGGTGCATTCCAGTAGTACCCCATACCGTAGTTCTATAGAACTGTTGGGATACTTTACGGGCTGTCAAATTATATCCCAACAGTTCTATATAGTACTGTAGTATAGTTTTTGTTCTTCACTTTACTTATACCATATAAGTTATAAACTTTATATTATTTTAATTGATATTTCATTTTGTTTTTAATAAAACATGTCCCTAGCGACAAAGGGTAAGTTTTTAAAACCAAGTAGTTGTCGTGTCTTAAAATATTCTCTTATTTTAGAACTTACAGGGGGACACATTTTACTACTTTGGAAGTATCTTTCGCGCAAACTATTCAGCTTAGAAAAAATGATATTAGAAATCTCAATATCATTTTTATTATATTTACCTAGTAGTTTCCGTAAACGTAGGATCTTGAAATTTGGTACGAAGTAACGTTATATAGTATAGATAATGGAAAAATTACGAAAACTGTAAATTTTTAGTTGCATCGTATAATAATCATGCTTTTAATAATTTACACTTACCCTCTTTTCTCATAAACGCGTAAAGGTGTTAACTTGAAATTCATATCAAAAACCTGGCTCTATAATACCTTTAAGCTGTAACAAAATAAAACTTCTATGTCAACACAATCAAAAGATATAGCAACATAAGCCGCATATTTAACTGTCTACTACTCGCAGCAAGTCTTAGAATGTTGAAATTTCGCTTCGCAAGTAATGTTCAGGAATAATTCCGAAAACCTTGAAATTTACGGAACCCTCGATGCGCGAGTCCGACTCGCACTTGTATCTACGCGATTACTCGGAGACGGCTGGACCGATTTGAAAAATATTTTTCTTTGAAATAGTATACCTCCAAATTCTCATAGTCATAATTTCAGGATAGTGGTATCCTGGGGAACTCTTCAAAATTTATAGCCACAAATGCTGCGGTTTAGGTATTTTATATTTAGATAAATCAGTAAAAAATGTGAAATAATTTTTTTTAATAAAAAAATATAAAACCTACTTGCAATATGTAATGAATTAAAAAATAATTGCGTTGTTCAGTAAGTACCTAATTAATTTTCCTTAAACTTGAATATTAATTTTTAGTGGATTAGGAAGTCGGTTTTTTTTACTAGAGGAAGCCCGCAGTTTCACCCGCGTAGTTTTTATTCCCGTGGGAATGTGGCCTATATGTTATGCTGATATGTTTATTTATTTTTTTTTATCGAGTACAAGTTGGCCCTTGACTGCTATCACACCTGATGTTAAGTGATGATGCAATCTAAGATGGAAGCGGGCTAACTTGTTAGGAGTACGATGAAATCCACACTCCTATCGGTTTCTACACGAGATCGTACCGGAACGCTAAGTCGCTTGGCGGTACGTCTTTGTCGGTAGGGTGGTAACTAGCCACGGCGAAAGCCTCCCACCAGCCAGACCAAGACAAATTAAGAAAAATCCCAATCTGCCACACCGGGAATCGAACCCAGGACCTCCGTCTTATGAATCCACCGCGCATACCACTGCGCCACGGAGGTCGTCAAAAGCTATAATATTGTAAAGTTTTATCAAAATCCACACAATAGTTTATGCGTTAAGAAGTAACACATACACACACACAAACATTTATAATAGTAGTATGATTTAAAAAAATCCTCTACACGAGATATCTCTTCGTGCGCATCTTAGGCTTACAGGGATCACAGAGCGAACTTCGTTGCGTCACTCATCAGGCTAATTAAATGAGGGACAGCGCAATCAGACACATCAGGCGGTGTACCTGCGCACGCATGCGGTGGGAAGGCAACGCCGGGTCACGGCGCATGGTCATCCGATCAGCTGTGACGGCCCGTTACTGACTTTCTATGTGACTCGAATGAGCCCTCTCGATAGCACCGCGTAATATATTAATAGGGTATTTAGGTAAAAAAATTTACTTTGTTATAAACTAGAATGAAAATAATAAGGTACAATGAAAACCAAATTAAAATCCGACAAAGTTACAGGCACTTAAATCATGGATTAGGTCTTCTGTACCTTTCTTCATCATCATCATTATCAGCCTATTAACGGCCCACTACAGGGCCAGGCCTCCCTCCTTATAGGAGAGGGGATATGGAGCGTACACCCACCACGCTGCTCCAATGCCGGCTATTATATAATTTTGGCTACTAGTGCCGTATAATATAATTATTATGACAGTATAGTACGAGTACGTTACGTGGCGATAAATCACTAAAAAGTAAGAAATAAAAATTTTTAACTAAAAATAGAACCGACTCAAAACACAATAAAAAGTAAAAAATAACTGTGTCATTTTAGTTGCTTTAATTAATTAAGCATATCTATGAACTCGGTGCTAGCCAAGTTTAAGGAACATATTTTACGTAGTAAAGCAGTTTGTGGGTTCTAGGTAACGTCCTTAAAGTAGAAACCTTGGCTGGCACCGACTCCTTGATATGCTTAAGTAAATTAAAGAAACTAAATGACACAGTTATTTTTTACTTTCTATTTTTTGTTAAAAATTTTATTTTCGTCGGTTAAAAATTGGTAAAGAGATCTAAAAACCTGAGAAAGGACGGAGCTGGGGCATTCGCTAATAAGAAAGATAGGGACACTTTCTATAGTTACAATGTTAACTAATAATTTAAACATAGTTAAGAATAAAGACGGATCCGACTCGTGGTCGTGGGAGGCTTTAGCCTAGTTTACCACCCTACCGACAAACACATACGGCCAAGCGATTTAGCGTTCCGGTACGTTATAACGATAAAACAGAAACGTGTGTATTTCACCATACTCCTAACAAGCTAGCCCGCTTCTATCTTACATTGCATCAAAACTTTTTACAGTCCAGGACTAAAAGACACTGACCATTTTTCATACATCGCTGGGCCCAAAATTTGATAAACCGTTACAATGTCCAAATAAGTGTCATTCGCTAAATAATAATATCAATTTTAAACATGTTTAATTTCAGTTTAATAGACAATAGCATAATCAAGATATGAGCACAAATACACGAGTTAGGTTATGTGGGTTATTTTTTTTTTATCGACTACAAGTTGGCCCTTGACTGCTATCACACCTGATGTTAAGTGATGATGCAGTCTAAGATGGACGCGGACCAACTTGTTAGGAGAGGGACGAAAGTCCACGCCCTTTTCGGTTTCTACACGACATCGTATCGGAACGCTAAATCGCTTGGCGATACGTCTTTGTCGGTAGGGTGGTAACT
Source organism: Mycalesis mineus (assembly GCA_034621355.1). Lineage (NCBI taxonomy): Eukaryota > Metazoa > Arthropoda > Insecta > Lepidoptera > Nymphalidae > Mycalesis > Mycalesis mineus. The sequence goes on along the minus strand of CM067906.1, from coordinate 132,690 downwards.
TGCCACGGCGAAAGCCTCCCACCAGCCAGACCAAGAAATTAAGAAAAATCTCAATCTGTCCCGCCGGAAATCGAACCCAGGACCTCCGTCTTATAAATCCACTGTGCATACCACTGCGCCACGGAGGTAGTCAAAAGTCGTACATATATTTGACATATTCGCACCCTCAGTAATATAAAGGCACAAGTCAAAATTTTACAAAATCGAGATTTTAAATGCTAAGGGCACAAAATGAAATTCTCTATCGGTTAGCTCCGACAGCGGGAGAAAAAGGACAATAATTACTGAGTTATTACATTTGTGCCTCTCTCACACTCCCCTACCCTGCATCCCGATTTTACTGCTACAAGGTGATATTCAGTATTGTGCCCTTATATGACGAAAAAAAGGTAAGTAATGTTCTGAAAATTTTGTATTATAAAGAATACTTTCTGATTGGGCCGTTATATTGCACAAAATGTTGTCAATTAGTGGTTCTTATCCTTAAAAGACCACTCTATCGCTAAAAAGCAACGATGTTAAAAGAATATATATCTTACTAGTTCATTATAACACAAAAAAATATATTACGTTCGATGGCACAATTTACTATAGGCCCTTATTAACACTTATAACTTGAACTTTTTTCTAAATTCTGTCTTTAAAATAAACAGGAAAATTAAAAAGTTTTGATTAATATCAAAATTGAATTAATACAGGTTCATCAAAAAGATGACATTTATTTTATATTTGTGTTAAATATTATAATTTTGTAGAAAACTCGAATCCCGACCAAGAAAAATAACGAATTTACCAGAACCACCAAATCAGCATAGAATGGATTGCAGTGAAGATGATCCATAATTAATCGAAAATGTAAATTGACTTTAACATGGCTTAAATTTAAATTAGGGTCTTTGATTTATATTACTTGTATATTTTCAGATTCTTCTAAACGAAACTAAAGAGGGTAAGTATGTCATTGAACTGCTATAGTTCAACTAAAATTAAAACTGTTACTCATCAAAAAGGAACTGGTTTCGATGGTCACGATGAGGAAATTCCATAATCGCAATGGACTGCGCCTTTAAGAAGCCACGAAGAAGTAACAGAGAATAGAAATATTATATCTCCTCAGAAGTTAATCACACGCTATTGTTCGTGCTCTCGCTCTTCATCCAGCTCTAATAGCTCCAGTATTTCGAGTTCTAGCTGTAGGAATGGATTATTAGTCTCCCTTACTCTTATTTAATTGCTGTTATGTACTGAAATAGGGAGTATATTGCTCCAGTTTTCTTTGCGTTGTCCAGTGATTTTGTGCTGTGTATGACATTGAGAATTTGAGAATTATTGATGATAAATATTTGATGTTTACAACGACATAAAGGTATAAAATAGTGAGACATTGTTTATACCTTTCAAACTTCTTTATCGTCAAATATTTATCATATTATCGAGGAAATAGAATCTAAAGCTAAAAACAGAAGTATAAATACTTGGGAGTGTTTCTAGACCAGAAACTAAACTGAAAAGACATTGAAACAAAGATTTAAAAATTTACTTACCTTTAGCCAATGCAAACGCATTGGGAAACATGGAGTTTGAAACCACACATAGTGAAATGGCTATACACAACGGTAGTAAGGAGCTCTCTTACCTACGCTTCAATGATAGGGTGGCTTAGGACGCTAGGAAAAGGAGGATTACAAAAATTGCAAAGGCTGTCACTGCTAGCCATCACCGGCAGCATGAACACAAAACCCACCGTAGTCCTGGAGGCGCTAATAGGTATTCCACCGCTTCACCAACACATACAAAAAGAGGCAGCAACAACCTTCTTCAGACGAAAAGTCTGTTATCAATGGCAAGAAACACACACAGGTCTTCTTGATATACTAAAGGTAACAAACACCAACAATCCATATTTCAGATGGATTTGTGAGAAGACAAACCACTATCTAATGGACAAACCTTACAAAATCAACATAAACGAAACCACTTTGAATGAAGCAACACCAGACAGAATAAAGGTATATACTCGTACTTACAGATGAATCAAAATCGGATACAGGAACCGGTGCAGGAGTCCACTGTCAGAAGCTAAATATAAACATCGTACAGGCGCTCGGCAAGAACAATTCTGTCTTCTAGGTGGAATGCGTTAGTATTACAATTGCGGCCAAGGCAATGGTCAGCATAAAGGTAACAAACTTCAATATTATTATACACAGTGTCAGCCAAGCAGCACCTAAAGCTCTAGATAAACACAATACCTCCTCTAAGCTGCTGCTTGACTGTCACAACGCACTTGAGGAACTATCAAAAGTAAACCAAGTAACGGGGTTAAGGTACACAGCGGCAATTTTGGCAACGAAAGGGCAGACGAACTTGCACGACGTGACACAACACTGAAAGTTATAGAATAGTACCATACCTATCAGTGAATAGAAAACCTGGTTACACAAAGACCCCTACAACAAATATGGGCACAAACAACAGGCTGTAAACATATCAAAGAGGCAATACCGTGTCTCGACACACAATTAATCAAAAAACTCGCACAGTTAATCCGTGTAAAGCTTAGAACGGACACAGGACTGATTATAGGGCACTGTCCACTAAACAAACGCCTCTCAATTCTATGTATGACCGACATCCCCCTATGCAGGATATGTCTAGAGAATGACAAGACGCCGATACACGTTATGCTCAGTTGTAGAGGAGTATCGGAACAACGTGAAGCACACTGACTCCAAAGCGACACTCCAAGAGGCAATCGGCGACCTGGGTGGCTTGCTAAGCTGCAGCGAGCTCGGCTGGCTAGAGTGAGCTAGCGGTAGCCTACACCAGGGGATCCACGCACAACGGTCAAGTGCGGAGAAACCCAGAAATAAAGAATGTTGAGGAAATAACCATGCAGAAGGCTTACTTAGAAGCACTTCAACTTAGTTCTGCTAAAAAAAATGATCTCAAAGGCTCTTATTAATGAAAATAAGCAATTGATAGATCCATACTATGCTTCCTATTATAATAGTATGTTATCGTAATTTTAAAAGATTATTAATATTAAAATTATAATGTAATTTCTATTACTTTTTTTACTAGAATTTTAAGGAAAATTCTGTTTAAATTTTTATGTTTATATGGATAATGAATATGAGAAATTTAATTAAATTATTACTTATAATAAACAAATTATTACTTTCAGTTAAATTGTTATTTTATTCATAAAATAGAAATAATGTCAGAAGAATGCAGTTTGTTTTAGTGTAATACGGTACCAATTATATTTAAAACTAAATATTTACACACACTTTAGTCATATACAGGAAGAAACTTAAAAAGGTACTATATTTCATTTGCGTTTTTAAGTACTATATGGGCCTAACTTAAAAATGTTTTTTTAAAAGCTTGTAATTTAAAAACTATTATAAGTATTTTTATTATTTTTATGCCTACTTATAAAGTAGCTATCAAATAACAAATTTGCCGATTTTCACATTTATAGTTCAAATAGTACGAATTTTATTAAAAAAATAAGCTGATATATTGGAATCCGAAATCTTTAAACGCGATTTCCCAAAAAACTACTTTTTTGGATTGTGCCTCTATATTACTGAGGGTGCGATATATGTACGACTTTGCAATTATCAACCTATTTTTACAGTCTGAATCTGACGAATAATTCAAATTCAATACGTTTTCATTATATTATAATCTAAAAATAGAGATTTAAAGATAATTTATTGGTCAAATTGAATTGATTCAATTCAATTTAATTGAAAGCCATAAGCTTTCAATTAAATTGATGATATGATATTGACATTAAGTAATGAAAATTGAACAATTACCAGTGTTGCCAGTTTCAATTATGCCGTACCCACTATTATGTCATTATTTGCAAAACAAAAACCTAAAATCTATAACATGTTTTTAAATGTGTTTGAAATTGTAAATTCTAATTATTTTTAGTGATTTTGATTTATAAAAGAATAAAGAATTTTTGAAGATACATTTTATTGTTGTAACGTGTTGGGCCCAAAATGGTCAGTCTCCTTTAGTGAATAAAAGAAATAGTTTTAGAGATTTGGTGATGAGTCGCTGTTATGTATAACATATAGATGAACAACACAGTTGTCGACACAGCGGAAGGTGTTAATTAACTCGGTCGTAATTTAATTACTTAATTTCAGTGATTACTAAGTGCGACTGACATTAAGGATGTCATTTTCCTGTTAGTTTTCAAATTGCTAAACAAACAACGAAAATTCGAAAAAACTCAGACTTAATAGCGCTGAATACTGGAAGGTTTAAAAATAAGAATATTTGCTATATTTTTGAAATTTCGGCAGCCTTCGTGGCGCAGCGGTATGCGTATGGATTTATAAGACGGAGGTCCTGGGTTCGATTCCCGAATGGGCCGATTAAGGTTTTTCTTAATTTGTCTTGGTCTGGCTGGCCGACAAAGACGTATTATCGCCAAGCGATTTAGCGTTCCGGTACGATGTCGTGTAGAAACCGAAAGGGGTGTGGATTTTCGTCTAACTCCTAACAAGTTAGCCCGCTTCCATCTTAGACTGCATCATCACTTAACATCAGATGTGAGAGCAGTCAAGGGCCAACTTGTAGTCGATAAAAGAAAAAAAAATGTCCATATGGGACTGGTGGGAGGCTTCGGCCGTTACTAGTTAGTGTAGAAACCGAAACGGTTGTGGATTTCATTTACTTCTAACAAGTTACCCTGCTTCCATCTTAGATTGTGTCATCGACCATAAGGTGAGATAGCTGTTAAGCGCTTAGCTATTTGCTGTCGAGGTATCGAGATCAAATTAATGATGAACTTGACATTCAAGACAGAATTATACCTCAGTTTCGGGTATTAGTCACGCGCACACAAACACACATAATTAAAACATTAGTAGGAAGGTGTCGTGACGTCACTGTCAACATGAAGTCATACTCTTATATAGAAACGGCACAAGTAAAAAATATACAGCGGAGATCGGAATTAAAAAAATTTTTTAACAAAAATTAGAACCGATTCAAAACGCACTAAAAAGTAAAAAATAACTGTCATTTAGTTGCTTTAATTTACTTAAACATATCTATGAAGTCGGTGCCAGCAAGTTTAAGAAACATTTATTTTACGTAGTAAAGCAGTTTGTGGGTTCTAGGTAACGTCCTTAAAGTAGAAACCTTGGCTGGCACCGACTCCTAGATATTCTTAAGTAAATTAAAGCAACTAAATAACACAGTTATTTTTTACTTTTAAGTGCGTTTTGAGTCGGTTCTATTTTTGTTAAAAAAATTTATTTCTTACTTTTTAGTGATTTAACGCCACGTAACGTACTCGTACCATACTCTCATAGTATATTATACGACACTAGTAGCAAAAAAGCTGCCGATACTGAGACAGAAACTGAAGTCACTGCAGGTGTGCCTATAAAATTTAGGCACCGACTCCAAGATATGCTTAAGTAAATTAAAGCAACTAAATGACAGTTATTTTTTACTTTTTAGTGCGTTTTGAGCCGGTTCTATTTTTTGTTAAAAAATTTTATTAACACAATTCTTTGTATAAAATACTTAATTATTTTGAATTAAAAATATCAACATAAACAATAAGCGTTAAAAATTTTAACAATTCCTGTCGACATATCTACCTCACGATTTCACCTGTCAAGATATTTTTTTAGGCATGAATTCTCTCTCCTTAACTCTTGGTTAATGGCTTAATAGGGTATTCACCTAGAACTCTAGTTGTACATAGAAATATGTAGTGTCGCTGCGACACGTCGTCGGCTACGAGCTCGCACATTTAATACACTGCTCGCCCCGCTCCGCCCGTCACTCGGACCACAACGCAACGCTCATATCAAGACGTAGAGTACGCGAGTGTTGAACTAATTGTTATTAACTGTTGTTAGCACCTCATCATTGTCAGCATTTTAACTGCCGACTACAGAACCAGGCCTAACTACTTACTGCTATAGGAGATATGAAGTAGCGTGGTGGGTGTACGCTCCATATCCCCTCTCCTATAAGGAGGGAGGCCTGATGATGATGCTGCTCCAATGTGGGTAGGCGGGCTTAGGATTTAAGGATAGCGTTTGTTTCTTTATTTTTCTAACAATCACTAGCAAAAGTTAATTTTTTTTTATCGACTACTAGTTGGCCCTTGACTGCTATCACACCTGATGTTAAGTAATGTTGCAGTCTAAGATGGAACCGGGCTAACTTGTTAGGAGTGGGACGAAAATCTACACCCCTTTCGGTTTCTACACGACATCGTACCGGAACGCTAAATCGCTTGCCGATACGTCTTTGTCGGTAGGGTGGGAACTAGCCACGGCGAAAGACTTCCACCAGCCAGACCAAGACAAATTAAGAAAAATGTCAATCTGCTCCGCCGGGAATCGAACCCAGGACCTCCGTCTTATAAATCTACCGCGCATACCACTGCGCCACGGAGGTCGTCAAAGATTGCCTCTTCGATCGTGTAGTCAGCTTATGTGGCTGTACATCATGAAGTCCTCTGGGTCGGATTTTAGTATTATAAAATTTTTATTTCTCTGAAAAAATCCTTTATCCAAATCGAAACAGTATTTTTGAGAGCACACACATATATAATCCATCGATCCGGCAGTAATTTTTCGAAATAAATAAACCTATATAGAACTAAGCCGTAGAAAGGCATTTCTGAGCGCTCGAAATCGAAAGTGCTAACATCCTATTCGCCGTAATAGGTTGCAAATAAAAAAAAGACGTGTGGCACTCGGAGACTGCCGCGGTAAAGCTATTGCATAGCATTTTTTATCAACTTATAATTACCTACCGACGTCATCGGGACCGTGGCCTAGCGGTAATTATTGGAAAAAGTCATTAATTTAAAAAAAATACTTTTTTAAATATCACGCTTGAAAGAAAAAATTGCGGAACCGACGGGATTCGAACCCGTGTCTCTCTGGCAATCCGGGCACTCAGAGCGCCTTACCGCTAAGCCACGATCCCCGATGACGTCGTTGCCGAAATTGTGCTTTTGATATTATGTTTTTGATACTCAGGGGGTGTTAGGTTTTTTCGTTACGGAATTTCTGTATTCGGTCTCCACGCTCAAGGCCCGCGATAAAAGCTATGCAATAGCTTAAAAAACTATAAGAAGAAAAACCAATATTTTTGAAAAACCGTAAACACGCAAACATACAAAAATAAGGGTCCAAATGTGGACACTATTTTTGAGGAAATTGCAGACAAACAAACACACATAAATAAGGGTCATCGCAGTAATTTCTCCAAACAAGTAAACGCGTATAGACCAGCGGCGGAAGGGCATTCCTGAGCGCTCGAAATCGAAAGCGTGTCAACGTAGCCTCTGCCGCGCAGAAGTGTGTGTGCTTAGTTGAGTTGCTTACTTATACTAAAGCCAAACTCGATTGAGAATGCTTGTCAATAAACAAATTTTAAATCGACATCGAAAATAACGCTCTTTTTCGCCCCAATGCAACAAAGCAAGCGGTATTTTTATTACTATTTGGAGACCGAGTCTTTTTTTCTAAATGAGATGTTTTTTATTATTATTGTTTTATTTATTTTAAATTAGCCCTTGATTGTAATCACACCTGATGGTAACTGATGGTGCAATCTATGATGAGCAGGCTAACTTGATAAGATTAGGATAAAATCCAGACCACCTTTCGGTTTCTACACATCGTACCCGAACGCTAAATCGCTAGGCGGTACGTCTTGGTCGGTAAGGTGGTATCTAGCCACAGCTGAAGTCTCCCACCAGCCATGTGTCTTCGTGGTTTGCTTTTTACGCTAGACCTATTCGTGATCTTTTTTTTTTTATCAATTACAAGTTGGCCCTTGACTGCTATCACACCTGATGTTAAGTGATGATGCAGTCTAAGATGGAAGCGGGCTAACTTGTTAGGAGTGGGACGAAAATTCACACCCCTTTCGGTTTCTATACGACATCGTTCTGGAACGCTAAATCGCTTGGCGATACGTCTTTGTCGGTAGGGTGGTAACTAGCCACGGCGAAAGCCTCTCACCAGCCAGACCAAGACAAATTAAGAAAAATCTCAATCTGCCCCACCAGGAATCGAACCCAGGACCTCCGTCTTATAAATCCACCGCGCATACCACTGCGCCACGGAGGTCGTCAAAAAGGTCTGAAGCCAGACAGACTAAAACATAGGATCAAAAAAGCAGTTAATCACACCATCATATAACATTCTTCAACAATTCGCCATAGCTCACGGTAAACGCGCGAGACACGTGCGAACCTACTGCTCACCTAACTTCCTGCTCGCCATAACTCGTGCGAGCTTGACAACTAAGCAATGTGCGAGTGACGTCACTTCCGGGACAATATTATTAACTATGGGCCCACTGGATTGACTGTGGCTTCAGTAGCTATAAGATGCTTCCGAAGAGATAACTCGCGTTATGAAAAAATTTTTAACAAAAAATAGGACAAACTCAAAACGCACTAAAAAGTAAAAAATAACTGTGTCATTTAGTTGCTTTAATTTACTTAAGCATATCTATGAAGTAAGTGCCAGCAAGTTTAAGGAATATTTATTTTACGTAGTAAAGCAGTTTGTGGGTTCTAGGTAACGTCCTTAAAGTAGTAATCCTGGCTGACTCCGAGATATGCTTAAGTAAATTAAAAAAATTAAATTTAGTGATTTATCGCCACGTAACGTACTCGTACTATACTGTAAAAAGTTATGTGGTCATATATGTATGTATATATATATATATATATATATATATATATATATATATATATATATATATATATATATATATATATATGACCGCATAACTTTTTACAGTATAGTACGAGTACGTTATATATATATATATTATATACCATGAGAGCATAATCGAAAATGTTTTTCACTTACTACAGTCAGGTAGTTGATTAAAGTCAAGATTTACACCCGATGCTAAGTGAAGATGCAGTGTTAAGATGGCAACAAGCTAACTTGTTAGGAGAAGGATGATATAGTATCCATACCCCTCTTAATTTCTACACGACTTTGTACCGGAACGCTGAATCGCTTACGTACGGTACGTCTTAGTACGTACGTAGTAGTTACGTACGTCAGACCTAGACCAATTAAAAAAATCTCAATCGGTCCAGCGGGAAATCGAACGTAGGACCTCCGTATAAATCCATCGCACATACAAAGAAGCATGATATAAAAAAACAAAAAATAGAACCGACTCAAAACGCACTAAAAAGTAAAAAATAACTGTGGCATTTAGTTGCTTTAATTTACTTAAGCATATCTATGAAGTCAGTGTCACATACTATATTGAATACAGCTTTTCTTAAATAGCACAAAACGTCAGCAACAATTTATTTCTTTAATTGCTGAAGAAAATGTGTCTCCTCTTGTACTTCTAAAATAAGAGAATATTTTTTTAGACACAACTACTACTTGGTTTTAACAACTTAGCTTTTGTCGCAAGGGACATTTTTTTGTTAAAAACAAAATGAAATATCAATTAAAATAATTTAAAGTTTATAACTTATGTGGTATAAGTAAAGTCAAGAGCAAAAACTATACTACAGTACTATATAGAAATATTGGGATATAATATGACAGCACGGAAAATATCCCAACAGTTCTATATAGTACTGAAGTAACTACGGTATGGGGTACTACTGGGATGCACCCACCTATACTAAAGCCAAACTCGATTGAGAATGCTTGTCAACATCATTTTAAAAGCAAATTTAAAATGAAGGTAGAAAATGCAACTCATTTTATGCCTAATAAATTTATAATTAGATATGTTTTGTTATTAAAAAAAATCTTATTTAAAAGATATTGAATATATTAATTTATGTTTTAAGCTTACTAATCTAATTTATTGGTATGATTTCGTCAATAACTAGTTAATTAAAAATAAGTGTAAAATGACTAGTGATTACTACCTTCATTTTTAATTTGTTTGTTGACAAGCATTCTCAATCGAGTTTGGCTTTGGTATAGACCAATTAAAAAAATCCCAATCGGTCCAGCGGGAAATCGAACGTAGGACCTCCGTCATATAAATCTGCGCCACGGCCGTCAAATCATCTTATAAAATATACTAACATAACACGTCTAAATTTGACGCCACCACGGCAAAGTGAGCATAAAAATACAATATTGTGATCATAAATCGAGTTATTTTCAGCTCGTTTTAGCCGAACAACGCAAAATCTTAAATCCGCACACAAACTTTATTATAGGTTTCCCGTGAACACTGATTTAGTGTAACGGTCTTTGAATATCAGGATTTCGGAAAAATAAATACATAAGCGATAATATAAAAATGAATTCCTATTGCCCTTGATCATGCCTTATTTTGAGAACGGCATTGGAGTGGCCACATGACTACTCATGTGGTGTGGTGATTTATCTACATAAAATTTAAAAAAAAAAATTGAACCGACTCAAAACGCACTAAAAAGTAAAAAATAAATGTGTCATTTAGTTGCTTTAATTTAATTAAGCATATCTATGAAGTCGGTGCCAGCAAGTTTAAGGAACATTTATTTTACGTAGTAAAGCAGTTTGTGGGTTCTAGGTAATGTCTTTAAAGCAGGAACCTTGGTTAGCACCGACTCCTAGATATGCTTAAGTAAATTAAAGCAACTAAATGACAGTTATTTTTTAACAGACGAAAAAAAGCGGAGGAGGTTCGCAATTCGACACGTATATTTTTTTTATGTATGACCACGCATAACTTTTTGCAGAGTTGTCCGATTTTGATAATTCTTTTTTTATTAGAAAGGGCATACTTCCAAAGTCGGTTCTATTTATTGTTAAAAAATTTTATTTCTTACTTTTTAGTGATTCATCGACATGTAACGTACTCGTACTATACTGTCACAGTATATTATACGGCACTAGTAGCCAAAAAGCTACCGATACCGAGACAAAGACCGAAATCGCTGTAACCGTGCCTCCAAAATTTGAAGAGTTCCTTCAATTTCCCCAGGATATCATCATCAGATCCTAACATGATGACAATGGGACCACCTTGGAAATATGCCCTTTCTAATAAAAAAAGAATTATAAAAACGTACAATTCTTTAAAAAGTTATGCGTGGTCATACATAAAAAAAATATATATATATACGTGTCGAATTGAGAACCTCTTCCGTTTTTTTTCGTCGGTTAAAAAGAACAGAGACAATGCTTCATGCTACCGCGCGAAATAACCGGTTTACGCTGGGCGCTGGCACAGTTGACAATCTTAGGGTCATGTCAGATCGACACGTTGTTTGCTTGGTTAATTGGAAGCAAATATTGTGACAGCCCTACCAAAATAAGTAACAAATTAGCACATTCTTAAAAATCTTTGCCACTGTACCTTTTATCTTGACGACTTCCGTGGCGCAGTGGTATGCGCGGTGGATTTAAAAGACGGAGGTCTTGGGTTCGATTCCCGACGGGGCAGATTGAGATTTTTCTTAATTTGTCTTGGTCTGGCTGGTGGGAGGATTTCGCCGTGGCTAGTTACCACCCTACCGACAAAGACGTATCGCCAAGCGATTTTAGCGTTCGATACGATATCGTGTAGAAACCAAAAGGGGTGTGGATTTTCGTCCCACTCCTAACAAGTTAGCCCACTTCCATCTTTGACTGCATCATCACTTAACATCAGGTGTGATAGCCACCGACTTGTAGTCGATAAAAAAAATGTACTCATGTGGTGTAGCGACCGCAGACAACCTGTCACAGTGACACTACTTGTATGTATGAATTTATATGGGAACAACGTGTCGTTCACTACGAAAAGTATTTCATAAAAATTCGTACAAACCAGTAGTGTAGTTGAGACACGTTTCTGCGGTCGGCTACAAACTCGGACCAAAGCGATTCAATTTTATTTATTTGTTACAAGTATCCAATACTTTGCATCCCAATAATCCAATCTTATCATTCCATGGATTCATTTGCGAGTGCCGGGTCCACCAAACCGAGTCCAAAACTTGCGGCACGGATTTAGGCTTTTCTTATGGAACAAAAAATTATGAAAATAGAGGAATATTGTGGTTTAGGGTTTTGGTGCGAACGAAGTCGCGGTGGTCCGCTAGTGTAGTATAAATAAATAAATAAATAAACTTATCATAGTGTGAAAATGTTATCTCATTACTCTAACTGATAGTGTGATATGATAGTGGAAGACACAATTTTATCAAAATCTGATAAGCAGTGTTGATAACAACCTGAGAAGAAAGTTGATGATAAATCATTTATCTATGAAAATCTACTTAACTTGATACTATAAGACCATTTTTTACAAGCTTTTATTCAGCTTCACAAGTGTGAAATTTTGCAAGCTAAATTTGACCCACTTCCCAGTTTCTGATAGAGCTGAAATTCTATGCGGCAATCTCGGGAACGAGAGAGCAGATGAACTAGCGCGACGTGCATCAACACTGAAGGTCATAGGACCAAACCCCATAGTCCCTATACCCTTCAGTGAATACAAAACATGGTTACACAAAGACACCTGTAACAGACACGCAAAAATTTGGACACAGACACTTGGCTGTAAACACACCAAAGAGGCAATACCGCGCCTTGACACAAAACTAACCAAAAAACTCACACGGTTAACCTGTGTAAAACTCAGAACGGTCATAGGACTGATCACAGGACACTGTCCTATATTAAATAAACATCTCTCAATTCTAGGCATGACCGATAGCCCTCTATGCAGGGCTTGTCTGGAACACAACAAGACACCGATACACATTATGCTCAGTTGCAGAGGAGTATCGGAACAACGTGAAACATACATAGGCTCCAAAGCGACACTCCAAGAGGCAATCGGTGACCTGGGCGGCCTACTAAGCTTCTGGAGCGAGCTCGGCTGGCTGGATTGAGTCAGCGGGAGCCTACACCAGGGGACCCACGTACAACGGCCACCATGTTGGCCAAGTGCGGAAAAAGTGACAATACAATACTATGATAATATGGACCTGATCTGATCCTGGAGCTGAAAGGTAGCAGTAGGAATTCCACAATAAAACATCACAACCACAAGAAAGAAGAAAGATCACAACCATATCAAGTTTGGGCTTGTTTGATTCTACTTGATGAGACTATTTGAGATAGTCTCGCATTAAGAACTATTGCAAAATAGTTTCATTAATTTCAATTTAGATTCCACTCTTATAGTGGATAGAATAGGAAAAAGTTATAGGTATAGTAGAGCTTTCTGTGATAGAGCTTATCTTGGGAAGTACTGTATGCTTTTTCGTTGTGTATTTGGTACTAGAGGACACCTGCAGTTTCACCAGTATAGTTCACATACCCATGGGAATTTTGGGATAAGACATGGCATATGTGTTATTCTGATATGTAAGCTATATTATTGTAAAGGTTCATTAAAATGCATTCAGTAATTTTTGCATGAAAGAGTAACAAACATCCCTCCTTACATACATACAAATTTTCGCATTTATAAGAATAAACAGGATAATGTCTCACTAAGCTTGCATTGTCTGCCTCGTTGGTCTAATGGTTAGCCTATCTGGCTTCCATAACGGGGTCCTGGGTTTGAATCCTGAGTCGGGTCACGGAATATTTCTGAGTTTTTCATTCTTCTTTGAAATTCTAAGTATGTCAAGCCCGGAGTCGGAAAGTTAGTGGTGCCACCCCCGTGCCTCGGAGAGCATGTTAAGCCGTCGGTCCCGGTCGCTGTCATCAACATCTAATAGTGATTGTTAATAAATGGAACATTATCATCCTAAGCCCACCAACCTACATTGGAGCAGCGTGGTGGGTGTATGCTCCATATCCCCTCTCCTGTTAGGAGGGAGGCCTGAACCTGTAGTGGGCTGTTAAGAGGCTGATAGTCATAAAGAATTGTATTTCCCACAAGATTAAACTTGGGAGTTAATAATTTCTGTATTGCAGAAAGCTAAGCATAATTTAAATACAATTAGTTTTTTTCATCCAATTATCACAAAAACACAAATCCATAATGAATTTGAAACAAAATTAATAACTTTCACTAGATAAAAATGTTAATTAATTTCTGAGCTATTAGTGAAACCAGTCTGTCAAACATGTTTTTCCGCAGGTGTGGGACATTTGCATTCATATTTCAATTTCCTACTTTTTCCTCAAAAAGTGTGGTCCCAATTCATGTTAGATTTAAATCATAACCATCACCAGCTAGTTCTTAGTAAAATAAGCATAAATACCAACAAAAACCTACTACGAAGCAATTTAGTTTTCTGTTACAATAGCATGTAGAAACAGTCTGGATTTTATTCTACTCCTAACAAGTTATTCTGCTTCTGTCTTAGGCCTGTGTGCACCAAGATTTCGGTTATCATAACCAACAGTTAACATAAGCGAACTATTGACCGGTGTACAGATTTATTATAAATAGTAAATTTATGTTAACCATTGGTTATGATAACCAAAATCTTGGTACACACAGACCTAAAAGATTATTATTGGGTTTGCCATGCCTTAACCAGTCCAGAGTATAGAAGTAGGTACAGCCTTGGAGAGGTCTTGGCACCAGGTATTAGGCATGTTCAATATAACAATCTTTTTAGGATGCTGAGGTGCTGTAGTGCTTCAAAAATGTTTACAGATGTGCACATGAACCACTTTTTGCAATAACATACAAAAATCAATATCTGTCCTAAAGCGATTACGCACTAGTAGCAATGGCATCCTAATGCTTCTTGGTGTCCAGCTTCGACTGCCTCATACAAATACATTGTGTGCATTTATAATCATACTAAATATAAAGGCAAAATTTTGCGAGTATGTGTGTGTGTATGTTTGTTTCTTCAACAGCTCGAGCAATTTTAATCAAATAAGGTATGGAGTTAGCTGACATCCTAGATTAACAGTTAGGCTACTTTTATTCCATATTTATGGGGACAGGAATTATGTAGGCGAAACCATGGGCAACCTCTAGTATTAAAATAATTTGGATTATAGCTAACAACACTAACTTAGTAAGGAAAAATTGTTACTAACACACTAATAATGTGTGATAACTGTGTGAATGTGAGGGACTGGTTAGAAAGCGAATGGATCTATCTCCTAGGGGTGGCATATCCAGTACCATTTCTTACTTTTTAATCTTATTGTAATAAATAAAAAAATATTACAGGACAATTACACACATCGCTATATAGCCCCAAAGTAAGCATAGGTAGCTTGCATTATGGGTACTATAATGACTGATAAATATTTTATATATATTATATATAATATACATATAACATATAGATAAACACCCAGATACTGGAAAATATCCATGCTCATCGCACAAACATTTTCCCGGATCTGGGAATCGAACCCACAACCTAGGATGCAGAAGCAGGGTCTCTACCCACTGCGCCACTCGATCATCATTTGTATAATAACTATAACTGTAGCTTTAAAGTTCAAACTTAAAAAGAAGCATTCTACACTCAGCCCTGAGTTTTTATATTTATCACACATCATTATTTGACTCTATTTATCAAAATGATTCTACTAAATACTAATCATTCAAAAATTAATTCACTCTAAATTGTTAAAAAACAGATCAGACAAAAATATTGGATTAATATAAACTGAAATATGGCTACTATACTAGCCATTGCCTGTGTGAATAGAATGTTCAACTTTTCAGGAATTTGTAGATTTTTGGGAATAAATAGGACACCTATGCTAATCTATACTGAAGCCAAACTCGATTGAGAATGCTTGAATGAAAATGAAGGTAGAAATCACTAGTCATTTTACACCTAATTTTTTTAATTAGGCCCACAGGGGTTAATGACAAATTCATGACAATAAATTACATTAGTAAGCTTAAAACCGATTAATATATTCAATATCTTTTAAATAAGATTTTTTAAAATAACAAAACGTAATTTTAAATTTATTAGGCATAAAATGTGTTGCATTATCTACCTTCATTTTAAATTTGTTTGTTGACAAGCATTCTCAATTGAGTTTGGCTTTAGTATAGTATATCATTTATCTACATTTCATTTCTACAGATAACAAACTTTCGCCTTTAAAATAACGACTAATGTGTGACGAATAGACATAAACCCTGCATTCAATGCAATAGTAGAAAAAAGTATGACACAGTTTCAGATGCTAAATTTACAAAATGTACTTAGCTTCTCTACAAAAAAACAAATTCGCTTGGAATGTCACCTAACTGGTATAAATGTATGTTAAATTGCCTAATTACAGTCATTGGCATACTAATCAACTGCTATTCTAATTTTGCTACATCCATAGAGTTCTAAATTGTATTTTAATCAGTATAACTGTAAATTGAGCTACGGTGTTATAATATACAGCCTAAATATTCAAATTTGGAATAAATCCAATAATGTTTGTAGCCCATCGCGGACAGAAGTGAAAATATGCACATATAAACATTACGGGCGGAGCTTAGAGAAACTTGGCGCTTGGCTAATTTAATTAGTGCTATGTACGAAAACGACATCCTAACACGCCGAGACGTACTTTTCGTAATGTTTGAACTATGTGAATGATATGAAAAGTGAAGATATGACCCAGCCTCGCCTTCAGCCGCGTCCTCGAGAAAAAACCTGTTCATCAGTTCTGACTCACCCGTCTCACCTACTGATCTAAAGAACGCAGCTTCCGGGCCGCAATTATAATAATTGAGACCACGTTCGGTCATACCAACTGATTTCCCATAAGTTTTCAACGTTAGAAACCATTTATAAGATTATTATAAAATATTTGTTAGGTGAAAGGGGACATACCTTGCGGAAATTTTAACTGACAGTGAAATGTTATCCTATATATCACTTAGCATATATATAAACACAAAAACACTGAAAACCAGTTCACAAACAGTTTTTACACGAAATAAAGGTCAATTCGCGATATTTTTCTGAGAAACCCGTGTGCGGCGGATAAATGCACTATCCCGTGAAAGACGCCATTTTGATTTCGTCAACTAACGTCATATCACATTAAAAATTAGAATTACTCTATGAAAGTTCATAGACAAAATAGGACTTACCAAAAGGCCGTTTATCCTCTACATTAAAATTTTACATACATTTATCAGGTAACTTGAAAAATTATTCCAGTAAAAACAAAAAGAAAATAATTATAATAATGTGTATTGATTAGGATTATAATTTTATATAGTGTTTATTTTTTTATAATTTTGCTTACTATATTTCATTATCTGTTCTAGGGTTACTAGCAATAAAAATAGTCCCTTAAATGTAGTAAACTATTTAAAAATATAAATATTGCTTCTTGTATCTTTATATAGAGTGGCGTTATTAAAAAAATACTTTAAAAAAATGTAAATAAGGTTAGTTGAAAGTAGAACTTATTAATTTTACAAATATTAGCCCTGCCTTTGGTACAGCTAAAGAGATCCTTCACACGCTATGTATCAAATTCTTGCTCGATGCGTTTCATAAGCATAATTAATCTCTAATTTGGCAGTTGCTAGTGGCTTGGCAAAGATGGTGGTATTGACAGTATAATAAGGTTCTCAAGAAAACGACAGAAATCACACCAGACGTCACAATTTCTCAGTTCAATTTCAACATGATAAATATTCCTACAAACCTTATATACTGTAATATATTTAATAGCCTGGCCAAAATAAATACTTTTAAAGAAGGATTTGTAAGAAGAGAACTTTGCTATAAAACGAAAACACATAGCACTTACTTTTGATGTGTACTTATAATAAAAGTTAAGTAAAAAAAGTTTTTGAATTATAATATGTTATTATCCTATTAATATTATAAACGCGCAAGTTTAATAGTATGGATTGATAGATATTTGTTACTCTTTCACGCAAAAATTACTGAATGGATTTTGATAAAATTTTACAATAATACAGCATACACATCAGAATAACATAGGCTAAGGGTTCCGTAATTTACAAGAACGGGAACTATGTGGGTCAAACCGCGAGCGACCTCTAGTTTACATCTAACAATTTTACATCTAACACTACAACTATTTTGAAAAGTAATGTCTGTCAGTTTGTCTGTCTGTCAATGGTTCGGAACGTAGAGTTTTCACAGAGTGGAAATTATAGGGAACTTAAAAACTAGTGTATGACAACACCCCAGTAATCTGTCAAACGGAACCAAAGCAGCTGTAATTATACGTGTTTTCATCTAATATTTTTGTATAACAATCGAACATGGTTTTGTGATGATAGAGTGGTGATAAATGCGTTAAACGAATATGTCGAGCCGCCGTTCGATGCTCGGTTCGGCGCTGGAGTCCCTCCCGGCGCCTACGGACCCGCTGCGGGACTTATTTGAGGCTTGCAAAATAGGGGATGTCGCTCGCGCAAAAAAGCTGATATCCCCGCAAACTGTTAATGCCAGGGACACGGCCGGCAGGAAATCGACACCTTTACACTTCGCTGCAGGTAAATTACGCATATTTTCAACATAACATCACACTTTCGTCGTGTTATTGTACGTTACAAAACATCGAGAGAAAGGTTACTGTAGTACCATGTTTTGGCCATTGCATAATTGGTCACGGTTATTGAATTCGCCAAATGTCGTTGTTAATCTCCTTTACAGTTCGTTTCCGAGCTGTTTTCGATTGTTGGAGAGTTTTTTATTAAAGACTTATTGAGTCATGTTTGGGTAATCGTATTGTTTTGTTTCACTCGTTTCGTTTTCGTTGATGATCGTTGTGTTTTTTTATTACTTTCATCGAATAATCCATAATAGCTTTCTTAATATTATAATGTTTATAAAAGTAAAGCTTATACAGTAGAACCTTTCTATGTCCTACTCGTAATACTCTCCAAGTCATAAAAAAATGAACGTTTCCATTCCTTTCAAGACCTTTTCCCTAGCAGTTTCCATCTCAAGCCCCAAAACCTCCAATAGTCATATTTTTTAACCTTCTATAATTGATATATAGAAGGTTAAAATTTATGAGGAGATTTGGAAATCTTGGGGTGGATGATATTTTAGTATATATTTTAATTAGAATGTATTCAAAACATTGACAATCTCTAAAACCAAACATTTACAATATTAAATTCATGAAGTATAGCTGGAATAAAAATAAGTTAAATAACTAAGTATAAAATTAGTTATTAAGACCATATCGCTGGAACCCTCAATTAATCAATAACTTCATAACTTGAAAGTTTTGGTGACTTCAAGTTCTATTTACATAGATTCAATTGTATATAAACTATCAGTACTTAAGTGTTCACGAAATCATATTTTTAGTTATTTATTTAAATCACTTTTTGGCATTGACAATAGACCCGCTTTAATCCAGCCCTTGTGTAACCTGGTACCCTCTGTAAACCGATATGATTATCACTGTTGTGAAATGTAGGAATACCAACATTATTATGTTTAGTTTGGTATTGACTAAATATAATTTTTCTTAATATATGACACATTATCAACCTAAGCCCGCCAACCCGCATTAGAGCAGCGTGGTGGGTCAAGACTCTATATCCTCTCTCCTATAAGGAGGGAGGCTTGGCCTTGTAGTGGGCCGTTAATGGGCTGATAATGATGATGATGATGATAATAATGAAAAATCATTTTATCTCTAAAATAGATAATGGTTGTCTTTAAGGTTAGTTTAAAGAAGTTTACTTTATAGTGTCTCCCTTAGCCCAACTAAGGTGGAACAGGACAATGAGTCCTATATTTTCATGCCTGCAGCTAATGCCATCGATTTATAACATATTATCACCTAAAAATGTGGATTATACGGAATACTTATGAAGTAACTAAGGCAGTACTGAATAATTCGTCAAATCAGAGAGACTAAAACCGAGAGGGGGGGCGAAAGATCTGCCCATCGGTTGATAATAATGACGACTCTGGCGCGAATTCGGACTTAAGATGCCCTTCGTGCGGGAAAACTTACAAGAGACGAGCCTGGTACCAAAAACATCTTAAAACACATGGTGTTGAAGCACGACAGCCGTCGGTCAGTTCTTCAACGATCACCACGGATAGAGTTTACCCTCACAAATCCCTTGGTGAGCCATTGTGCGACAGTTACCAGGAGTCCATTAACATCAGGACACGTCTTAGCATTCCCAGCTTGAAAAATACCACCTGGAAAGAACATGACCAAAACTTGGCGGTCCTACTGGAACACCCAGGACACAAACAAGATCTCAACGACCAAGTTTCCACATTTCAAAATACAATTCACGCGTACTTTTCGGAATACTACCCACCACCGACTTGTTATGCTCAAAAACCTAAGGAAAACACGTTTAAATTGAGAATGCGGAGGAAGAAAAGGGAGTTAATAAAGAAGAAGAAGAAGATTATCTTAGTCATCAACTGTCCAGAGCTTTACGATCAATCCTTAAACTCATTCAAGGAATATCTCTTCAAATATCAGAAAGCCGCGATAACTTATACAGGGCTAAACACGAAGTCAATTTTGATAAAAACCCCTTTGAGTACTCAAAAAGCATTTTCAAGGAAAAAAAGGGAAAACTTGTCCTAACCAATGAGCAGATTTACGACCACTTTAAAAGCACATATGAGGTACCAAGACAGGGGAGGCTATATTCAGATCCTCATTCACTAAGGCCTAACAATCCTCTGGCAAACTTTCAAAGTATTCCACCCACCATAGAGGAAATAAACAATACTATCAGGAAGAAAACATCTAAATCTGCACCAGGCCCTGATGGCATCCCCTATATTGTGTACAAAAAATGTGCTTCAGTCCGTAAACATCTCTTAAACATATTTAATAAGATCTGGCTAGGACAACAAATACCAGCGACATTTGGCGAAGCGATTTTTGTCCTCATCCCAAAAAAAGCCGAAGTAACTCATCCAAAGGACACTAGACCGATAGCTCTAACTAATACTATTTCTAAATTATTTTTCAGTATATTACAAACAAAAATGACAAAGCACATGATAAACAATAGGTATTTCAGGCCTAATCACCAGAAAGGGTTTTTGCCCGGAATTTCTGGTTGCCTGGAACACAATTCACTTCTAGGCGAAAGTCTCAAGGATGCTAGAAAATATGAAAGGCAAATTACGATCTGCTGGATAGACCTAGAAAATGCGTTTGGTTCTGTCCAGCATGATCTATTGACTTTCGCCTTGAGGTGGTACAATTTTCCTGATCTAGTTATTGATTTAATCACTTCTTACTATTCAAAATTGAAATTCACCATAGCAGTAAACAATGAGTACTCAAAACCCCTACATTACAATGTGGGGCTGTTTCAAGGTTGCTGCTTATCCCCAATAGCTTTTAATGTAGTCATCAATATTCTAATAGATAAATTAATTGTTCAAGAAAAGAAATGGGGCTATCGGTTTAAAATCAACAATAAATATACAGAGTCCATTTTAGCTTTTGCAGATGACCTTGCTTTACTGACACGAAACCCAAAACACTGTCAGGAGCTATTGAATGTAGTGGATGAGTTCTGCTCATGGACTGGTGGGCTGAGGGTAAAGCCAAGCAAATGTCACTGTCTATGTCTGGGGAGACGAAATACTAAATTTACATCTTACGATCTGGGTCTCTCTATTAGTGGCCAAAGTGTAACCACCATTGCTGAAGCATTGCCTTTTAAGTTCCTCGGTAGAAAGATTGATTACAAAGGACGCACACCATCCCTTGAGGTAGTCGTCGATAACTTCATAAATGACCTCAATAAGGTAGACCAACAGCCCATTAACAATATAAAAAAAGCGTGGGTCTATGACAACTATCTCACTTCACGTCTGACTTGGCCATTCCTCGTTTATGATATTGGCAGAACCCATCTGGCAAAACTAGATGCAAATGTCATAAAAACATTGAAGTCTTGGTTTGGTCTAGCACTCTCGGCTGACCCTTCAACTCTATTCAGAGATTACAATAATTTTGGGTTAAAACTAAAAAGGCCATCGGAACTCTATAAACACCTCAGGGTTACCAGAACGCACATTCTAGTTAAGTCCCAGGACGAACTAGTTGCATCACTTCCTAAAGACGAGGGTGCCGGAAAACTTGACTCTAGGCTTCAATTTTACAAACAATTTATGGCAAGGGCTCAGGTAAATAGAACCGGGTTGGGTGCAAGACGTAAAAAGGAAGACCAAGACATAATAAAATCTTTTCTTAAACAAGATGAGGACGACAACTACAAAGTGCATGCCATGAACCTAGAAATGCAAAACGAGTGGT
This sequence comes from Mycalesis mineus, assembly GCA_034621355.1. Taxonomy (NCBI): domain Eukaryota; kingdom Metazoa; phylum Arthropoda; class Insecta; order Lepidoptera; family Nymphalidae; genus Mycalesis; species Mycalesis mineus. Next base: position 110,494 of record CM067906.1, on the reverse strand, counting down.
TAAACTTAGGCGAGTTCTGCATCCCTCTGGCTCTGAAGTGGCGCGCCTTGCTGTATGATTGGTCTCCTGCCTTATTGAAATTTTATCTTAATGCCTTTCAACTGACTCTCCCAGATCAGAGTAACCTAGTAAGATGGGGAAAAGCCTCGGAAAAATCTTGCTATACCTGTGGTGAGGCAGTGGGCACTGCAAGGCACTTATTGGTAGGATGCAAGGTGCTCCTGGACAGGGGTCTCTACTCACGCCGCCACGACAGAGTACTAGAAATCATACGTGAAGCTATAAGCCTTTCAGTAGCTAGGGCTCAAAAAGGGTTGACGACGAATAAAAGACAAACTAACTTCGTTAAAGCAGGCTCAAGTACAAATTCCACCAGCAAGCCTTATTCAATTCTGGGCTCTGCTCCTGATTGGACTATATTAATGGACACGTATGATAAGCACTATAAAATCCCGGAAGACTTAGCTATTACGACATCTAGACCGGACATATTTCTTTTTTCCAAACAAATTAAACGTATAGTACTTGTCGAGCTTACAGTGCCGTGGGAAACAAACATCCCTAAAGACCATGTATTCAAAGTGAATAAATACTATGACCTTACTAATGAACTAACCAAAAATGGCTATGTGGTTAGTTTATTCGCGGTAGAAGTGGGTGCGAGGGGTATACCAGCGAAGTCTCTCTACAACCTGCTAAAAGACCTTGGCCTTACTAGAAGCGCAGTAAGCTCCATATTGGAACGAGTGTCCAAAGCTGCACTAGTAGGGTCCTTCCGAATATGGTTGGGCAGGGAGAATAACTTGAACAGAGGAGGTGAGTGTTGACGCGCGTCACAAAGGGTACCCTTAAACCTACACCCGAGTCACAAGTCTCGGGCTCTGTTCGGAGTTTTTCTCTCAGCCACGCGATGGACCCGGCATCCGCACGGTGAATCCATGGAATGCTAAGATATTCGTCTCTACATGTAATTGATGAAATTAAATGAATGATTTGACCTGTAATTGATGAAATTGAATGAATGATTTGACCTGTAATTGATGATATAAAATGAATGATTTTATCTGTAATTAATGAAATGAAATGAATGATTGTTGGATTACTGGGCATCCATTGTAATAAAAGACCTACATAAAAACTTACTAAACAACTGAAATTAACCAACCTAATATACTTAGAAACTTAGGCACATTAGCAAATCAGTTAAATCTATAATATAATTTAATAATAAATGCAGTATTTTGAGAGCAGACAAAGGAAGCATATAATTGCAACAAAATATTTTAACAATTACTCATACTTTAATTATGTAAGAACTAAATGACTTTGAGTTTGTATTGTAATTATGAAAACTAGGTCATGGTTGATGTTTGCCTTAAGATTTAAGTAATAAACTAGCCAAATCTTCTTAACTTGTACAGCAACAAATGTCTTAGTATGCCATGGATTCCCTGTGAGGGAGTCTGGAGACACCCTAAGATGTAGTCAACAAAGGCAAAGTTGTCTCTCTTTCGCCTGAACATAACAAAATAGAGAGTGATATAGTCAATTGTGTTCCATTTGGTGAAAAACTATTTCTTTTTGTCTACATGATTTATCTTCTGCAAGCCTAACATACCTGTGGTGGCTATGAGACCTCATTTCTCATAGACACGTTTGTCAGCCAGTTTACTTATGTGTAACTATTGATAACCAACTAGGCTTAACAAATCTATACTAATATTATAAAGCTGAAGAGTTTGTTTGTTTGAACGTGCTAATCTCAGGAACTACTGGTTCGAATTGAAAAATTCTTTGTGTTGAATAGACCATTTATTGAGGAAGTCTTTAGGCTATATAACATCACGCTGCAACTATTAGGAGCGAAGAAATATTGGAAAATGTGAAAAATACGGGGAAAATTATTCATCCTAAAGACCTGCGAAATCGGTTCAACACACCAAAAATATATGTATGAAAGAATTATTCATCTTGAAATGATCTAAAAAAATGTCAAGGACAGTATATGTCTATCTTTTAAGATTAACTCACTAGAACTGTTTTTATGGTAATTAAATTTAGTCGAAATTAATGCATTTGTTAAGAGATGTATCAACATAATAATATTAATCTTTATCCAAATAAATGTGTTGTTGATTAAGAGTATTTAATTGTGAACAAAATTGTCTTTGACATCACTTAATTTCAATTAACATCTTAGAAAATATTTGAGAGGGGAATGAGCACACTTTATATGAAAGTCTGTCTTTAAAATTAAGTACCCTACCTAAGAGGTTTTCACGCGGACGAAGTCACGGGCGACTGCCAGTCAATTATAAAAAGCTCTGCATTAGCGTTTTAAGCACAGTCAAAGCCATTGGTATGTAAACAAAATGATCTCATTTATTAACTCGAATCTGGCCTGACTAGACTTATAACAAGTTCTATACTAGTACAGGTAACCGGAGTTGCTTTAGTCTGATCCTACTAGATTGGGCTGGGCAGGGAGAATAATCAAACAGAGAAGTTTAGAAAAAAATTATATTAAAAACCTCAATACCATTTTAAAGACATTTTGTGCAATTTAAGCAAAGCTGTATTCAATATAGTATGTTTATAGATACTCTCAAATTTAAGTGGACATTTATTATTGCAATCAAAAGAGATTCCATATTATACTTATAAAAACTATAGATATTTTATATGTAACATACAAACAAGATGTTGATATTGACATTTCTTTAATTTTGTGTTTAGTGTCCCATTAGTTCTATATATATATAGAACTAATGGGTCTCTAAGCACTAATATGGTGTATCAACAGTTCTATAGAACTAAAATTAGGGGGTACTACTGGGATGCATCCGCTCAATCTGTGTTCTATATAAGCCTCGTAATTGGTTTAGAGTATTTCTTTCTGCCACATGATGTATCCGGCACCCGCACAGTGAATCCATGGAATGCTAAGATATTTGTCTTACACAAGGAACCCTCAGTAACATTGTCCACCTGATAACTTTGGTTAACATCTCTGATTTATTATGGCACTGTTACTGTTGATGCCTTTAGTTGTTCCATCCCCTTCTTCATCTAGCAATCAGGCTACACTCTGATAAAACTTTTATGATGTCCCAAATTGCTGTTTGATACTGCAGCGATCATCTTGGAGCTTAAAGCAAAACCACACATTAATGGAGTAATGAGAATGCTAAGGAAGTATGCTAAGACCATTTCAAATGTAGTGTAGTAGTGTAGTCTCTGCCTAATTCCATGGAAGTGAGAAGTTATGATATATGTATGGATGTTTATGCAGGGTATGGGCGCAGAGAGGTAGTAGAGCTCTTGATCAGCGGCGGCGCGGCGCTACAAGCGAGGGACGAGGGTGGGCTACAGCCGCTGCACAATGCGTGCTCGTTCGGGCACGCGGACGTGGTGCGCGCGCTGCTGGCCGCCGGCGCGCCGCCCGCCGCGCGCGACAACTGGGGCTACACGCCGCTGCACGAGGCCGCAGCCAAGGGGAAGGTCGACGTTTGTATCGGTAAGGCTGGCAAGGTTTAGTTACAGTAGAGCAGCTGGCTATATCGCTACAGGCGCGCGACGAAGGCGGGTTATAGCCGGTACACAACGCGTGCTCGTTCGGGCACGCGGACGTGGTGCGCGCGCTGCTGGCCGCCGGCGCGCCGCCCGCCGCGCGCGACAACTGGGGCTACACGCCGCTGCACGAGGCCGCAGCCAAGGGGAAGGTCGACGTTTGTATTGGTAAGGCTGGCAAGGTTTAGTTGTAGTAGAGCAGCTGGCTGTATCGGCGCGCGACGAAGGCGGGTTATAGCCCCTACACAACGCGTGCTCGTTCCACATCCAAATCCTGTAGTGGCTGCCTTCTTAATTCCCTACCTGTTATTTATCTCGTCATCATTGCTCTCAAAAAGCCGAACGACGAAGGCCAGTTGTTATTTACACAAAGCCGTTTTCAAAATGTCAGCTCAAAAGTTTTCAAAGCAAGTAACCTTTAAAATACTAGATTACAGCAATATAAAGTAATAATGATTTTACATAGTGTTATTAATAAATTTATTTTATTTTTATTTATTTTAATTTATTTATATTTAAAAGTATCAAAATACTTGGACCTTGCTCACGAGATTACCGCCATGTGGAATGTTGAGTCAACTATTATTTTTCCGATAGTAATTTCAGTCAATGATCTTATTGCGAAAAGCTTCGACCAACACCTATAGAAGCTTTCGCTTAATTGTTGGATCAAGGGTCGGATACAGAAGGCAGTAGTCCTTGAAACGGCGCGTATTGTGCAGAGGTTCCTCATTCTGGAGTCCTGACCACCGGTTGCTTGGACCAGCAAAGGCCCCGCAAGTGGAGTAACAGATTTTTTTTATAATTTTTTAATAGTATTTTTTTATATATTTTTGTATTATATAACATTGTTAAAAATTTAAAAAAAATATTTAAATAAAAATAAATGAGAGTAAAAATCAATGTATCAATTACTGAAGTCAGTGTCTTGTTACAAATGTAAAATATTTTTTAAATCATAAATTTGCTATTTCCAGCCCTTCTTCAGCACGGAGCTGAGCCGAACATCAGGAACACGGAAGGCAAGACGCCGCTCGACCTAGCTGACTCCGCTACCAGGCCTGTTCTCACAGGTATCTATATAACCTAACCTAATCTCTCATATGATGCACAGAAAAAATGTCTATACTTGACGATAGGTTTTACTTAGGATGGTAACTAGCCAATGCTTAAGGCTCTCACCAGCCAGACCTAGAATAATTAATAAAATCTCAATCAGACCAGATGAAAATCGATCCACGGAGGCCGTTGATAGCAAAAGAATTAATGAGATCGTTCTTCGCAGGAGAATACTGCGCAGCGGACGTGCTAGAAGCCGCCCGCTCGGGCGCTGACGACAGACTCGCGTCTCTCCTGACGCCGCTCAACGTTAACGTGCATGCCAGCGACGGGCGCAGGTCCACGGCGCTGCATCTAGCGGCGGGGTACAACAGAGCGCGCGCCGTGCGACTGCTGCTGCAGAGAGGCGCCGACGTGCACGCCAAGGATAAGGGGTGAGTACTTCGCAGGAGAATACTGCGCAGCGGACGTGCTAGAAGCCGCCCGCTCGGGCGCTGACGACAGACTCGCGTCTCTCCTGACGCCGCTCAACGTTAACGTACATGCCAGCGACGGGCGCAGGTCCACGGCGCTGCATCTAGCGGCGGGGTACAACAGAGCGCGCGCCGTGCGACTGCTGCTGCAGAGAGGCGCCGACGTGCACGCCAAGGATAAGGGGTGAGTACTTCGCAGGAGAATACTGCGCAGCGGACGTGCTAGAAGCCGCCCGCTCGGGCGCTGACGACAGACTCGCGTCTCTCCTGACGCCGCTCAACGTTAACGTACATGCCAGCGACGGGCGCAGGTCCACGGCGCTGCATCTAGCGGCGGGGTACAACAGAGCGCGCGCCGTGCGACTGCTGCTGCAGAGAGGCGCCGACGTGCACGCCAAGGATAAGGGGTGAGTACTTCGCAGGAGAATACTGCGCAGCGGACGTGCTAGAAGCCGCCCGCTCGGGCGCTGACGACAGACTCGCGTCTCTCCTGACGCCGCTCAACGTTAACGTACATGCCAGCGACGGGCGCAGGTCCACGGCGCTGCATCTAGCGGCGGGGTACAACAGAGCGCGCGCCGTGCGACTGCTGCTGCAGAGAGGCGCCGACGTGCACGCCAAGGATAAGGGGTGAGTACTTCGCAGGAGAATACTGCGCAGCGGACGTGCTAGAAGCCGCCCGCTCGGGCGCTGACGACAGACTCGCGTCTCTCCTGACGCCGCTCAACGTTAACGTACATGCCAGCGACGGGCGCAGGTCCACGGCGCTGCATCTAGCGGCGGGGTACAACAGAGCGCGCGCCGTGCGACTGCTGCTGCAGAGAGGCGCCGACGTGCACGCCAAGGATAAGGGGTGAGTACTTCGCAGGAGAATACTGCGCAGCGGACGTGCTAGAAGCCGCCCGCTCGGGCGCTGACGACAGACTCGCGTCTCTCCTGACGCCGCTCAACGTTAACGTACATGCCAGCGACGGGCGCAGGTCCACGGCGCTGCATCTAGCGGCGGGGTACAACAGAGCGCGCGCCGTGCGACTGCTGCTGCAGAGAGGCGCCGACGTGCACGCCAAGGATAAGGGGTGAGTACTTCGCAGGAGAATACTGCGCAGCGGACGTGCTAGAAGCCGCCCGCTCGGGCGCTGACGACAGACTCGCGTCTCTCCTGACGCCGCTCAACGTTAACGTACATGCCAGCGACGGGCGCAGGTCCACGGCGCTGCATCTAGCGGCGGGGTACAACAGAGCGCGCGCCGTGCGACTGCTGCTGCAGAGAGGCGCCGACGTGCACGCCAAGGATAAGGGGTAAGTGCTTGCAAGGGCGGGGGGTTGTATCATATCGGTAAAATAGATACAGTAAAAAAAACCTAGTCGTGTTTGCTGTGGACTCTCTTGCTCTCTTATTGGACCAACACGCGTTTGGAACACTCGTACCTTTACATTTTGTATTCCAGTGTAAATTATCACTCTTGCTTTGGAATTTTAGTTTAACATGATATTTCAAAAAAAATTTAACAAAAAATAGAACCGACTTATAACTCACTAAAAAGTAAAAAATGACTGTGGCGTTTATACTAAAGCCAAACTCGATTGAGAATGCTTGTCAACAAACAAATTAAAAATGAAGGTAGAAATCACTAGTCATTTTACAACTACTTTTTTTGATAAACTAGTTAATGACGAATTCATGACAATAGATTAGATCAGGAAGCGTAAAACTAATTAATATATTCAATATCTTTTAAATAAGATTTGTTAAATTAACAAAACATAATTTTATATTTATTAGGCATAAAATGTGTTGCATTTTCTACCTTCATTTTAAATTTGTTTGTTGACAAGCATTCTCAATCGAGTTTGGCTTTAGTATAGTTGCTTTACTACGTTAAATAAATGTAATAATATAATAACTTGCTGGCACAGACTTCCGATATGCTTAAGTAAATTAAAGCAACTAAATGCCAATTATTTTTTACTTTTGAGTGCGTTTTGAGTCGGTTCTATTTTTTGTTAAATATTTTTATTTCTTACTTTTTAGTGATTTATCGCCATGCAACATACTCGTACTATACTGTCATAGTATATTATACGGCACTAGTAGATAGCCAAAAAGCTACCGATACCGAGACAAAAACCGAAATCGCCGTAAGCGTGCCTCCAAAATTTGAAGAGTTCCTTCAATTTCCCCAGGATATCATCATCCGATCCTAACATGATGACAATGGGACCACCTTGGAAGTATGCCCTTTCTAATAAAAAAAGAATTATCGAAATCGGACAACTCTGTAAAAAGTTATGCGTGGTCATACATTAAAAAAATATATATATAAGTGTCAAATTGAGAACCTCCTCCGTTTTTTTTCGTCGGTTAAAAAGTACTCATAAACAGAGCCTATTTGGAATGAATTTATTTGTCTTTGACTTTAACGTTATTTCTCTTGAGCTTTTTATTACATTTGGTTACGATGATAGCCATTCTGCGTCTATTGGCACAGGTTTCATTAGATTGCTTAAGTTTGTTCTGGAAGTTTAGCAGACCACCCCATGCCTGATCAGGGAATGTTGATGCAGAATGTCCTTTACTTATTAGGATAATGGCACCCTTCAACAAGTGCTCATTTGCCCGCAATCAGTATGAAAGGACATAGCTAAAAAATGTATGGAAGTCTGCCCCAGAGATGCTCACAGATGATATACAGGGTTACAGGTTAAGTCGACCTAAATCCTTTAAGAGGTGGTAGTTTCCATCATTCCTGACTGATTTGACTATGGGACCCCATACCCCAAACATAACCGTTCTCAAGTTATTGGGACTTTGAAGTTTTTTTTATAAAAATCCAGATTTTTTGTCTTTTGTCCCCTTTTTTGTGTTTTGTACCTCTAATGTTTTTGTTTTTGTATTTTTTTGTGTAGCAGATTAGTTGCTTCATTATTTTAAATACAAAAACTGCAAGCAACTGTACCAACTGAGTCATATTAGACGATTGATTGTTAAAAAAATAAATGAATTTGTGGAAAGTTTTTTATATCATTATTTATATATCATTAAATAGTACAGATCTTTTATTTAAATAGTAATAAAGTTACTTGTAGCCAAGCAGTCGCTGATAAATGTTATGAAGGTCGATAAAAGTTGACTTTTCACACTACGACGACGGTCACGTGATTCAGAACATAAAAAATCTATTGAAATTCTTATATTTTTGATATATTTTCAAGTGATTGCTATGAAACATGGGTAGTTGTTAAAAATTCATTGTGTATTTTAATAAAATAGTTAAATAGGAGCATACGTTTGGACAGCCTGGGGCAAATTGTGGCAATGTCCTTTCATGTCCATTGAGTATACTTATAGAAATCTCTTTCCTTTAATTTGTTCCTTCTTTTTGATTTCATGTTTCGTTTTCTATGTAGATTAGCGACTGAATCATCATCACACTACAGGACTAGCTAGGATCTGGAGCATAGACCCACCACGCTACTCCAATACGGGTTGACGGGCTTACAGTGATAATGTTTTATTCATTAACGAGCACTATCAGATGATGATAGTGACCAGGGTCAATGATTTAACGTACTCTTCGAGGGGTGTACCACCAACTTCGTGAGTTGGTGTAAACCACCAACTTTCCAAATACGGGCTTGGAATGTATAGAAAAAACTTATATCTAATTATTGCTATGAAACATGGGTAGTTGTTTAAAATTCATTGTGTATTTAAATAAAACAGTTAAATATGAGCATACGTTTGGACAGCCTGGGGCAAATTTTGGCAATGTCGTTTGTGAAGTATTGTTCTGTGTTATAATTCCAGCGGGCTGGTGCCGCTACACAACGCGTGCTCGTACGGACACTACGAGGTGACGGAGCTGCTGGTGCGCGCGGGCGCCGACGTCAACGCGACCGACCTGTGGGCCTTCACGCCGCTGCACGAGGCCGCCAGCAAGGCGCGCCTCGAGGTATGTGCCTTCGATAGGGTTCTATAGTCAACATAGAAATCTAGGGCAGTGTCGTATGTAGAAAGTGACCACAATCGAGAAAGGTATGGTGAGATGGTTTGATCATGTAGAGAGAGTGAAAGGAGACTCACGAAAGGGATTTATTTATAACAGGACTGTTTTCCAAACAAATCAAACGTATAGTACTTGTTGAGCTTACAGTGCCGTGGGAAACAAACATCCCTAAAGACCATGTATTCAAAGTGAATAAATACTATGACCTTACTAATGAACTAACCAAAAATGGCTATGTGGTTAGTTTATACGCGGTAGAAGTGGGTGCGAGGGGTATACCAGCGAAGTCTCTCTACAACCTGCTAAAAGACCTTGGCATTACTAGAAGTGCAGTAAGCTCCATATTGGAACGGGTGTCCAAAGCTCTAGTAGGGTCCTTCCGTATTTGGCTGGGCAGGGAGAATAACTTGAACAGAGGAGGTGAGTGTTGACGCGCGTCACTAAGGGTACCCTTAAACCTACACCCGTGTCATAAGTCTCGGGCTCTGTTCGGAGTTTTTCTCTCAGCCACGCGATGGACCCGGCACCCGCACGGTGAATCCATGGAATGCTAAGATATTCGTAATGTTAGAAGGGGAAGACCAAGGCGAACTTTCCTGGACCAAATCCAGCACATTCTGCTTAAAGGCTACGTCAAGCGGGAGAAGCAAGAGAGACGCAATATCGTGGCAAGTGAAAGGATGTGATCTTTGCCTACCCCTATGGGAATGAGGCATGATGTACGTATGTCTGTCTGTCTGTCCCCGGCTTAGCTCAGAGACTATTAGTGCTAGAAAGCTGTAGTTTGGTATGGACGACATTTCTCTCTACTGTATTTTAGGGGATTTTTCTGTATTCCTTTTGTTAAAGAGAGGAGAGGAGAGTGATGCAATACTAGTAGACCGATGATCTTGTTGTCACTTGTCTGTAGGTGTGTTCGTTGTTGCTGAGCGAAGGCGCGGACCCCACTCTGCTCAACTGCCACGGCAAGTCTGCGCTAGACGTGGCGCCCACCAGGGAGCTGCGAGATCGGCTGGCGTGTGAGTTACCTATCTTTCATTGATAGATTAAACCTACACAAAGAACCGATATGTGAAACCGAACATATATTTTTTTTTTATCAACTAAAAGTTGGCCCTTGACTGCTATCACACCTGATGTTAAGTGATGGTGCAATCTCAATGGAAGCGGGCTAACTTGTTAGGAGTAAGATGAAATCCACACCCCTATCGGTTTCTACACGACATCGTACCGGAACGCTAAATCACTTGGCGGTACGTCTTTGTCCGTAGGGTGGTAACTAGCCACCGCGAAGGTCTCCCACCAGCCAGACCAAGACAAATTTAGAAAAATCTCAATCTGCCTCGCCGGGAATCGAACCCAGGACCTTCGTCTTATAAATCCACCGCGCGTACCACTGCGCCACGGTGGTCGTCAAAATACGTATTATCCCTGTCCTTATCACTTATAAGCAAAATTGTTGTCAGATTTTGAAGAATAATTCATTTTCTGTAATTTTGATGGCTTAACTATTATAGATTAAGTCCAGTGCTTAGCCTATGTAACTTTACATCACGAAGTCAAATTGAGTTCAAATTCTCGGTTGGGATATTAAAGGATATTGAGATTTTGACGTGACAACGTCTTATAATTCGATAGAGCCGGCTGCACGCACGAAAAAACATGACGTCATGCGTCGTTACCTCGCTTTGAGGCGTTCCATGTAAGGCTTGAAGTGCAAGCGAGAGCGCGGAACGAGCGACAAAGAAGCACAATCGGCCTTTGCGTTTGGCAGCGTTCGACATCCGTCTTAAATATAATTATTAAATAAATTAATTTTAAATTAAAAATTAATATATTTATAAATTAATATATTTATTATAAATTTCAAATATAAATTTATAAAATCAAAATCAATTATTTTATTAATTTAAATTAATATTTATAAAAAATTAAAAATTTTAATAACCAATTAAATGCTACCATTCCATCAGTATTTTCTTAAGACATTGTCACGTTCAACTATCGTCAGTAAACCGACTTTACAGACAACCAATTTTTTCCTCAAGAGAGAATCCTAGAGTGGAAAAGTTGGTGCAGCTCCACCCATCCCGGACACTGTCAACATCTGATAGTAATCCTAACTAATATTATATGTGCGAAAGTAATTCTGTCTGCCTGTCTGTCTTGCTTTCACTCTACAACTACTGAACCGATTTAAATGAAATTTGGTACACAGTAAGTCTAGAGCCTGAAAAATAGTACGAGATCCCGCTGCGGGATTGGTGTGCTCATCGACTTTTTGTTCAAAACCAAATTTTTATGTTTATTTATAATTGATAGAATATATATTTACTAGGGTGCCTATCAAAATTTGGCCGCCATTATTTTTAATTAAATTATTTTTAATTGATTTTTCGTAAAAAATTTCGTTTATTTATTTTTTAAATAAAATAACGTCTACATCACGGTAATTAATATGAAGATTCTAAAAAATCACGGTTGCCGTTGCGCACCTGGCCGCACCTCTTTGCAGCCAGGTGTAAACAGGTATGATTTCGATAAATTTATACGTTTATAACCTATTTTCATTAATTATATGTCAAATTGAAGCTAATTTTTTTCTATTAATTATCATATAAAGTTGCTTAATTAAATCTGGCCGCAAATAAGGGTTACTGGTTTTTAAAGATAATAAATATTTAAGGTAGAGTGAAAGAGAGTTAGCGCGTAACATCATTTGTCAGACGAGGACAGCGATTGCCGGCTGTGCGACGCTTTTAAGCTATTGCGCATGCGTCGAATGTTAGTGTTCTCAACTGAACAGATGCAGCATTTTTATTCTAACATAAAAACCACGCTGTTTTGGAGTTCGTAAAAACAACGTTTATATTTACATTGTTATTTTATTTGTGCATCTAAAAATTATTTTATTAATTAACGTAAAATAAATTTGTTAATTCGATGTGGTTAAATGCCACTGAACCAGACTGCATCAAATTCAGTCCAGAAAATTATGGCTGGCTGGTACTAGATGGTTTTTTAAAACCAACATGGTTCCTGGGCGACTCAACTCCAACGCAAGTAAATAGTGTGCTATGTGAATCCACGAACAAAGCTTCCGATAACGACGATTATGATATTTGTAGCGATGAAAGTGATAGCTCTGATGACAGTACAACTGAAAGCTCCGATGATTCAGATTTTTAAATAAGAGTTACGGAAATATAAGAATTATAAGATAAATTTTTTAATTTTTTAATTGACTTAAATGTTTAATTAATATGTAACAGACAATTAAATACTTGAATAAAATCTAATAAAATTTTTAAATAATACTTTCACAATAAAATTTTCTTTTACTTAAGTCACCTTGGTTTAATTTTTTTATTTTTTAAATTAATATTAAATACCGACGTTCGAATTAGCAAATTATCTAACTCCATTTTAGAGAATCTTTTATTTGTACGAAAAAAACAATTACTTCAAAATTTATTATCATTTTAAAGAACCATTTAATATCATTAATATCTAATAGAGATGTAATATTTAAGTTTGAATCATTCAAATAATTTGTAATTCGATTATTGCTTCATCAAAATGTTAAAAAAATCACCCTCTAAAAATAAGGAGATAGACAAATTGCTAACTAGACCGTCGATATATCAAATCAATATTAATTTTTTGTTGCAATTTTTAAATTTGTCATTTTGAAAAAAATTACATATTTTTTGGAGTATTTATTATAAGTCGTCTCTATTACTCCCCGGTGGTTGAGAACACTAACGTTCGACGCATGCGCAATGGCTTAAAAGCGCCGCACAGCCGGCAATCGCTGTCCTCGTCTGACAAATGATGTTACGCGCTAACTCTCTTTCACTCTACCTTGAATATTTATTATCTTTAACAACCAGTAACCCTTATTTGCGGCCAGATTTAATTAAGCAACTTTATATGATAATTAATAGAAAAAAATTAGCTTCAATTTGACATATAATCAATGAAAATAGGTTATAAACGTATAAATTTATCGAAATCATACCTGTTTACACCTGGCTGCAAAGAGGTGCGGCCAGGTGCGCAACGGCAACCGTGATTTTTTAGAATCTTCATATTAATTACCGTGATGTAGACGTTATTTTATTTAAAAAATAAATAAACGACATTTTTTACGAAAAATCAATTAAAAATAATTTAATTAAAAATAATGGCGGCCAAATTTTGATAGGCACCCTAGTAAATATATATTCTATCAATTATAAATAAACATAAAAATTTGGTTTTAAACAAAAAGTCGATGAGCACACCAATCCCGCAGCGGGATCTTAGACCAAAAGGACATAGGCTACTTTTAATTGCGAAAAAAGGGTTGTAAGGGGTTAAAGGGGGGATGAAATGTTGTATGAAAGTATCGTCTTTTTGAAAGCTTAAGACCTAAGAAGTGAGGCCCTGTAGTGCTTCATTCCTATAGGCTGATGAAGATGATGATGGTAATAATGACCATGACGACTTCTTATTTACTACAAGTTAACCCTTGACTGAAATCACGCCTGGTAGTAAGTGTTAATACACTGTAAAAATAGAACCGACTCAAAACGCACTAAAAAATAAAAAATAACTGTGTCATTTAGTTGCTTTAATTTACTTAAGCATATCTAGGAGTCGGTGCCAGCCAAGTTTAAGGAACATTTATTTAACGTAGTAAAGCAGTTTGTGAGTTCTAGGTAATGTTCTTAAAGTAGAAACCTTGGCTGGCATCGACTCCTAGATATGCTTAAGAAAATTAAAGCAATTAAATGACACAGTTATTTTTTACTTTTTAGTGCGTTTTGAGTCGGTTATATTTTATGTTAAAAATTTTTATTTCTTACTTTTTAGTGATTTATTGCCACGTAACGTACTCGTACTATACTGTCATAGTATATTATACGGCACTTGTAGTCAAAAAGCTACCGATGCCGAGACAAAGACCGAAATCGCTTTAAGCGTGCCTTTAAAATTTGAAGAGTTCCTTCAATTCCATAAATATATATATATATATATATATATATATATATATAAAATATATATAGAAAAAAACGGAGGTTCTCAATTCGACACGTGTATATATATATATATATATATATATATATATTTTTTTTTTTATGTATGATCACGCATAACTTTTTACTGAGTTGTCCGATTTTGATGATTCCTTTTTTATTAGAAAGGGCACACTTCCAAGATGGTCCCATTTTCATCATGTTAGGATGGGATGATGATATCCTGGGGAAATTGAAGGAACTCTTCAAATTTTATATGCACACTTGCAGCGATTTCGGTTTCAGTGTAAGTATCGGTAGCTTTTTGGCTACAAGTGCCGTATAATATACTATCACAGTATCGTTCGAGCACGTTACGTGGCGATAAATCACTAAAAAGTAAGAAATATATTTTTTTAACAAAAAATAGAAGACTCAAAATGCAATAAAAAGTAAAAAATAACTGTGTCATTTAATTGCTTTAATTTACTTAAGCATATCTAGGAGTCGATGCCAGCCACGGTTTCTACTTTATGAACGTTACCTAGAACCCACAAACTGCTTTACTACGTTAAATAAATGTTCCTTAAGTAAGTTAAAGCAACTAAATGACACAGTTATTTTTTACTTTTTAGTGCGTTTTGAGTCGGTTGTATTTTTGTTAAAAATTGTATAAATCCACAACGCAAATCACTGCGCCGCAAAGATCGGTGATAAGAGTACAATAGAGTTTGTCTGGTTCGCAGTCGAGTACCGCGGTCACGGCGTGTTGGAGGCGTGCCGGCTGGCCGAGGTGGCGCGACTCAAGAAGCAGTTGTCCACGGTGGGCCCACAGGTGGGTATAAAGGTCATTAGAGCCATCCAGCGTCCAATCAACGTCACTCAAACTCGAATTTGTTTATTGCAAGAACCTTTAATCGTCATGTTTTTGACGTGACAACGTCTTATAATTCGATAAAGCCGGCTGCACGCACGAAAAAACATGACATCATACGTCGTTACCTCGCTTTGAGGCGTTCCATGTAAGGCTTGAAGTGCAAGCGAGAGCGCCGAACGAGCGACAAAGAAGCACAATCGGACTTTGCGTTCGGCAGTATTCGACATCCGTCTATTAAATATAATTATTAAATATATTAATTTTAAATTAAAAATTAATATATTTGTAAATTAATATATTTATTATAAATTTAAAATATAAATTTATAAAATCAAAATCAATTATTTTATTAATTTAAATTAATATTTATAAAAATATACTTAAATTAAAAATTTTAATAACCAATTAAATGCTACCATTCCATCAGTATTTTCTTAAGACATTGTCACGTTCAACTATCGTCAGTAAACCGACTTTACAGACAACCAATTTTTTTTTATTGACTACAAGTTGGCCCTTGACTGCTATCACACCTGATGTTAAGTGATGATGCAGTCTAAGATGGAAGCGGGCCAACTTGTTAGGAGTGGGACGAAAATCTACACCCCTTGCGGTTTCTACACGACATCGTACCGGAACGCTTGGCGGTACGTCTTTGTCGGTAGGGTGGTAACTAGCCACGGTGAAAAGCCTCCCACCAGCCAGACCAAGACAAATTAAGAATAATCTCAATCTGCCCCGCCGGGAATCGAACCCAGGACCTCCGTCTTGTAAATCTACCGCGTATACCACTGCGACACGGAGGCCGTCAAATGTCATGTAATACAAATTTATTTTTTAGAAGAGGTGATGATTTAAAGTCGGAAAATTAAAGCTCCAAACGCGCCTTGTAAATGGTCACACAGTGACAGTTGACCTTATAATTCAAAAATATCTCATTGGTTAGGGGGCGGGGTTTAGCCGGCACTCACTGCATTCATAAAGTTTTTTATAAAGGTAGATCTGATCATTGGTGTTCTTGTCTCCAGGACATGTCGTCGATGCAGTGCGCGACACAGACACCAGCGCCGGTGCCCAGCGAACGAGTCACCGAGCTGGTCAACTTCCAGCACCTGGGCACCGGAGACAGACCGCTGCACTGCGCCGCCGCCAGCGTCTACCCCAAGAGGAAACAGGTACTGCTTTACACATCAACATCATCACAGCTAATGGACGTCTCGCTGGACATAGACTTTCCTTAAAGCTCTCCAAGCACCAATCTTGAGCTGTTAATATTCAGCGGCTCCCCACAACCCGCTTGATGTCGTCCGTCCATCTAGTAAGGGGTCGGCAAAACTGCGCTTTCCAGTGGGGGGTCGTCTTTCCAGCACCAGAACCCTGAAACCCTAACTTCGATTGGTTTTTCGAAGTATGTGATTTGTCCATTGTCACTTTAGGTTTGCGACTCGTTAAGCTCTGACACTAATTTTGGCTCTTCTGCGAATCTCAGCAACAACAGCGAGTACGATCCTAAAGATACCATGTAGTGGTACCAGTGACGGAACCCTCAGTAACGTATCGTCCCCAGACGAGGGAGATTGCCTAAATTAGGGCCTTGTCCCTATGACCAACGACTATGGTATTGACTGACAGGTGCCAAGAAAGCGGTCAGGAGAACAAGCGAAAAGCAATCAGTTTTGCGTTCTTACGTTTCCGCTTGAACACGAGTCTGGGAGAATTTGGGGCTCGTCACAGATTGTCTTCATCGGAAAATTCGTTGTATATAAATGCGCCTTGAGACTTACCTCAAGTTAGAAACACATTTAGTAGTAAAATGTAATAGGCTCAGAGTCCGTTGGAGATAAGCTGCAGGAACCCTGTCGTAAATGGTACCATCATGTCGCACGACGTCCTGTTAGTCGCGGGCCCTCAGTGTTTATAAAAAAACACAGCTTCATCATCATCATCATCATCATCAGCCTGTATCCGTCCACTGCTGGACATAGGCCTTTCCGAGAGCGCGCCACCACACACGATCCTCTGCCTTCCTCATCCAGCCACTTCTCACTATCTTTTTAAGGTCGTCGGACCATCGGACTGGAGGGCATCCTACACTGCGCTTAGTAGTACGTGGTCTCCACTCCAGAACACGTCGTCCCCAGCGACCGTCAGTTCTGCGACTTATATGGCTTGCCCACTGCCACTTCAACTTGCTTATCCTTTGAGCTATGTCCACTACTTTAGTTCTCTTCCGGATTTCCTCGTTATGTATTCTATTCTTTAGAGAGACAAAAAAACACAGCACTGGCTAGAAACTTACTTTATTAACTGTTTATATTATTACGTAATTCTCACAACTTAGACAGTTTACTAAAATCACTTCATCACTTCACTTTACGAATCGCGAGGACCTTCAAAAGGTCTGACGGCGACTTGATGGACTGGATCTTAGTTTCACTACTAGTCCAGACCGGCGGGCAGAAACCAGGTCCAAATCTTGGACAGCAATTTGACTAATTACCAGAACGACTGTTTGTTTGAAGCAGAGTTATGGTTTTTATAGCAAATATATCGCTGACTGGCCGTTGACATCTGTGTCAGGCGATAGTTGCAGGTCAGCGTTGTTAATGTAGAATTTAGGAATGTAACAGTCCGCAGAGCTACGTGTATCTCAATCCCTGTTGTTAAACCTCGAAGCCGCCACAAAATGCGCTGGCTTGACATCCTAAATCATAGATTAAAGACAACTAGATGGAGTCATAACTCGGCTGTAGGTTCAAGAGCGTGACAGACTTATTTCATTCGGCCTTTGTTAGAAAGTGACACAGGATTATTTTTTGTCCCTTTCAGCGTGTTCGTTTTTATTGTTTGTCAAGAGTGGAGTTTGTGACAAACAAAGGAGATATCTGAGCAATTATTAGCTTTTTATTAAATTTGCTGATAAATAATATAACTTTGCGGTTACGATATTAATTTAAACGTTATCGTATAAAGTAATATTTCGTATTTTACGATATTATGTACTTTAAATGTTGACATGTCATGTCAGTAAGGCTGTCTTGCTGTCTCACAAGTGGACACGCTATGGGCTCCATCTAGTTGTCTTTAATATCCTAAATGCTGACCTGGGATCTTACAAACTTAAAAACTGGGCTTCTCAAAATATGGGGGACGTGGATATGCTTATATCGGAAAGCGGACCGCATTTTGTAAGATAATGTAAGAAAAAATTTAGTAGTATAAAATTTTTTAACAAAAAATAGAACCGACTCAAAACGCACTAAAAAGTAAAAAATAACTGTGTCATTTAGTTGCTTTAATTTACTTAAGCATATCTATGAAGTCGGTGCCAGCCAAGTTTAAGGAACATTTATTTTACGTAGTAAAGCAGTTTCTGGGTTTTAGGTAACGTCCTTGAAAGTAGAAACCTTGGCTGGCACCGACTCCTAGATATGCTAAAGTAAATTAAAGCAACTAAATGACACATTTATTTTTTACTTTTTAGTGCGTTTTGAGTCGGTTCTATTTTTTGTTAAAAAATTTTATATCTTACTTTTTGGTGATTTATTGCCACGTACCGTACTCGTACTATACTGTCATAGTATATTATATGGCACTAGTAGCCAAAAAGCTACCGATACCGAGTCAAAAACCGAAATCGCTATAAGCGTGCCTCCAAAATTTGAAGAGTTCCTTCAATTTCACCAGGATATCATCAACAGATCCTAACATGGTGACAATGCGACCACCTTGGAAGTATGCCCTTTCTAATAAAAAAAGAATTATCAAAATCGGACAACACTGTAAAAAGTTATGCGTGGTCATACATAAAAAAATAACAAATATACGTGTCGAATTGAGAACCGACTTCCGTTTTTTTTCGTCGGTTAAAAATGTGGTTGATTGGCAGGTAATGGAGATCCTAATACGGAAGGGTGCGCGCGTCAACGAAAAGAACAAGGACGGACAGACGCCGCTGCACGTCGCCACCGAGAGCGCGCACCTGGACGCCATGGACCTGCTGCTGAGGCACGGTGAGCTGGCGATTACTCGTTCATTCATGCACTAGCGAGTGCCCGCGGTTCCTGTGCGAATATCAGGGTACACACATCCTATGTCACACCTCATGACTCTTTTTTTTTATTGACTGCAAGTTGGCCCTTGACTGTTATCACACTTGATGTTAAATGATGTTAAGTGATGCAATCTAAGATGGAAGCGGACTAATTTGTTAGGAGTAGGATGTACTAAATAGTCTATTTCACTTTTGAGTCTTGCTGTCATAATAAACAAAATAATTTATAATCCGACCTGCTTTTTCGTATATTATATAAATATGGTCTGCCATGCCAAATAAATTGAAAGAAAAGATCAAAGATCGAATTCTCAAAGAATATCAGTACCAAATGTTGGCCTCTATTCAGTATTGTTGTATCAGTGTTGTTTTTAGAAATTTTGTAATATCTCCGAAACTATATAACTAATTAACATACTGTAAAAGGCCAATCTTATCATATCCTTTTGATTATTAAACAATTTATTTTGATAAGGATTTAAGTTTAGTTCTATAAATAATGACGTAAACGTAAGCATATGAATTAAATGATTTTTTAAAATACAAATGTTATATATCTGCCAAACTATAGAAGATAGATATATGCTATCGCGGACTTTTTTGTATAACTTTTTAAGATGCATAAAGTTTTCATACAATAGTTTTCAATTATATCCAATATCTAAGGCAGCGTACGCGCTTAAAGCTAAATTTAATAAGTTTCACGGTCCGAGTCACGCGACAAAATCTATGATAACTCGAGTAATATAAACAATACAAATATAAAATATAGCATTTGACACTCACCGATAACGTAGCATTCTACTGGTGTAAGAATTTTTAAAATCGGATCAGTAGTTTCGAAGATTAGCCCCGACAGAAGTTTATTTACAAACTTACAAACTTTACCTCTTTATAATATTATTATAGATTAACACACGAATCCACCTGACAACCTTAAAAAAATTGGTTGTCTGTAAAGTCGGTTTACTGACGATAGTTGAACGTGACAATGTCTTAAGAAAATACTGATGGAATGGTAGCATTTAATTGGTTATTAAAATTTTTAATTTAAGTTTATATTTATAAATATTAATTTAAATTAATAAAATAATTGATTTAGATTTTATAAATTTATATTTTAATTTTATAAATTTATATTTTAAATTTTTAATTTGAAATTAATATATTTAATAATTACATTTAATAGACGGATGTCGAACGCTGCCGAACGCAAAGGCTGATTGTGCTTTTTTTGTCGCTCGTTCCGCGCTCTCGCTTGCACTTCAAGCCTTACATGGAACGCCTCAAAGCGAGGTAACGACGCATGACGTCATGTTGTTTCGTGCGTGCAGCCGGCTCTATCGAATTATAAGACGTTGTCACATCAAAATATATACCTACTTAAACCTTTCCCAGGAATAACTCTATCTTTTGACGAAAACTGTATAACAATCAGTTCAGTAGCTTAACCCCTGTGGGCCTGACATTCAAACCTTCTTTGAGGCCCGCGGCTACCCGGGTAGCGACGGAGCTATAATGACAGCTGTCATTATTTGCCTGACGGTTGCCAGGGAACTTCTAGGCTGTGAAACTTTAAAGTTTATTACGATCAAACGTACAGACCACAGACTTTGTTTTTTATTATGCAATGATATTCTTTTGTCTACCATTTCTTTTATGCAATTTGATTTTTTCTTTATACTTCTTCACTTGTCTACCATGTCAGGTGCGAAGGTGAACGCGTGCGACGGTCGCGGCGAGTCGGCGCTGTCGCTGGCGGCGCGACGCGACAGCGCCGCCGCGTGCCGCCTGCTCCTGGCATGCGGAGCGCACGCGCCCGACACTAGAGCCGACTCCGACGGTGAGTGCCATTACATTGATGGGATTTTTACGGTGTTTAACTTTCTTATAAAAATGGTTTCTGGACTACGATCCGTGTATTTATTTTTTTTAAAACACAATAGATTTGATCTGGATGAGATTTCATTTTTGAAATGCATATTTTTAGTTAAAGTAGGGGTGCCCAATCATTTTCATCCCACGGCGCTCTACACTTTGAAAAATATAGTCTCTATACTTTGAAAAATATATATGGCTGGTGGGAGGCTTTCGCCGTGGCTAGTTACCACCCTACCGACAAAGACGTATCGCCAAGCGATTTAGCGTTCCGGTACGATATCGTGTAGAAACCGAAAGGGGTGATTTTCGTCCTACTCCTAACAAGTTAGCCCGCTTCCATCTTAGACTGCATCATCACTTAACATCAGGTGTGATAGCAGTCAAGGGCCAACTTGTAGTCAATAAAAAAAAAGTCCACAGACAATAACGTAGGGGTAGAGTATCAACGGTTTTGAAGCGCGTAGGTACTTTTCGGCACCACTAACTATACTAAAGCCAAACTCGATTGAGAATGCTTGTCAACAAACAAATTAAAAACGAAGGTAGACATCCCTAGTCATTTTACACCTAATTTTTTTAGTAAACTTGTTAATGACGAATTCATGAAAATAAATTAGATTAGTAAGCTTAAAACTAATTAATATATTCAATATCTTTTAAATGAGATTTTATAAAAAAACAAAACATAATTTTCAATTTATCAGGCATAAATTGTGTTGCATTGTCTACCTTCATTTTAAATTTGTTTGTTGACAAGCATTCTCAATCGAGTTTGGCTTTAGTATAGGTACCTACGCTCGGTTACGGCTACGGTTGTGGGTCCTGGTAGTGGTACAGGATCGACTTACGGCGCCCCTCTTTGCTCTCTCTCTCTCTTCGCTCTCTACGGCGCACCAGGGCGCCGCGGCGCACACTTTGCCAACCCCTGAGTTTAGGTTTCATTGTGCAATTTACAGGCTTTTTGTTAATGAAAAAAAAATAATAAACAATATTTTTTATTGTCGTTTTGTATAAATGTTTTTAACAATATTTATTCAAAGTAAAACATAAGTAAATAACTAAATAAATAAGTATAAGTTAAAGAAAGTTAAGTGTATGATTCTGAGAAGTCCGTTTCGCTTTGGATGTCATTGTTTTGACGACCTCCGTGGCGCAGTAGTATATATACATAGTGTATTTATAAGACAGAGGTCCTGGGTTCGATTCCAGGCAGGTTCGATTAAGGCTTTCTAAATTGGTCCAGGTCTGGCTGGAGGCTTCGGCCGTGGCTAGTTACCACCCGACAAAGAAGTATTTCAAGCGATTACGCGTTTAGGTACGATATCGTATAGAAACCGAAAGAGGTTTCATACTACTAATAAGTTTTCCCGCTTTCTTTATAGACAGTATCATCACTTACATGATTGCACTCATAATTTGTAGCGAATAAAGAAAAATGATTGGTCTAGTGGTTAGCCTATCTGGTTTCGATCACGAGGTCCTGGGTTCGATCCCTGGGTCGGGTCACGGAATCATTCTAAGTTTTTTCAATTTTCTATGAAATTCTCAGTACATTCCAAGCCCGGAGTCGGGAAGTTGGGGTTTTACACCCCCGTGCCTCGGACAGCACGTTAAGCCGTCGATCCCGGTCACTCATCAACATCTGATCGTTAATACATGAAACATTATCACGCTAAGCCCGCCAACCCGCATTGGAGCAGCGTGGTGGGTGTACGCTCCATATCCCCTCTCCTATAAGGAGGGGGGCCTGGCCATGTAGTGGGCCGGCAATAGGCTGATAATGATGATGATGATGAAAGAAAAATAACTAAATCGAAACTGTCTTTGGAAAATATATAGTCTTAAATGCTGTAAGTACGTAAGGGGAGAATTTTGCACTTCTTTAGGACGTCGTTTCCATATAAATACATACATAGAAAACTGTGTCGACACGTTGCCTGCCGCTGCAGACAACTATGATCCGACACCATAATAGACAAAATCATTCATTGGTAATACTGTCCTCATTCATCCGACCCCACATATCACTACCATCGCCAGTTTTCAGCATTCTTGCTTGCACCTTCTCATCAGGCACCGTCTTGAGGTCGTACGCCCACCCAATCCACGCGAACAGATCTATGAATAGCGTGCTCAGATTCAATTTATTATTCCCCAATTCACCAGCTTTGTAATCCCAGGGATAGGTGTGATGGTAGTTATGGAAACCTTCGCCAAAAGCTACGAGGGATACGAACAGGTTTTGGACCGGTTGGATGTTGACATTGTATGGTCTCTTTCCCCACAAGTGGGCAGCGCTGTTGATGGAAAAGGACATGTGGAGATTGAGAGTGTAACGTAGGATGTTAATGTTCCAAGCGGCGGCTAGGGTTTCTCCGAAGAAGTAGATTGGTATCACCGTTGGTACTATGAAGCACATTGTGCCGATCAATGGGATTGCGTATCTGGAAACGAAATTATAAATTATTTCCCAAAATACGGTGTTTGACTCGATTTTTTTATTACTCTGGGAATTTCAGAATAAGTGACCTGTGTTTTAATCTAGAGATTAATCGATCTCTTTCAGAATAAGTGCTTTTTGATATGTTGTGTCACGCACGCACGCATGCACGCACGCATGCAAGCACGCACGCAAGCACGCACGCACGCAAATGATGTAATATATTAGGGAGATGTGATTAGTGTGATGAATTCAAAAACCACAACCAGACATGCGAGGTTCGCAAAATTCATTGGATCACAGTCATTAAGGTAGCCGCTCGCAAACCGCTGAGCGAATGGTCAGCCATTGCATTTGTTCTCTTCAATTATTTTTTCGTACTGTTTACTTTCTCCAGATCTCAATAAAATAAAACTGGTAGATAATGCCTCAATTTATTTACGCCTTTGTACCGTTTTTACATGCAATAAAGTTTAAAAACAAAACAGACAAACAAAGGTATGGCTATATATTCGCCAAATACCGATATTTGTCACACACATAATTTCCCGCCGAATCAGGAGCATTCATCAGACAAATCGCTCGACATTTGGCATTTGGCGTATCTGGCATTTTTGGACGCGACTTAACCCCTGTGGGCCTGACATTCAAACCTTCTTTGAGGCCCGCGGCTACCCGGGTAGCGACGGAGCTATAATGACAGCTGTCATTATTCGCCTGACGGTTGCCAGGGGACCCCTCGGGGCTGTGAAACTTTAATATAGAAAATTGTACGAGTATATTTGAGCTTACCTCTTTTGGAACATGACCACGGGGTTGGAGGTCAAATCGGACAAGTCAATGAGACCCTCGCGCAATTTGACGTCCGGGTGTCTCTTTACCATTACCCATCCTATGTGAGAGAAGAAGAAGCCGCGGCTCGCGTTGTGCGGATCGGCGTCCGTGTCGCTGTATCTGCACATTAAAAAAAAAGACCTGTGACACTCGGAGACTGCCGCGGTAAAGCTATTGCATAGCATTTTTTATCAACTTATGTTTACCTACCGACGTTATCGAGACCGTGGCTGAGCGGTAAGGCGCTCTGAATGCCCGGATTGCCAGAGGATATCAAAAACAATATAAAAAGCACAAAATCGGCGTCGACGTCATTGTAAGCGTGGCCTAGCGGTAAGGCGCTCTAAGTGCCCGGATCGCCAGAGAGACGCGGGTTCGAACACGTCGGTTCCGCAATTGGAAAAACTAAACGGTTACTTTTTAGTTTTTCCATCTATCGATAAATACCAGAACTTTTAATAACTTTTTGAAATATCACGCTTGTAAAAAAAAATTAGTTTTCGATATATCACGCTTGAAAAAAAAATGCGGAACCGACGGGATTTGAACCCGCGTCTCTCTGGCAATCCGGGCACTTAGAGCGCCTTACCGCTAGGCCACGCTCCCAATGACGTCGGCGCCGAAATTGTGCTTTTTATATTAAGTTTTTGATATCCAGGGGGTGTTAGGCTACAAAATTTCTGAATTCGGTCTCCACGCTCAAGGCCCGCGACAGAAACTATGCAATACCTTAAAAACATGCTTTTATGAAAGCCGATTTGAGTGAAACTCTTAATTTGCACCGTTTGGTCCATTGTTATGTCTATGTAAACTCTATCAAAAAAGCATAAACTACACAAATAGCGTAGAGAACTTACACGAATGGATGAAATTATAATTCCTACTATAATATGAAAAATTAGGTCCTCAGTCGCTAGAAATTACCCTCCGAGAAACACCCTAAAATTTCAAAAATATCTGGCGTCTTTGTACCCTTCGAGCTTTGGATATCCTGTTTGTTGTTTGACATCTTGTTGCAGCATCCACAGCATCACTGTAGCAATATCTATGGCACTGGCGGTGTTTGTATGCCCAGTCGAAGGCCATCAAAGCCATGAACTGCTTCGACTAAGAGCGGATACCATAGGCGAAGAAGTTCCTGAGCCTGATGTCGAGCACGTTAAGCTGTATAGTGTAATTATGGTGCTACCGTCCAGGCAAACTTCCAACAGCTCCGGGAGTTCATGCACCAGTGCATAAGTGGCGGAGTGGCTCGAAGAGTATTGGCATCAGTGACGGCGCCCCGAAGGCCCATAGGTGCTACATTCCCAGGAGAGTGCCAGTTAAAGGACAAGGATAATGATTAAACTCCATGTCAAGAAGGCAGCCCGGGAAACACGTCAAGAGCAAGTACCGGATTTGCCGTCCCATTGATTCCGTATTACCGCGAGGTCGCTGGGACCGTGGTGGGTCGTACCTGTGATGCTGTCTGTGTTTCTTGGCCCAGTCGAAGCCAGAGTTTTGGTAGGCGAAGCAGTTCATGAGCATGATGAGGATCTCCAGCGGCCGGTTGACCTTGAACGCGCGGTGCGACCACAGCCGATGCGAGCCAGCCATTACGCCTATACCAGCGAGAATGTATATAACCTGATCTGGAAAATAAAGACAATCAAGGCCATAAAATGGTGATTAAAATGTTAGTAGCTACAGAGCGCCTTGCTTAATTGCCTTTTTCCTTCAGTGATAGCCTAAACACTTTCGACGACCTCCGTGGCGCAGTGGTATTCGCGGTGGATTTATAAGTCGGTGGTCCTGGGTTCGATTCCCGGCGGGGCAGATTGAGATTTTTCTTAATTTGTCTTGGTCTGGCTGGTGGGAGGCTTTCGCCGTAGCTAGTTACTGACAAAGACGTATCGCCAAGCGATTTAGCGTTCCGGTATGATGTCGTGTAGAAACCGAAAGGGGTGTGGATTTTCGTCCCACTCCTAACAAGTTGGCCCGCTTCCATCTTAGACTACATCATCACT
This sequence comes from Mycalesis mineus, assembly GCA_034621355.1. Classification (NCBI taxonomy): domain Eukaryota; kingdom Metazoa; phylum Arthropoda; class Insecta; order Lepidoptera; family Nymphalidae; genus Mycalesis; species Mycalesis mineus. Next base: position 84,293 of record CM067906.1, on the reverse strand, counting down.
TAACATCAGGTGTGATAGCAGTCAAGGGCCAACTTGTAGTCGATAAAAAAAAACTGTTTATGGCTAAAAAGTTCTTAGGATATCGAGATTATTACTTCTATTCCTGGGTCGGATTATACAATAATTCCTTCCTTTCCTTAACTCCACGTATTGTCTATAATTTTTTTTTACATTTGGGAAGCCGGTCACGTTAGACCTCGTGTGTTAGAAGAGCACGTTTAGCCGTACCCACGATAGTGAGGTAGATCAGCTTGTTAAGGTTTCCATAACAAATCGTCTGATCATCATGAAATTGGTGAGTCACCCAGATCCGACAAAAAAAAATTGGTTGTCTGTAAACTCGGTTTACTGACGATAGTTGAACGTGACAACGTCTTAAGAAAATACTGATGGAATGGTAGCATTTAATTGGTTATTCAAATTTTTAATTTAAGTATATTTTTATAAATATTAATTTAAATTAATAAAATAATTGATTTTGATTTTATAAATTTATATTTTAAATTTATAATAAATATATTAATTTTTAATTTAAAATTAATATATTTAATAATTATATTTAATAGACGCATGTCGAACGCTGCCGAACGCAAAGGCCGATTGTGCTTCTTTGTCACTCGTTCTGCGCTCTCGCTTGCACTTCAAGCCTTACATGGAACGCCTCAAAGCGAGGTAACGACGCATGACGTGATGTTTTTTCGTGCGTGCAGCCGGCTCTATCGAATTATAAGACGTAGTCACGTCAAAAATACGTGAACGGACGTAGTTTTCGAAATCGTACAATTGTAGAGTCAACATCTCTGGTGCTCTCGTTTTGGGAACGTGTTTATCTGGTGGATCTAGGTGATTTTGTAGCATACGTTCGTCGGTTTTTCGTAGAAAATAGCAAAATAAATACAATTTATTATTTATTTTTGAACTTCCGCAAGTAATGCCTTCTACCCAATAAACAATACTTATAATAATACTAGCTTTTGCCCGCGACTTCGTCCGCGTGGAATTAGTTATAACGGCAGCCTAATTTTTCTAAGCTTTGAACGTCATATTTATGAATATCTAATCAACTGCCTAAGAAATAGGTCTTAAACTTTCAAAATGACGACACTTTCATACAACATTTCATCCCCCCCTTTAACCCCTTACAACCCTTTTTTCGCAATTAAAAGTAGCCTATGTCCTTTTTCAGGCTCTAGACTTACTGTGTACCAAATTTCATTTAAATCGGTTCAGTAGTTGTAGAGTGAAAGCAAGACAGACAGACAGACAGAGTTACGTTAGTTAAGTTAGTTAGTTAGTTACGTTAGTTAAGTAAGTTAGTTTAGTTTTAGTCGATACATACTGAATATCAAAGTCTTCCACTGCGCGCTAGTGCAGGCCAAGTAGAGCCCGTACACTGCAGCCAAGTGACCGTAAGTGATGATCGCCACTGTGGGGTACAGGATGGTGTACTTGCGAGGGGCTGCCTGGGGTGCCACCAGCTTAGGGAAGGGGTCCGCGCGCACATCCTCGTCGAAGGTCTCTGTGTGTATCGCGGATGGAGGCATTGTTCTGTAGATAGTATCATAAATGTTTTTAAGCTATTTTATAGCTTTTATCGCGGGCCTTGAGCGTGGAGACCGAATACAGAAATTCCGTAACGAAAAAACCTAACACTCCCTGAGTATCAAAAACATAATATCAAAAGCACAATTTCGGCAACGACGTCATCGGGGAACATGGCTTAGCGGTAAGGCGCTCTACTCGGTTAAAATACCGTTGGCTCCGCAACTTTTTTTTTTCAAGCGTGATATTTCAAAAAGTAATTTTTTTTTAAATTAATGACTTTTTATAATATCGCGCTTAAAAAAAAATACTTTTTCCATCTATCGATAAATACCAGAACTATTAATGACATTTTGAAATATTGTAAAAAATTGCTTGTAAAATAAATTAATGACTTTTTGAAAGATCACGCTTAAAAAAAATTGCGGAACCGATAGGATTCGAACCCGCATCTCTCTGGCAATTCGGGCACTTAGAGCGCCTTACCGCTCGGCCACGGTCCCGATGACGTCGGTAGGTAAAGATAAGTTGATAAAAAATGCTATGCAATAGCTTTACCGCGGCAGTCTCCGAGTGCCACACGTCTTTTTTTTTATAATCTTTCATTTGTCTTTGTCCCGAATAGCAGAAAATGAAATATGGAATAATATAAAAAAAAAGAAGAATTTCCTCATACATTTCGTATGCAATGCTTTTTGCAATGTTTATTACTCAATTACGACTTAACGGCTGGATCTAAATGAAAGGGATAGAGATAGATTATAGTCCCAGGAGAACAGTGTTTACGCGACTGAAACCGCGGAGCACAACTACTTTATAATAACTTTTTGTAAAAACTTGACACAAGTAATGCCTACCCTGTTCAGATAGTTTGTGCACGCCACTTCTGCCTGCCTTATTAGCGTCTCGAGGCTTTAGTCTTATACTGAATACGTAGATTTACGAAAAGGCTATTTAATTAAATTGACGTCAATAAAAAAGTACGTAAGTTCGAGAATAAAACATTTTACTACTATATTTATTAATTACTAGCAGTCGCCCGCGACTCCGTCCGTCTGAAAACCTCTTAGGTACCCTTTTAATTTTAAAGACAGACTTTCATATAAAGTGTACTCTTTTCCCGCTACTCCTCTCAATTCAATTTTTTTATAGTTTCTCGTCAAGCAATATCCTCCGTCCCGTCCCGTGTACTAAAGATCTACATTTTTGTTGAACATTGTACGATATTACAGTACGTTACCATTAACAATATATATTTATGGCAAGCTGATGTGTATAGCTTGTATTAAATAGTCTATTTTACTTTTGAGTCTAGCTTTCATAATAAACAAAATAATTTACAATCCGACACGCAGATCTAGAGATTAGACCGTTTCAACAAACGAACAAACTTTTTCGTATATTATATAAATATGGTCTGTCATGCCAAATAAATTGAAAGAAAAGATCAAAGATCAAATTCTCAAAAAATATCAGTAAAAAAATGTTGACCCCTATTCAGTACGTATAACATAACACGGAGGAGGTCAACTTAATTTGGACGATATAGCGGCAGTGTTATGTTTTTAGAAATTTTGTAATATTTTCGAAACTATATAACTAAGTAACATACTGTAAAAGGCAAATCTTATCTCTATAATATCCTTGTGATTATTAAATAATTTATTTTGATAAGGATTTAAGTTTAGTAGTATAAATAATGACGTAAACGTAAGCATATGAATATAAATATTTTTTAAAAATAAAAAGTTATATATCTGCCAAAATATAAAAGATAGATATATGCTATCGCGGACTTTTTGTAGAACTTTTTAAGATGCATAAAGTTTTCATACAATGTTTTCAATTATATCCAATAGCTAAGGCAGCGTATGCCCATAAAACCGATATAATAAATTTCACGGTACGACTTGCGCGACAAAAACTGTGATAACTCGTTTAATATATACAATACAAAAAATAAAATATAGCCTATGACACTCGCCGATAAAGCAGCATTCTACTCGTGAAAGAATTTTAAAAATCAGATCAGTAGTTCCGAAGATTAGCCCTGACAGATCTTTATTTACAAACGTACTAACTTACAAATATACAAACTTACGAACTTACAAACTTTACCTCTTAATAATATTAGTATAGATTTATAACCAGTAAATTATAACTAGTGAAATGTCGTGACTTCGTCCACGGGTGAAACCATTGTATTTCACAAGCCTTTATTTACTTTCAACTATTCCATACAAATTGCCCTATGTCTCTCCTCATGAGTCTGGCTATGATAAAAAAAGTAGTAGTTTCAGAAATTAGTCGTACAAACAGACGGACAAAAATTGTAAAAAAAAATATTTTTGTATATGTACCGTATATTCATATGCATGTAGTAAAATACGGTTATTTCAATATTACAAACAGACACTCTAATATGATAGAAGAATTCATTATGATGTCATACATAATGTCCCTTTTTGATTTATTCACGGCCTTCGACCAGTCTTCAGGTTGAACATTGTTGATGGGCTCTTGCAGTAGGGCCAACATCTTATTTGCCACAAATGGCCGCGAAGTATTAATTCTTGCGGCGTGTACTATGTGTAAAAAAAAGTATTTCAATTCCATCAATCAAATAATCAATTAATCAATTATTTCATAGGTAATGCTGGTTGATATACCTAGCGGCAGTGTTATGCTTTTTAGAAATTTTGTAATATCTCCAAAACTATATAACTAATTAACATACTGTAGAAGGCAAATCTTATCTCAATAATATCCTTAAGATGACTAAATAATTTGTTTTGATAAGGATTTAATTTTAGTTGTATAAATGATAACGTTAACGTAAGCATATGAATTAAATGATTTTTTAAAACACAAACAGTACTATATCTGTTAAAATATAATAGATAAATATATGATGTGGCGGACTTTTTTGTAGAACTTTTTAAGATACATAAAGTCCCCATACATTGTTTTTAATTAGTCTCAATAGTTAAGGCAGCGCGTGCGTATAAAGCCGATTTAACAGATTATTGCAATCCGACTTACGCTACAAAATCTGTGATAATTCGTTTAATATATACAATACAAATATAAAATAGCCTATGACACTTACCGATAACGTAGCATTCTACTGGTGAAAGAATTTTTAAAATCGGATCAGTAGTTCCGAAGATTAGCCCCGACAGATCTTTATTTACAAACGTACAAACATACAAACTTACGAACTTACAAACTTTACCTCTTTATAATATTAGTATAGATTTACATAGCTTGATAAGTGTATAAGTTTTTAAAATTATGGTGTTCTTCGGCGTCATAGTTTATTTACAAAACCATTTTTCTTTTATATTGGGTCCCCCAATAAAGAAAAGTAATTACTCCACTTATTTTTAATTATTTTTTTTTAAATAAATGGTATCAAAATAAATTGATAAATAAACTTATCCTTAATATTTAACGAAAAGATCTAAAAATCCGAAAAATATATAAGTTGGATATCCTACGGTTTTTTTAGAGAACTAATTAAATTATTTTTATATAATACTTAGACGAGATATCTCCTATTTAAGTTTGACCCAAACTTACAGAGACTTGTATATAGATTAAATTAGTTTTTTTTAATAAAATAGTAGAATTTACCTGTTGCAGTAAGTACCTCTTGCTAAGCGCACTGTCACCCGTCTATAAGTGTTCCCATCTATCACTGTATACCTTTGTAACCGTTTGTATACTTACAACACTCCACGAGGGCCCTTTTGGTGTTCATGCTAAAAATATAGCCCGCTAAACGGCACTGGGGCAGCGTAGTGGACGGTTAATTGGCTGATAAAGTTAAAATTTTGTTCATTTTTAACCGACGAAAAAAAACGGAGGAAGTTCTCAATTCGACACGTATATATTTTTTTTATGCATGACCACGCAGACATAACTTTTTACAGAGTTGTCCGATTTTGATAATTCTTTTTTTTATTAGAAAGGGCACACTTCCAAGGTAGTCCCATTGTCAGCATTTTAGCATCTGATGATGATATCCTGGGAAAATTGAAGGAACTCTTCAAATTTTATAGGCACACTTGCAGCGATTTTGGTTTTTGTGTAAGTATCGGTAGCTTTTTGGCTACAAGTGCCATATACGTAATACGTACGCAAAAGTAAGAAATAAAAATTTTTAACAAAAAATAGAGCTGACTCAAAACGCACTAAAAAGTAAAAAATAACTGCGTCATTTAGTTGCTTTAATTTACTTAAGCATATCTAGGAGTCGGTGCCAGCCAAGGTTTCCACTTAAACCCCTGTGGACCTGACATTCAAACCTTCTTTGAGGCCCGCGGCTACCCGGGTAGCGACGGAGCTATAATGACAGCTGTCATTATTTGCCTGACGGTTGCCAGGGGACCCCTCGGGGCTGTGAAACTTTAAGGACATTACCTAGAACCTAGGAACTAAATGACATAGTTATTTTTTACTTTTTAGTGCGTTTTAAGTCGGTTCTATTTGTTGTTAAAATTTTTATTCGTGTTACAATTACTATCAGATATTTAAGATAATGATCGAGTCCGACTGCCTCATGCCTCGGAGAGCACCTTTGCTCTCTGCTGTAGACAACTTCAAAACTTCGGGCTGCAAATTGTTACTGAGAATTTTTTGGAACCAAAAAACTTTGTATCATATCCCGAGCGATCAAAGATTACTAAGCAATACGACTAGACTAACACGGCAATAGTAGTAGTACAGTAGTCATATATTTACAATATTTCATGAATTTTGGCCTTCAGAATCGTACGTCAAACAAAAGATTTCCCTCTCCGCTACACGCTTTCCGCTCCTTCAGGATTCTTATACAGAAATTCCGCTAAAGATGTTTATTCCACAAGTTTGCAAAACTTCGTGAACAATTACTAGTTTTTCAAGAATGCTTGCATAGTTTTGAAAATATCGCCATTCAATACCATTGAATCGGTCGTATAAGCTTCGTTAGGAGGGGTTACTACGATAGCCCATCAGGTGTGGATCGAACCACGACCCTCGCTTTTAAGTTCTTGATCCGATGTAATATCGCAACTGTCAAAACGGCCATCGTAACGTGCCGCAGTTATATCTTACATGATAAAACAATTTATAAGTCAGCAATATGGACAGCGCACACTGGCGGACGGATCACGAGGTCTTGGGTTTGAGTTCTGAGGTATGAAATATCGAGGTTTACTTTTTCAAGAAATTTTCAGTAAAATTCTTAGCCCGAAGATGACAAGTGGTATGTCCCCACCACCACCATTTAACCCTCCCATTTACGCTCATGCGTCAAGCCATTTAGCGTTTCTGTGCGTGTGTCGTGTAGAAACCAAAAGGGATGTGGATTAATCGTACTCAGAATTTAGCCCGTTTGTACCTTACCGTCAGATCATGCTCGAAGTTTGATTGCAGTCGACAGAGACTGGTCTACAATTCCGAACTTACGATCCGGTTGGAGACTTTAGAGCACCGAAGAGAAGTTAGTTCTCTATGTGTGTTCTATCGTCTCTACAATGGCGAGTGTTCTGAGGAGCTGTTTGAACTGATACCACCATCTGTCTTTTCGCAGCGGAGCTTGCGTCGTAGAGACCAATTCCATCCTCACCATCTTGATGTTTGGTCATCTACGACATCAAGATTTTCCAGAGCTTTTCTTCCACGAACCTGTAAATTGTGGAATCAACTTCCCGCTCGGGTTTTTCCAGGGAATTTTAATATCGGGGTTTTTAAGGGGCGTATCAACTCTTTCCTCAAAGGCCGGCAACGCACTGGCAAAGCTTCTGGTGTTGCAAATGTTTATGGGCAACGGTAATCGCTTAACATCAGGCGACCCGCATGATCGTTTGCCCGCTTTATTTTCGATAAAAAAAAAGTCAAGGGCTGAGTAAATAAATGTCCCCTACAGTTTGATTCACAAGTGTGCGCAGGCGCTTATTTTGTCGACTTACAGTAATCCAGGTAACCTTTCGATTTTCGCCTATTCATTATTGCGGTGTACCTAGTTACCTACTGTCTATTATTCTGCGGTTTTTTTGACGAGAAACCTCTTCAAATCCAAGTTCAATTTATTTGCCAAGGCTGCCCGCCGACTATGTATTTCCGTTGTGTTCCGAACTTTTTGTGGGACCTTTATCGTACCGACATTTTCTCCGAAACTATTTTAGACCGACTTTTTGTAAGAAGTAGGCGTTGCTCTATTGCATCAGTACGTTACATTTTTCTCCTACAAATTACCGATTTAGCCATTTGTCCGCGTCGTAGTTCTTCGTTGATTAAGGCGCATCCAGGTATACGAGATTCGTTAAACACCGAACTTTTGACGAATCACGAGTAGTAACTCGTGTTTTGCCGAGCTATTCAGTTAATATTCGACACGTGGCGAGTACGATTGCTTTTTGCTACCAAAGTTATGTACATAAAAAATGCAATATGTAAATTGGAAAGATTTATGTGTATTGTCTATACTATAAACTGTTGTCTGCTTCGTTTGTTTAGTGGTTATGTCGCTATCACGAGGTCTGGGTTCGAATCCTGGGTCGAGTTGTGGAATCATTCTGAACTTTTTTTTCTACTAAGAAATTTTCAGCAAAATTCTAAGCCCGGAGTCGAGACCTGGTGTTATTAAGCCCCTGTGCCTCGGAGAGCATGCTAAGCCATCGGTCACTATCAGTAACATCTGATAGTAATCTTTAATTAGTTAAACACAATCCCCTTAAGCTCGCCACATTGGCGCAGCTTGGTGGGTACGCGCTCCATATCTATAAGAAGGCGTGTATTAGGCCGTTAACGATGATGATGCGTTGGTACAAAACTTGCCCTAAGAAGGATTTTTGCACTTTTTCAAGTCGATAATACTATAAAGGACAATACCCATCAGCCATACCAACTTTGGCCACGACTACACTCATATAAAACTATGTAGGAATGGTAATATGAAATATAAATAAGGAAATGGTTAGGAGAAATTGGGTTAAAAAAAGATTGGATTTTAAAGAACAAAATATTTTTTATTTATTACAATTAAATGATTTTTAAAATATTGCGAATTTATTTGTCCCAGACTCATTCAGTGTGTCATATATTATATCATCCGGGAATCCATTCTAACGCTTAGTCGTCGGTTAAGTAGCAAAACCAGAAAAATCAAACTTAAACAATGCACACGAACTACGAAGTACCAAAGAGAATATAACCACTACGTTATGACGTTTACGAAGTACGAAAGAAGTTGATATTTTTTGTAAGTTGACATTTGTAAATGACATTGGTAATAAGCAAGTCCATAGATCAAAGACTACTAGATAGAGCCCATAGCGTGTCCACTCGTGAGACAGCAAATCAGCCTTATTGACATGACATGTCAACATTTAAAGTACATCATAAAACGTTATGTTTTAAAATATCGTAAAATACGAAATATTACTTTATATAAGATAGTTTAGTAAACGCATAATACATGAAATTTGCTAAAAAATAACCTTTCTAAGCTTTAAATCATCAATCAATGAAGTTTATGCCTACTTACGTATGAAACGTAATTCCTTCGATTTTCTGTTCGCTGCGACTGTTGCAGCCTAAATATTACAACCCACCATAGCACGATAACGTTTAAATTAATATCGTAACCGCAAAGTTATATTATTTATCAGCAAATTTAATAAAAAGCTAATAATTGCTCAGATATGTCCCTTGCTTGTCACAAACTCCACTCTTGACAAACAATAAAAACGAACACGCTGAAAGGGACAAAAAATAATCTTGTGTCACTTTCTAATAAAGGCCGAATGAAATAAGTCTGTCACGCTCTTGAACCTACAGCCGCGTTATGACTCCATCTAGTAGTCTTTAATCTATGAGCAAGTCAAATGGATGTTGCCACATAAAACAAAAATATATCGAATAAATCAAATCGATTTTTAATTAACTATCTGTATACTTATTTATCATCTATTAACTAACTATTGCATTTTTGTATTTGCTAATTTTCATAAAATAACTACTTTTAAAAAAATATGTTCCATATTGATATTTATGACATATTTTTTGCCGTTTGGTTGATGTTTTTAATAGGTATATTACTCATGATAATATAACATAATATAATAAAACAAAAATCCATTCTTATTATCATGTACTATTAAAAACCTTTGTTATAACTACAAATAATAATAATAATATGTTATAATTGTTGAAACATATAGATCGATGCATTTTAATTAGTTAAAAATCGATTAGACCAAATAATTCGCTACCTATTTAGTATTTGGCAACACTGATTCGTAAATGTTCAAATATACATGTTGTTTTTAAGATATAATGTCAAAATCGATTGAAATATTTATTTTTTCTGCAAATTTTTAGCAATCTTTTTTGGATAAATGAATCTTTCTAAAGGTAATGTAAAATTATGAAGATTTTTAAAATAAAAGCAATTACAGGGTGTTTGCTGGCCATAAATGGGCATTCCCCTTTATTAAATCGCGAAAGCGATTTAATGAGTATAATCAATTCATTCATTAAGTTATTTTTCTTTGAATATATTTATCGTAGGAAACGTATTCTGATTAACACTTTAGGTAATAATTATAATTGCAAATACTACTATTACTTAACTTCTAAAGGTTGCTTTAGGAACCTTATTAATGTTTTTTTTTATCGACTACAAGTTAGCCCTTGACTGCAATTCACCTGATGTTAAGTGACGATGCAGCCTAAGATGGAAGCGGGCTGACTTGTTAGAAGTGGGACGAAAATCCACACCCCTTTCGGTTTCTACACGACATCGTACCGGAACGCTGAATCGCTTGGCGATACGTCTTTGTCGGTAGGGTGGTAACTAGCCACGGCGAAAGCCTCCCACCAGCCAGACCAAGACAAATTAAGAAAAATCTCAATCTGCTCCGCCGGGAATCGAACCCAGGAGCTCCGTCTTATAAATCCACCGCGCATACCACTGCGCCACGGACGCCGTCAAAGTTCTACATAAAAAGTCCGCGACACTATATATCTATCATTTATATTTTAGCAGATATCGAACTTTATGTTTCAATAAATCATTTAATTTATATGCTTACGTTGACGTCTTTAATTATAACACTAAACTTAAATCCTTATCAAAATAAATCATTTAATAGTCACAAGGATATTATACTGATAAGATTTGCCTTTTACAGTATATTAATCTATACTAATATTATAAAGAGGTAAAGTTTGTAAGTTTGTAAATATAGTTCTGTCGGGGCTAATCTTCGGAACTACTGATCCGATTTTAAAAATTCTTTCACCAGTAGAATGCTACGTTATCGGTGAGTCTCATAGGCTATATTTTATATTTGTATTGTGTATATTATCCGAGTTATCACAATTTTTGTCGCGTGAGTCGGACCGTGGAATTTATTAAAACCATAAATACATATTGTTAATGTTAATGTACTGAAATGTCGTACAATGTTTAACTAAAATGTAGATCTTTAGTACACGGGACGGGACGCAGGATATTGCTTCACGGGAAACTATAAAAAAAATTAAATTGAGAGGAGTAGCAGGGAAAGAGCACACTTTATATGAAAGTCTGTCTTCAAAATTAAAAGGGTACCTAAGAGGTTTTCACGCGGACGAAGTTGCGGGCGACTGCTAGTTAGTTATACAGTTAAGAGACAATACAAAATTTCTAGAAAGTGAAACACTGCCGCTATGAAGTCCAAAACTTCGCCAGGGTGGTTTTATATGAAAGACACCTAGAGACCTAACAAAATAAACGAAATAAAATAGCTTTATAATTATAATATATAATTTTTCAATATATAAATCAAAACGTTGGAACTAGCGGGGTTTTTAAATAAACCTAAAAAAAGAAATTATTTTATATTCCTTTTGAGCGGTATAACCCGCGCAGATGCCCTCCCTTTGGGTTGATTGGGATAAAAAGAAGTCTATGTGCCAAACTATTATCTCTTTCAATGTCAAAATCTATCCAGATTTGTTTAGCCATTGAGCCGTGATTGAGTAACAGACGTTGATATCAACAATTACATACAAAATGTATAAAGAAATGATTTTTCTTCATAACATTTTGTTTTCGGTACTTCAGATAGAACTAAGTATGACGTAATAAGACAATTATTTCACTTTGTGTTCGTTAAATTACTTATAACAATATTTTTTACTAAAATAACCTTTTAGGCAGGTATTTTAATAAGATGTTATGGTACTGATTATGCAATAACCCCTCTATCTAGGGCCAAATATACTATTTATTATTAAACTAGCTTTTGCCCGCGACTTCGTCCGCGTGGAATTAGTTATTACGGCAGCCTAATTTTTCTAAGCTTTGAATGTCATATTTATTAATATCTAATCAACTGCTTAAGAAATAGGTCTTAAGCTTTCAAAATGACGATACTTTCATACAACATTTCATCCCCCCTTTAACCCCTCACAACCCTTTTTTCCCAATCAAAAGTGGCCTATGCCCTTTTTCAGGCTCTAGACTTATTGTGTACCAAATTTCATTTAAATCGGTTCAGTAGTTGTAGAGTGAAAGCAAGACAGACAGACAGACAGAGTTACTTTCGCATTTATAATATTAGTTAGGATTAGATAGTATTACCAACCTAAAAGTAAAAGTTTTATTGAGACGAATTATATTTCGATGGGGGAAAAGTGCGTTTTTAAAAAGGAAATTACAAAAATGAAAAGACGAAAGCGGACTACCGCTCTAGGCAGATGGTTGTGCAAGACTGAAGTAACAGCGTTTATTCAAAGAGCAAGTTACATTCGTTATCTTAACTAGTTCTTCGTGGGAAGACATTTGATACGTTAGGGAACATAACTGACGCATAAACTTTTTTTTGCCTTGGGCAAACAATGTATGGGAGGTGGGCCATCTCCTTTAGTTGAACTCCTCCATACTACCTTATACGTACCTATTGCATAGGGGTCAGCTTTTGGTAAATATATTTTTTCGTGTTAGATACGATAATATAGTGATGGGGAATTAGATCTTTCTTCAAATTATTTGGCATAGCAGACCATAATATCAGGGCGTCCCACGGCTATGCCACACGGAGGGAAAGTACCTTCATTATTGTAGATGGAACATTTCACTGAAGGAAGACTTTATTTTATTTTCAAAAATAAGTTAAACTGCATTCACACATTTTTAAATACTTGCCTGGTTGGACCGGGATTCGAACCCGGTCCCTTGACGAGAAAAAATCATACTGTATTTTTATCATACCGATCGGAAGGCTTCATCATAAAGATCATTTGAATGAGAATGAGTGCTACCTAAGGAGCTAGGAACATTTACTGGGATCGAGATGATAGTACGTTACAATGTAGATGACTTCAATTGTTTGGAGAATGGTGCCATTGGACACATTATAGAAATTATTTGGCCCTGCCTCCGAAGAGCGCAAATGTATGACGGTGATATACCATTCGTCCGTATAGACTTGATAAAGACAAAGTCCACTTAATTCAGCCCAAGTCTGTGCAATTTCCAGCTAAAATAGTCACGGAACCGCGGAACCGAGAATGCTGCCAATGGTATCATGTTGGTTGTGCAGTACACAAAATGCAAGTACGCACTGTCGACTACGCCGTTATTTACTAGGCTTGAAGGTCTTTGCTGCTGGTCAAGCATAGGTGGCTTTAAGTAGAGTAAACACATTAGAAGGTTTCCTTATTGAAGAGAGTAATTGGGTGTACTCTTCTACAATAAGATGCCGAATTCAGTTTTAGATCTGCCATTGCATAAGTTTAAGCAATGTATTAAAACTCACTTACTGAGTCAAGGTTATTATACTATAGATTAATTTTTAAATGACAAAGATGTTGAGAGGCATTTGGATCGGCTTTCAACTTCACACAAGAAGTGGAATAATTTTATGTAATAATACAGTTATTATTGTAAAAATTAATGATTTTAATCGAGTAACTGTTGAGTTTCTTGCCGGCTCTTTCCAGCAGGACCTGCCTTCCGAGCCGGTGGTAGAGTCACTACAAATAGTCCAATTTGACGTTTCAAAAGTGTTTATAATTAGCCTACTGATTGAAATAAATGATTGCATTTCTGCGGAATGCTATAAATTTTTGTTATCTGTCTGTCTGTCTGTGCGTTTGTCCGCACTATTTGTATGTTCCCCTACAACTTCCAAACGGCTTGGCCGTTCCCCGATATGATGACATATTCTTATAGGAAAAAGTGTGAGGAGTGTTCTTACATACTTTTTTTTTACACGACTGCGTCAGAAAGAGGGAAATGTTTTTATGTGTCTTCGCGGATAATTTATGAACCGATTTTAATGATTCTTTTTTTGTTGGAAAGGGATGGCCCGCTAGAAGAACCTGACTCCCTGATTTGTGGGAAGTATCTGGAGCTTAGACCCACCAAGCTGCTCCAGTGTGAGTTGGTGGGATTAGGATAGTAATAGTTTTATGACTATATTAACGGCCCACTAGAAGAATCTGAGATAACATTGGGTTCAAAATCGGGCGCAGCAGAAATGCAGCAGTGTGAACGGCTGGAAACCGTTCTCCGACCCAAGCTTATTTTGAATTAATTTAATGATGAATGATATGAACAGACTGAGAAATCTAGCCTGCGATAACTAAAAAATAAAAATAAATTAAAAACAAAAAAACTTTTTTAAAATAAGCTTTTATTTAAACGCTCTAAAAAGAAGAAAATAAATTTTCCCTTAAACATTTTAACTATCAAGTTATAACCTCATAAATCTGATGACAACTATCTACCTTTGGCACCTAGAGGTGTAAAAACTAAAAACTTGCTTACTACTAATAAAAATTTTATAAAAATCAACAGAGTGTATTCGGATATATATTACATAGACATATGATTGGATTATGGCTCAGCGTCTGATCTCCGATAGTAACAGAGGGGAAAATTAATTACCTTCACATAGTTACTAAAGTACTAACTCAGCAAGTTAGATGACAGTTTATAAAATCCTCAATAAACCCGTCAGTCATCATTCAGTCTTACTCCCTCCTAAGCCCCACAAATTGCTCCCATCGCCCGTCCTATTAGCCCTCGCCCTCACTATCTCCTGAGGCACCGTCTTGAGGTCGTACGCCCAGCCGATCCAGGCGAAGAAGTCTATAAAATGTGTGCTGACGTTCAACCAGTTGTTCCCCAGCTCAGCGGTCCGATAATCCCATGGGAAAGCGTGATGGTAGTTGTGGAAACCTTCGCCAAATGCTATGAAGGAGACCGGGATGTTTTGGGCCGGCATGAGGCTCTTGTCATACGGCTTGTTGCCCCACAAGTGGGCTGCGCTGTTGACGAGGAAGGTGATGTGAAGGTTTAAGACGTATCGCGCGATGGCGATGTGCCACGCCGTGCTGAGCGTCTCTCCGAAGAAGTACATGGGGATGAGGGTCGGTAGCGCGAAGCAGATTGTACCGATGAACGGGATCGCGTATCTGGAATAAGAACATTCGAATCAATCGATTTGTTATGACTTATGTTTTTGACGTGACAACGTCTCATAATTCGATAGAGCCGGCTGCACGCACGAAAAAGCATGACTCATGCGTCGTTACCTCGCTTTGAGGCGTTCCATGTAAGGCTTGAAGTGCAAGCGAGAGCGCGGAACGAGCGACAAAGAAGCACAACCGGCCTTTGCGTTCGGCAGCGATCGACATCCGTCTATTAAACATAATTATTAAATATATTAATTTTAAATTAAAAATTAATATATTTATTATAAATTTAAAATATAAATTTATAAAATCAAAATCAATTATTTTATTCATTTAAATTAATATTTATAAAAATATACTTAAATTAAAAATTTTTATAACCAATTAAATGCTATCATTCCATCAGTATTTTCTTCAGACGTTGTCACGTTCAACTATCGTCAGTAAACCGACTTTACAGACAACCAATTTTTTCGTATGGCGACGTCGTTGATCAGGCTACGGATATGTTACTGAGTTTTTACTTCTTAGAGAATTAAAAAAAAATTCATTTCAAAAGCCCGCAATTGGAAAGTTTGTAATATCGCACGTGGATGCTTCGCTTTCGCAGTGAAATATTAGGTTTTTTGTCGGATCTCGGTGACTTTGGTGCTTGAACTCATCAGCTTTGAACGGGAAGAAAAATGTACAAATTATTAATAATGAACTTCCATAAAGTAAATAAAGCCTGCTTCTGTTTATTCTTTTTTCACTTGAGTTAAAACTGTGTAATGTTTTTCGAATGTAGCATATTCAACTCTATTTTCTCATTATTATTTTAAGGTGCAAAGTTGCTTTTTGTAAAAAAATTTTAAATAAAAACAGAACCGACTCAGAACGCACTAAAAAGTAAAAAATAACTGTGTCATTTAGTTGCTTTAATGTACTTAAGCATATCTATGAAGTCGCTGCCAGCAAGTTTAAGGAACATTTATTTTACGTAGTAAAGCAGTTTGTGGGTTCTGGGTAACGTCCTTAAAGTAGAAACCTTGGCTGGGACCGACTTATTTTTTACTTTTTAGTGCGTTTTGAGTCGGTTCTATTTTTTGTTAGAAATTTTTATTTCTTACTTTTTAGTAATTTATCGCCACGTAACGTACTCGTATACTGTCATAGTATATTGTACAGCACTAGTAGCCAAAAAGCTACCGATACCGAGACAAAAACCGAAATCGCTGTAAGCGTGCCTCCAAAATTTGAAGAGTTCCTTCAATTTGCCCATGATATAATCATCAGATCCTAACATGATGACAATGGGACCACCTTGGAAGTATGCCCTATCTAATAAAAAAAGAATTATAAAAATCGGACAACTGTAAAAAGTTATGCGTGGTCATACATAAAAAAAAAATATACGTGTCGAATTGAGATCCTCCTCCGTTTTTTTCGTCGGTTAAAAAACGGGATCGTTGTACTTGACCTGATATAATGCGTCGCGCTTCGAATGTGCGTCTGTGTGAGCTAAGGCTTAAAGTTTAAATAACTGTCTAATTCGTCAACTGTACAAAAGAGAAATACTAACTTCTTCTGAAACGTAAGCACCGGGTTGGCGTAGATGTCGGACATGTCGATGAACTTGCCCCTCCTCATGACTTCCGGGTGTTTCCGCACCAGCAGCCAGCCTATGTGCGAGTAGAAGAAGCCGCGGGTGGCGTTGTGAGGATCGGCATCTGTGTCGCTGTATCTGGAATTATCATTTTAAAAAAAATTAAAGGAGATTGACCATTTTGGGCCCAACACGTTACAACAATTAAATGTATTTTCAAAAATTCTTTATTTTTTTATAAATCAAAATCACTAAAAATAATTAGTATTCACAATTGCAAACAAATTTAAAAACATGTTGTAGATTTTATTTTTTTTTTTTTTTTTTTTTTAAATTATGGCTTCCAGCTGTACCAACTAGGTACAATTTACTCCGCCAAAGTCACGTGGTATGGAAGACACAGTTTCAAAGATTGGTAGGTGTGAGCTGGGAATTAGGTGTAATTGAGTATACATCCAGCTTAATTTTGACACTATAAACAGCAGATTTTTTATATAGGTTTATCACCGCCACCTAAAACATCACAAAATAATTATAATACTTAAATAATTATAAAAATAATAAATAAATTAATAATTTTGTTAGTAGTTCCTATATTTACAACTTAATTTTATTACACTTGATATATGTACATAAAAATTTACAAAGAGGACTAAACACAGACATTAACAAACATTCAACATTCATAGGGCGTGGGAATTGAGGAGGGAGAACATCATATAGGGGATGGAGAAGTTTAGAGCAGGAGAAAAAGATATGAGAAACAGTACCTTCGTCTAAGCCACATTCGCACAAAGAGTGATCTTTTACTCGGATTTTGTTTAGATGCACAGGTGTACAGGCATGCCCAATTCTTAAACGAGAGATGGTGGAGGTGACCCATCTGTCAGCGTGTCTGTGATAGGAAAACCACGGTCGTCTAGGTATGTCAGGCTGAATCGAGGCATAATACTTACCTTTGAGAGTTTTGGATTTATCCCAAAAATTTTTCCAAGACTCATCCAAGTATTTTTTTCCCAGGGCGCTAAGATCATGTGAGGTGTTTCTGAAATGATCTAAAGATCCAAGCTGTACAGCTGTTTTAGCGCAGGAGTCCGCAGTTTCATTACCAGCGATGCCAGAGTGTCCAGGTATCCATGCTAGTATTATTGACAAACCACTTTGATGGCAAGAGAGTAATGCTTCCCTAATCTGAAGTACAACTGGGAATTTTGACTTACTTCTAAAAGGATTTTCCATGATGGAATATAAGCAACTAAGGGAGTCCGTAAAAATAACAGTTTGTTGTATGTGATGGGACCGGGTAAACAGGATTGCCTCTAACAAGGCAATAGCCTCTCCTGTGAACACCGAGGTTTCTGGAGGACACTTAAATTGTAATATTATTCTATGTTTGGGGACCCAGCAGGCTGCACCAACACAACTATCAGGTGTAAGTTTTGAAGCATCTGTATAGATGAACAAGTGATTTGGCCAATTTTGATGAATAATTTCTTGAAACTTTATGTTAGTGTCAGGGGCTCCCTTGATTAGACCAAGATTTGTGAGCACAGGAGGATTATAAACAAGAGCTTTATAGGATGTGGAATATAAGGGGTGTATTGTTGTTGATAATAATGGGTGAGGAAGATTGGTGAACTTTTGGAAACTGTTTAGTAGGCTAGAGGAAGGGTTACTTGGTTTAAGGACTTGTGACAACTGAGTTAATTTAGGCCATAGGGGGTGGGACGAGAGCTGAAGTGATTTACTGATAAATCGATCGCAGAGATACTGTCTTCTAAGATACAAGGGAGGATCAACACATTCAACCTGTAGGGCATTTGTGGGAGATGACTTCATTGCCCCTAAAATAATTCTGAGAGACCTATATTGTATCCGGTTCAGCATTTCTGAGATAGTTTTATTTAGGGGATCTAAAATGAATGAACAATAGTCAATGTGGCTACGAACAAGGGCATTGTATAATAGTTTTAAGGAGTAGGCATGAGCACCCCACCAAACACCTGCTACCGCTCGTAGTACATTGATGCTTTTATCGCATTTATTAATTATATATTCCGCATGTGCCAATCCGTTTAGTTTTTTGTCAAGTACTATACCAAGAAATTTAGTTTTGTCCACCAGGTTGATAGGTTGATCCTCAAAACAAAAGTTAAAGCTAGGGATAGATCTCTTTCTCGTAAACACCACTGCTTGGCATTTAGCCACTGCTAGACTTAGGCCATGATCAGAGAGCCATTGGCCCAGGTAAAAGAGAGCAGAGTTTAGACGTTGGTGGAGTTCGTCTATAGAGCCAGAACTATGATATAGGACTATATCATCAGCATACTGCAGTATATTACAAAAATTGTTGACAGACAATTCTAGGTCATGAGTATATATGCTGTACAGCAAAGGACTGAGGACAGAGCCTTGGGGGAGACCTTTCCAGACTAATCTGGGGGGAAGAAAGAAGGACTGGTGTTTTACAACAACCGACCTACCAGATAGTAGGTTACATATGAAATGTGTCATCCTCGGAGGTACATTCAGCTGGTGCAATTTTTGCCTGAGTGACTGAAGAATTACATTATCATATGCAGAAGCAATATCTAGGAATATACCCACAAGGTACTCTCCCTTTCCAAAGGCGGTTCGAATGTCTGTACTGAGTATGCTGAGACTGTCTGCAGTACTGAAACCCTTCCTAAATCCAAACTGTGAGGAAGGCAGTACTCCTCTGCTTTCCATTAGCCACTCCAATCTATTTTTGAGTAAGATCTCCATAACTTTAACCAAAGTAGATGACAGCGCAATTGGTCTGTAAGAATTTGGATCTGATGGATTTTTGCCAGGTTTGGGAATAGGGATCACTAATTGGGTCTTCCAGGAATCTGGTATATACCCTTTTTCAAAAAAAATATTAATCATATTAAGAAAATGGTGTTTTGCTTTATCATTTAATTTAACCAAAAAGGAGTAGGGTACACCATCTTCTCCAGGGGCTGAATCTTGTAAACCACTGAGGGCTATTTGAAGTTCTGAAAAGGAAAAGAGGGCATCCATTTCATCCGTAGTAGAAATTAATATAGGGTTTGGAAAATCTACCATAGTTGGAACAAAAGGGGGTGCAATTTTATCAGCAAAAACACTAAGCCATTCTGTTGGGTTATTGGCAATGGGATCAGAGTGATTTAAGGATCTACGGAATCTCCTCATGTTATTCCAGACTATAGAGGAGGGGGATCTAGGACTTAGTGACTCACAAAATAATGTCCAACCAAGCCTTTTTTTTTTGGGGATTTTTCTTTTAATTTTGGCATTGATACATTGGAATTTCATAAAGTTTTCGTTAGACATGCACTCTGTATATTTGTCTTCCGCTGTTGTTCTCTGCGTGAATAAATCAGTGCATTCTTCATCCCACCAGGGTGGAGAAGGCAAATGATTTCTGGCAGAAGATTTTTTCCTAGGGATATGAGAATCGGCTGAAGAGATAAGAGATTGAACAAATTGATTATAGTAAGTCAAACAATCACCGTTGTGGTCTAGGACCAGAAGAAGGTCCATCATATTGTCAACGGTTTGAGCATATCCAGACCAATCAGCTTTATGCAGTTTGTATTTCAATAAGGGACTAGGGTTGTGAGGAGGAAGTGTTCTATTGTGCAGAGTAAGAATTACAGGAAAGTGATCGCTACCAAAGGTACTGGTAAGGACTCTCCAGGATAGCTGGGAAGCAAGAGATGAAGAGGAAAGAGACAGATCAACTGCAGATTTCGGGTTCTGGGTTGGGTATACTCTACGTGTTGGGGAGCCATCATTAAGAACACATAAGTCAGCATCCTCAATGATGTCTAACAACAACGGAGCAAAACTATCAGAGTAGTGACACCCCCACATAGTGTGATGGGCGTTGAAATCTCCCATAATCACAGTTGGGCTGGGAAGAGAAGATATTAGGGCTTGGATTTCTGGGATTAGAGAAGAAGTAGGGTGAGGTATGTACAAAGATAAGAAGGAGATATTAAGGGTTCTCACAGCAACAGCATTAATCTGATCACTGTGAGCAGGAAGAGAGATAGCAGAGTAAGGAAGGTTGTGCCGAAGAAAGATGGCACTGCCTGCATAACCATCACTCCTGTCATCCCGCAAACAGAAGAAGCCCGGAACCCGAAAATGGGCACCAGGCCTCAGCCATGTCTCCGAGATAGCAACAATGACAGGGTTATGGAGGTTAATAATAGAGATTAGGTCTTGTTTACGATTCCTAATACTTTTACAGTTCCATTGGAGAACTGTTGTTGGAGCCATTTTTAACAATATCGAATAATTGATTTAAATTTTGGGCAACGTTGGGCGGTAAAGGTATTTCACTGCATGGAGCAATGATGCTCAGCAAAAATTCAGAAAGAAATTCTATTAATTTCTCTTGTTTAGGGGAGTTATCATTTTGGTCGGACCTAAAGGCACAACCATTAGGGAGGGAGGAAGTGGGATTATTTATAATAGTTTCATGAGCCTGTCTGTCGTACCCTTTACCTAAGGGCGCTCGGGGACGCGGAGAGCGGATGGTTGTTTCCCGGTAGGATTTTCGGGGAGAGGTAAGATTAGCCGGATTTGGAGAGTTTGTCGAGGGATGGCGTGTAGGACGGGGAGAAAATGTAGGTGGGGAGAACATAGCTCTCGACATCTCTGCATAGGATGTGCGGACAGAAGGGAAACGTGACGCAGCTTCGATGTAAGGGATGTTCTCCTGGGACATTACCAGCTTAATGTTTTGCTGGCGGGCAAACTCAGGGCAAGACTTATCAATGGCAAAGTGGTTGCCTGAGCAGTGTAAACAAGTCGCTTTTTCTTTATGGACTTCACACGAGTCCCCCGTGTGTGGTTGGGCACACTTATAACACCTGGGCTTTGACCTGCACTGTGCGCGAACATGACCAAAACGACAGCAGTTTAGACATTGAATCGTCGGATATTTATATGTCTCTACAGGAAGGGAGGTGTAGAAGGAGAATACCTTTGATGGGAGCATTTGGCCCCTAAAGGTAACAACCACCGACTGAGTGGGAACCCATTCAATGTTTCCTTCGTTAACAGTTTTTCGGTTCAGGCGTCGTGCCTTAAGAACTTCGCCACAGCCAGTCGGTAGTTCTAATGATTCGACAAATTCGCTCATGTGCCAGTCTGTCGGGACTCCTCTGACTAGACCCATGCGCGTAATATTGTAAGTCGGAATTGAGGCCTGGTATTTTGCAACCTTCAAAAATGGACTATTAAGGAACAAGTTTGCAGCTGGACCTGTAGTGAATTGGACGCTGATCTTGTTGCGTCCGATATTCTTTACTCCGTCACATACAATATCTGAAAACTTGTTTTTGTGCAAGAACTGACCAAATTTGAGGGCTCGAATAGTCGTTCCGGCGGATGGGTCTGAGGTTTCTCTTGAGACCTGGACAATGAAGGGACCTTTGTCGTCTCTTTCGTACGCTTTAGGGCCATCGGAAAAGGAAGGGTGAATGTATATTGATTGGACAGAGGACTGTTGTTGATCTGGGGAGGTTTTCTTTCCATGATTAGTATTTTGCGGCCTGTCCTCTTCGGCAGGGCGCTTTCTGTTTGTAGGTTGTTCCGTTGTTTTTGATCCACCGGGATCAGGGGGCTTTGGAGGTGGATCTTCCTCCATCGCTATTTAATACTAGACTTACCACCACCAGAAGATATTAGTAAAACACAATTACACAAAGCACAAAAAAAGAACCGGCTATTTTTCACAAAAAAACGCTCAGAAAAACACCACACGTGTGTCAGCCAAAACCGACGCAAGCGAAGTCCCTTGTAGATTTTAGGTTTTTGTTTTGCAAATAATGACATAATAGCGGGTCCGGCATAATTGAAACTGGCAACACTGGTAATCGTTCCATTTCTTAATGTCAATATCATGTCATCAATTTAATTGAAAGCTTATGGCTTTCAATTGAATTTAATCAATTTAATTTGACTAATAAATTATCTTTAAATCTCTATTCTGAGATTATAATATAATGAAAACGCATTGAAATTCAATTATCCGTCAGATTCTGACTAGAAAAATAAGTTGATAATTGCAAAGTTGTACATATATGTCAAATTACCCTCATAACCTAACTCGTGTATTTGTGCTCATATCTCGATTATGCATTTGTCTATTAAACTGAAATTAGACATGTTTAAAACTAATATTATTATTTACCGAATGACACTTATTTGGACATTGTAACGGTTTATCAAATTTTGGGCCCAGCGATGTATGAAAAATGGTCAGTGTCCTTTATCTACCCTCGGTTTAAACGAAGTGTGCTCTGTGTGGATAACTTTTGGTTCTTTTGCGGATCTCATTATTTCTGTTTCGATAATGCACAGATTCACCTAGCATAGCTCGCTCCATTGCCCGCTGAGTGACTCTAAGGTTTCTTATGAGGCCTATCGTTAGCGACCATTTATCAATTTCATGTCTTCACTCACTGCTCGAAGACTCGCGTCTTCAGGCACTGAGGAGTTTTTGGTCTGACCCTGTAATGGACCGTTAAAATAGGCTGATCATCATAATACTTTTCGGAACCAGTGAATGGCGGAGATCTAGAAGGCCAGCGAGTTCATCACCATCAGTATGATCTGCAGCGGCATCTTGGCCTTGTGTTGATAGTCGCATCGTTGAACTCACCTGTGGTGCAACCGATGCTCGCGCACCCAGTAGATGGCGGAGTTCTGGAAGGCGAGCGAGTTCATCACCATCAGTATGGTCTGCAGCGGCATCTTGACCTTGTGTTGATAGTTGCATCGTTGAACTCACCTGTGGTGCAACCGATGCTCGCGCACCCAGTAGATGGCGGAGTTCTGGAAGGCGAGCGAGTTCATCACCATCAGTATGATCTGCAGCGGCATCTTGGCTTTGTGTTGATAGTTGCATCGTTGAACTCACCTGTGGTGCAGCCGATGCTCGCGCACCCAGTAGATGGCGGAGTTCTGGAAGGCGAGCGAGTTCATCACCATCAGTATGATCTGCAGCGGCATCTTGGCCTTGTGTTGATAGTTGCATCGTTGAACTCACCTGTGGTGCACCCAGTAGATGGCGGAGTTCTGGAAGGCGAGCGAGTTCATCACCATCAGTATGATCTGCAGCGGCATCTTGGCCGTGTGTTGATAGTTGCATCGTTGAACTCACCTGTGGTGCAGCCGATGCTCGCGCACCCAGTAGATGGCAGAGTTCTGGAAGGCGAGCGAGTTCATCACCATCAGTATGATCTGCAGCGGCATCTTGGCCTTGTAAGCTCGATGCGTCCACAGACGGTGCGCGCCCGCTGTCACGCCCACTGCCGCCAGCATGAAGATTATGTGATCTGAAACATTGTCATATTGAATCTTATTTATTAGGGATTTAAGGTTCACTATTGTTGGTTGTATAAGTCTTTACAAGTTTTTTCTTTGTTCCGCAGTGGAAGTCCATCGCGAGATAATAATGACGATGACGACCTCCGTGGCGCAGAGGTATGCGTGGTGGATTTATATGGAGGTCTTGGGTTCGATTCCCGGCGGGGCAGATTTAGATTTTCTTAATTTGTCTTGGTCTGGCTGGCTTTCGCCCAGGCCAGTTACCACCCTACTGACAAAGACGTACCGCCAAACGATATAGCATACCGGTACGATGTCGTGTAGAAACCAAAAGGGGTATTGATTTCAGCCTACCCCTAACAAGTTAGCCCGCTTCCATCTTAGATTGCATTATCACTTAACATCAGGTGTGATAACAGTCCAGGGTCAACTTGTAGTAGATATTAAAAAAATTATGATGATAAATGTTGAAGAGTAGGCTGTAGAACTTGTTATGACAGAGTTCGCACGGGAATATACTACAACCATGTTTACTTCTGCCGACAAGCAGCAATGCAGCAAAGCAGAACGGGACAGCGTTCTCAACAGCGTGGTTTACATAAACATGAGGATTGACACTGACCCCTTAGATGGATGGCATTAGTTCTATGTAGAACTAATGGGACAAAATTAAAGAAATGTCGATATCAACATCTTGTTTGTACCTTACATATAAAATATCTATAGTTTTTATAAGTATAATATGGAATCTGTTTTGATTGCAATAATAAATGTTCACTTAAATTTGAGAGTATCTATAAACATACTATATCGAATACAGCTTTACTTAAATTGCATGAAAGGTGTTTAAAATGTATTGAGGTTTTTAATATAATTTTTTTCTAAACTGAATAGTTTGCGCGAAAGATACTTCCAAAGTGGTAAAATGTGTGTCCCCTTGTAACTTCTAAAATAAGAGAATATTTTTTTAGACACAACTACTACTTGGTTTTAACAACTTAGCTGTTGTCGCAAGAGACATTTTTTGTTAAAATAATATACTACTTGGTTTTAACAACTTACCTTTTGTCGCAAGGGACACTTTTTTGTTAAAAACATATTATATTTTATTATAACTTATATGGTATAAGTAAAGTCGAGAGCAAAAACTATACTACAGTGCTATATAGAACTATTGGGATATAATTTGACAGCACAGAAAATATCCCAACAGTTCTATAGAACTACGGTATGGGGTACTACTGGAATGCACCCGTAAGAATGTACTCACGAAACATCACAGTCTTCCAAGTAGCAGTGGTACAGGCTAGATATATTCCATACAATGTCACGATGTGCGCGTAGCCGAATGACAGCAGGTTGAAGTATACTATGTCATATTTCCTGGGCGCCGCTTGAGGGGCGATTAGCTTTGGTAGTGTGTCTTCGGTTTCTGTTATCGTGGTTGTCTCTATGTGCGTTGAGGAGGGCGCCATTTTGTTCTGGAATATAAATGATATTTATGAACGAATTATTCACTTTATAAAGGACTACCTTTAATGCACTCCAAATCTATACTAATATTGTAAAGAGGTAAAGTTTGTAAGTTTGTAAATGAAGTTCTGTCGGAGCTAATCTTCGGAACTACTGATCCGATTTTAAAATTTTTTTCATCAGTAGAATGCTACGTTATCGGTGAGTGTTATAGGCTATATTTTATATTTATATTGTATGTATTACCCGAGTTATCACAGTTGTTGTCGCGCGAGTCGGACCGTGAAATTTATTAAATTTAGCTTTATGCGCGTACGCTGCCTTAGATATTGGATATAATCATTGACATATTAATACTATAGACTTCGGGTCTAATGCAAAATTTACGTCAAAAGTGTCCCAAGATATTTTATACACACTAGGATGTATTTATGTTTTTATACACAAAATAACATTGTAATGTATGTCTTATCGTATTGTTATACAGTCTAATTTGCAACGGTCTAATTGCATGCAATAAGTAATCAGCTTCGATTGACGGTTACCACGGCAGCCTTTTTTTGACATGACAGCTTCTCGTGAAAATAGGACAACATAAAAGGTGTGGAGTCGGTAGCTTTCAAATTTTTTTGGCATCTTATATTTATATATTATATTTACAGCAAATTTTAATTTTTATTTACATATCCCTGACCTCTTTATGCTGGGATAAATCTTGTACCAAATAATAATTGTTGTAATTATCTTGTATAAAATAATAATTAGTTATAATGATAATTAATTACAAACCAAATCCACTAATGTACAAAATGATATGCCACTCGACATAGTTCTTTACTTTGAAATTTTAAGTTCTCGATATTTTCCTCTTTTTAATTAAACTGAAAATATATTTTTTTACTTCAATGACCTTAGATCGCTTTTTTAAATAACTGTTCCTAATTTCATGTAGATAATTCTTATAGTTATCAAATGAATATACCATTATGGTAAAAGTTATTTGATTAATATTCATGACATAAAAAACAAAAAATTTTGAATTGAAAATAATTAAATTATTTTCATTAAAAAATTAAGTAGTTAAATAATTCAAATGTTAAACAACAAAATAACTCTATGCAGTCGTTGTTCTAAAACATTCTATTGCTCACGGCAGATCCGAACTAAATGTGGTTAATTAGATAAACATATTGTACTCCTTCTATCCTATACGCGGGTAGCGTATGGGAAAAGGACAGATAGATACTTTTGTTCATTTTTGTTGGTTATGCAATTCGTTTCTATACTTTATTAAAATTTTAATAAAATAGCCTGTTTCTAAGCAAAATAATACTTTAAAATCATCAGTAAATATTTACTTACTGAAAATATGGTACACCGTCTTCTTTTCTCACTTTACTCGGGTAGTTCTTACAAGTTTTTTATAACACATTACGGCATTATTGACGTGTATTCTGTCAGTCAGCTAATATGAGACTAAATTGCGATTGGAAATCATTTCGCGTTTTGGCTTACTTTTGGTTCGGACACTTTTTATCGCTGACCCGAAGTCCATAGTATTAATATGTCAATGGATATAATTGAAAATATTGTATGAAAACTTTATGCATCTTAAAAAGTCCTACAAAAAAGTCCGCGATAGCATATATCTACCTTTTATATTTTGGCAGATATATAACTTATTGTGTTTTAAAAAATCATTTAATTCATATGCTTACGTTTACGTCATTATTGAACTAAACTTAAATCCTTATCAAAATAAATTATTTAATAATCACAAAAATATTATAGAGATAAGATTTGCCTTTTACAGTATGTTAATTAGTTATATAGTTTCTGAGATATTACAAAATTTCTGAAAAACATGACTTTGTGGCATAGTTATGTTTTTCAGAAATTTTGTAATATCTCCGAAAATATATAACTAATTAATTATTCGTCGAAATTAAGTGGACCTCCTCCGTGTTATGTTATACGTACTGAATAGGGGTCAACATTTTGGTACCGATATTTTTTTGAAAATTCGATCTTTGATTTTTTCTTTTAATTTATTTGGCATGGCAGACCATATTTATATAATATACGAATAAGTTTGTTTGTTTAAACGGGCTAATCTCTAGATCTGCATGTCGGATTGTAAATTATTTTGTTTATTATGAAAGCTAGACTCAAAAGTGAAATAGACTATTTAATACAAGCTATACACATCTTGCCATAAATATATATTGTTAATGTTAATGTACTGTAATATCGTACAATGTTTGACAAAAATGTAGATTTTTAGTACACGGGGCAGGACGTATAGTTTCCCGTGAAGCAATATCCTCCTGCTTCACGGGAAACTATGAAGAATTTAATTGAGAGGGGTAGCGGGGAAAGAGCACACTTTATATGAAAGTCTATCTTAAAAATTTAAAAGGGTACCTAAGAGGTTTTAACGCGGACGAGGTCGCGGGCGACTGCTAGTACTTGATAAGTTTGTCTGACACCTGAATTTTAATAAATCCTTATTGACTCGATATACTTGGTATTTTCAAAAACATCAATAGAAAAGTAAATTATAATTTTCATAAACAAAACCATTTTTATAATTTTCATAAACAAAACCAAAAAACAAACAGAAACGTGTTGTGAGAAAGCCCCCTCCCGCCCCTGTAACGCATCGCAACGTTTTACAAGACCCCCTCCCCTCCCCGAATTGCGTTATATGATACTTGAACGCTCCCTACGGAGGGAGACCTGGCCCAGACGTGGGCAGTTAATAGGCTGTTAATAATGAATGATAACAAAACGTTTAAGTTATCATTCAAGTCTAATTTTAATCATTACATAGTCTCTATAGTACCATCTCCCTAAGTGTACCAACTAGGGATGTAACGGAGGTAATTATATCGGAACCGAAGGCGGAGTCGGAGTTTTTAAATTTGATTTATCGGAGTCGGAACCGGAGGCGGAGGCAGGTTCAGAAGTGTTGGCAGTCGAGAGTCTTAGTATTTAAGGGCAAATAATACATTTAAGTAATTTTTTTTTCATTTCCATTTTTTAATTATAAAATAAAACACAAACAATGGAAAAATATTGGTATGTTTCCAGATAAAAAGAAATCAAACGAATTGACTCCATAAGTAGTGTATTATACTTCACGAACAAAAGCTTTGAAGCTTTGTCACCGTCTAACCTATTTCTTAACGAGTTGTATGATCGTGTTGTGTGCGTAACAATCTAAGCATAAGTGAAAAAATAATTGACGTCAGAGTGCACGTAGCGGGAATCAGGAGGAGAACAGTCGACCGTCCGCGCCGCCGCTATGTTATGCTTCTACCTCCGATTAAAACCTCCGATTTAAAAGTGTCGGAGCCGAAGTCGGAACCGAAGGTGTGATAATAATCGGAAGTTCCAACTTAACGGAGTTGGAGTCGGAGCTCCGTTACATCCTTAGTGCCAACTTGTATCGTGGTATCCAAATCAACTCTTTACAACGAAAGAAGTTAGTTCCTCGCGTATAAAACAATTAGCATCTGTTTATGCCCCTTACATGTTTTTATAGCTAATCCATGGCTTATTAACTATGATATAAAAAAAGGTTTAATCACTCTAAAGACAGTAATAAATTGACTACGTCAAAAGTGACGACCGTGTTACACTCGTGTTAGACATTAATCGCTGTAATTAATTATTCATTTCTATAAATAAAAACTACCTCCTTTGACGACCTCCGTGGCGCAGTGGTATGCGCGGTGGATTTATAAGACGGTCCTGGGTTCGATTCCCGGCGGGGCAGATTGAGATTTTTCTTTATTTGTCTTGGTCTGGCTGGTGGGAGGCTTTCGCCGTGGCTAATTACCACCCTACCGACAAAGATGCCAAGTGATTTAGCGTTCCGGTACGATGTCGTGTAGAAACCGAAAGGGGTGTGGATGATCGTCCCACTCCTAACAAGTTAGCCTGCTTTCATCTTAGACTACATTATCACTTAACATCAGGCATGATAGCAGTCAAGCCAACTTGTAGTCGATTAAAAAAAACCTCGCATACCATATGGCGCAGAGATATGCAAGGTGAATTTACATGACGAAGGTCCTGGGTTCGATTCCTGGCTGGATTCCCATTGTACTAATTGACCCAGGTCTGGTTGGTGTGAGGCTTCGACCGTGGTTAGTTACCACCTTACCGGCAATGACGTACGATGTCGTGGATTTCATCCTACTCCTAACAAGTTAACCCGCTTCCATAGTGTATCAACGCTTAATTAGTAGTTAAGAACTAACACTACGCACGCACTTAGTAGCGAATAAAAACAATATCATGAGGCATAATTTTGGGTATACTGCAAAGCCTTATGTTCCTGATTAATTCTACTTAATAGTCCGCGGCTGTCCAAAGGTCATACTTTATTTTAGCCACTCTGTGCCAGATCAACCCGATCTCAAGACCTAGATGCGCACGAAGACGTAATATCTCTTGTAGAGAAAAAGACAGCGGCAAGGCGGATATATTGCTCTCTATTTCGCCTCGACACACTGAAGGAGAGAGAGCGATACTTTGGTCTTCGTGCTATTGGGTAACCACGTTGATGTTCAACAAAAAAAGACACCGTCGCCATCGAGAATATCGCTTTTTGTATTGCGTTGGAACGAAGAGATAGCTAGAGTTTAGTTTGAAAGTAGACCAAAATCACCCAGCAATTTGAAAAAGAAATCACAGGGCATTCCCAAAATTATAACAAATATTGGAATAACTCAGTTTATATTTTCTAATATGCGAATAACGCGAGATTTTTTTGTTTTTCTGTGCGATTTCATTGTCTACTTTCAGTAGCTAGACTTTCTACTAGCGATCCGCCTCGACTTCGCACGGCTGCAATGCTGGTACTAAAGTTTACTAAAGAACGCACGCTCCGCGCCACCCCCAAATGCTTTTGATGTCCCTGCATTTTGAATCTATTATATCTTAGAAATTATTCACTTAAATTACATGCTGTAAAGGGCAATAGTGATCTATATTTTATATTGCCTAAAATCGCTTTGTAAATGAAAGTAAAAAATGAAGAATGGTTATTTTGGGCTATCCCTAAGAGATAGACATATACCATCGCGGACTTTTTTGTTGACCTTTTTAAGTTGTGCAATACTGTAGAACATCATTTTGATATATCTCATAGGGTTTAGAAAGCATTTGCAATGTAAGCGCAAAAAATGCGTTAATTTACGACATCACATCAGAAACGTCTAAAATTATCAGTGTTTCTCTACTACATTGTGCATGTATTATACACGTAAACCTTCATGTTGAACCACTCTATCTGACATGAAAAACCGCATGAAAATCGGATGCGAAGTTTCAAAGTTTTATACTATGTGATGATTTCGCCACTATATTTTTTCGGGCCTACTGTTAACTTGTAAACGTTGCGTGGTGAACCATTAAGTGGACACGCCACGGGGTTCAGAGGTGCACCGTTAATGTTTGTGTAAATTACGACATTAGTATGTGTTTATGATTCATTGCTTTACCCCGGGGTCACCTGTGTTTAGTATGTAGGTATTTGTTTTTTTATTAGCGACTTAAACGGCCTTGCCCTTGCCTTGCCGACTTTAAATAACGTAGTGTTGTAATTCTAGCAAATCCAGAATTACAGAACTATACCAAAGCCAAACTCGACTGAGAATGCTTGTCAACAAACAAATTTAAAATGAAGTTAGAAAATGCAACACATTTTATGCCTAATAAACTTAAATTATGTTTGGTTTTTTTATAAAATCTTATTTAAAAGATATTGAATATATTAATTATTAATTAGTTTTAAGCTTACTTATCTAATTTGTTGTCATGAATTCGTCATTAACAAGTTAATCAAAAAAATTAGGTGCAAAATGACTATACTAAAGCCAAACTCGATTAAGAATGATTGTCAACAAACAAATTTAAAATGACGGTAGAAATCACGAGTCATTTTAAACCTATTTTTTAAAATTAAATAGTTAATGACGAATTCATTTTAATAAATTAGATTAGTAAGCTTAAAACTAATTAATATATTGAATATCTTTCAAATAAGATTTTTTTAAATAACAGAACACAATTTTTAATTTATTAGGCATTAAATGTGAGGCATTTTCTACCGTCATTTTAAATTTGTTTGTTGACAAACATTCTCAATCGAGTTTGGCTTTAGTATAGTAACTTCTACCTTCATTTTTAATTTGTTTGTTGACAAGCATTCTCAATCGAGTTTGGCTTTAGTATAGAACTGGTGGATATGTTCACAGCGGTTTGCGTGGTGGAGATGGAAGTCCTTTTCTAAGTTCGATACCCGGCTGGTTTGATTTTCTTAATTGGTCCAAGTCTCGTTGGTGGCAGTTTTCGGCCGTGGCTGGTTGCCTACACGACATCTTGACGGAAAGCTAAATCGCTTTGCTTACGTCTTTGCCGGCTATGTGGTAATTAGCAACGCCTGAAGCTTCCAACTGGCCAAACTTGGACCAATTAAAAACTCAATCGGCCCAGCCGGGAATCGAACCCAGAACCTGCGTTCTATAAGTCTAATGCACCGCTTCGCCACTGAGGCCATCAAAATCAGTCTAAGTTAATTTAATAAGCTACATTCATCTCATAAGACGCAAGGTCGAGAAAAAAACTTAGCGGATTCAGATCTATGATACGACAGAGATGTTTATAATTTATCGGAGTACTCGAATTAGTGATCGGAATACAAATTATGTAGGGTTCCGCCCAAAATAATTAGAGGCCATCCATTAGTAACGTTACGTTATGTTTGGCGATATTTAAAAGTAGAAAATGTTTTGTTTTTTAACCGACGAAACAAAACGGAGGAGATTCTCAATTCGACACGTATATTTTTTTTTATGTATGACCACGCATAACTTTTTACGGAGTTGTCCGATTTTGATAATTCTTTTTTATTAGAAAGGGCACACTTCCAAGGTGGTCCCATTGTCATTATGTTAGGATCTGATGATGATATCCTGGGAAAATTGAAGGAACTCTTCAAATTGTACAGGCACACTTGCAGCGTTTTCGGCTTTTGTGTAAGTATCGGTAGCTTTTTGGCTACAGGTGCCGTATAATATACTAAGACAGTATAGTACGAGTACGTTACGTGGCGATAAATCACTAAAAAGTAAGAAATAAATTCGGTGAAAATAAAAAAAATAGAATCGGTGCCAGCCAAGGTTTCTATTTTAAGGACATTACCTAGAACCCACAAATTGCTTTATTACGTTAAATAAATGTTTCTTAAACTTGCTGGCACCAATCAAAATCGGAAAACTCTGTAAAAAGTTATGCGTGGTCATACATAAAAAAAATATATATATACGTATCGAATTGAGAACCTTCTCCGTTTTTTTCGTCGGTTAAAAATAAACGGCAGATAAAGGAAACTAGTGCCTGTAATTTAGTTGACCTTTCCCCTCTCGTAACAAGTTTGTTGCGTTTCATACAAATTGCTACATTACTTTAATAAATATATATTGTATACCTTCCTACGCCTTCCTTTATAAAACGGCCGCGGTTTTTGGGATAGACTCAAGCAACCCTAAAAAAAAGCAATCGGCGTCAAAGCCCAAAAAAATCATGTTTACGACTGTTTGCTACGTCTATCCGACGTACGCACCCAAGTTATAATTTTTTTTTAATTAAACATGATGTTAAAAAACGAGCTATTAATGTAAAACTGCGTAAAACGTGTTTTCTTGCTACTAATAACTTTGAAGTCATTAATATAAATGAAACAAAAAAAGATTTTAAGATTATATTTAAAAAGATATATTCTTTATCTGTTTGGTATATGAGTATTAAACAATTAAGTAACTTTTAAAAATATATTTTGAAAATATACACACATAGGTACATGACACCCCTCTTTCCCATAGGGGTAGGCAGAGACCACGTCCTTCCCTTGTCACGATCCTTGCATATATCTCTCGCTTCTTCCAATTTTATTACACCTTTTATACAAGTACGTCTGCTTAGGGTACTTTTGAGCTGGCCTTTAATCAAAATGTCCTGGATTTGGTCCAGGAACGTTAGTCTTGTTCTTCCCCTTCAAACATTCCCATTCACTCTCGCTTTATGAATCCATTTCGTATGTCTCTTTTCATTCATTGTCTCTACCTGACCAAACCGTCTCAGCATACCGTTCTCGATTTTAGTCACTACATCTTCTTTTATCCCACACCGCTCTCTCATGTCTCCCTTTCGTATGTCTCTTTTCATTCATTCTCTCTACGTGACCAAACCATCTCAGCATACCTTTCTCGATTTTAGTCACTACATCTTCTTTTATACCACACTGCTCTCTCATGTCTCCCTTTCGTATGTCTCTTTTCATTCATTCTCTCTACGTGACCAAACCATCTCAGCATACCTTTCTCCATTTTGGTCACTACATCTTTTATACCACAATGCTCTCTCATGTCTCCCTTTTGTGTGTATCTTTTCATCCATTCTCTCGACGTGACCAAACCATCTCAGCATACCTTTCTCGATTTTAGTCACTACATCTTCTTTTATACCACACTGCTTTCTCACGTCTCCCTTTCGTATGTCTCTTTTCATTCATTCTCTCTACGTGACCAAACCATCTCAGCATACCTTTCTCGATTTTAGTCACTACATCTTCTTTTATACCACACTGCTTTCTCATGTCTCCCTTTCGTATATCCCTTTTTTAATTCATTCTCTCTACGTGACCAAACCATCTCAGCATACCTTTCTCTATTTTAGTCACTACATCTTCTTTTATACCACACTGCTCTCTCATGTCTCCTTTTCGTATGTCTCTTTTCATCCATTCTCTCTACGTGACCAAACCATCTCAGCATACCTTTCTCTATTTTAGTCACTACATCTTCTTTTATACCACACTGCTCTCTCATGTCTCCTTTTCGTGTGTTTCTTTTCATTCATTCTCTCTACGTGACCAAACCATCTCAGCATACCTTTCTCTATTTTAGTCACTACATCTTCTTTTATACCACACTGCTCTCTCATGTCTCCTTTTCGTGTGTCTCTTTTCATTCATTCTCTCTACGTGACCAAACCATCTCAGCATACCTTTCTCGATTTTAGTCACTACATCTTCTATATAATGGTATAAAACCACACTGCTTTCTTATCATACTATTCTTGTCACTCAGTGTTATTCCATTCGTACTTCACACTGCTCTCTTTCTACTGCATTTTTTTACTTTTAAGTATTTTTTGGATATACCTTAATATAATTTTATGCGGCTTGGATTATTTAAAGTCAAGTCGGGAAATAATTCTGAGTTTTCCTTTCCTTTTTAAGTTTACAAGTAAATTCTATGTCTGTCGGAAAGTTGATGGTGTTGCACATCCCTTCCGCGTATGTCGTCGGTCCCAGGTGTTAAATAAAATAAAATAATTTAGTAAACTGTATAAAAAATATCGAAATCGGTTCAGCCAATTAGCTAGCAATGATGTGAGAAAATACTGGCTATTGTTATAGATTACGATTATCATTCAATCGTTTAATTATAGGTACAACCGATTGTGGTAATTATTATAATTATCTGAATACACTAGAACAGGTTCTTGTGATTCTACGTTTAGGGTGTTCTTACTATAGGGTATTGGACAGGTACCACATCCCATCTATATGGGATGTAGTATCTGTCCAATACCCAATAATAAGAATCGTCGTTTCTATATTGTTCTCAATTTGACACGTTTTATTTTTTTGTATGACCACGCATAACTTTTAACAGAGTTGTCCGAATTTGATAATTCTTTTTTTATTAGAAAGTGCACACAGGTGGTCCCATTGTCATCATGTTAGGATTTGATGATGATATCCTGGGGAAATTGAAGGAACTCTTAAAATGTTATAGGCACACTTTCAGCGATTTCGGTTTTTGTGTAAGTATCAGTAGATTTTTGACTTAAAGTGCCGTATAATATATTATGATAGTATAGTAGGAATACGTTACATAGCGATAAATCACTAAAAAGAAATAAAAAATTTTAACAAAAAAAACCGACTCAAAACACACTAAAAAGTAAAAAATAACTGCGTCATTTAGTTGCTTTAATTTACTTAAGCATATCTAGGAGTCGGTGCCAGCCAAGGTTTCTACTTTAAAGACATTACCTAGAACCCACAAACTGCTTTACTACGTTAAATAAATGTTCCTTAAACTTGCTGGCACCGACTTCATAGATATGCTTAAGTAAATTAAAGAAAACTAAATGACACACTTATTTTTTACTTTTTAGTGCGTTTTGAGTCGGTTTTATTTTTTGTTAAAAAAATTTCTATAACCCGACTCAGGATTGTAACCCAGGACCGCGTGATCTGAAGCCACATAAACTGACCACTGGATCAACGAGGCATGACTTGCACATCACAAGTCGTGAATAGCGCTTGAATAACCGATACATGCTCACGCAAAAACTTATCCAAACTGGCTTTGGAGTAAATAACTTGGAAAATAACCTATTTTTTATATACTCCCAAAATTGTCTATAAAAAGTTTTGAAAGAATCAATAAACTACGAGTAGAAGCTTCTATACAGTTCTGTGAATTATTTTATAAATTGTGGGCTTTTGAACTTGGCCACTAGTAATGCCAATGACCTCAATTAAAAATCCGAATATTCAAACGCAAATCAAGTTTAAGTAGTACTCATGTATGTTTGTCAGATTTCTATAGCAAACTGTCAAAATAAGTTGATATTTGAATAACCACTAGGTTAGCCTACGTGGCTAACCAGTTTGTTTTCAAAATGTATTCCAAAATCTGAAAAATGGAAGTTTCTAATTACATTTGTCTGAATTTGTTGTGCGGTTTTTCTCAGAAATTAAATATAAATTATGAGCAACTAGCAGACGCCTACGACTTCTTCCGCGATCATACGTCATTTAATTTAAAAAGAAATATTTTGCAATTAAGAAAACAACTGAACGTCACATTTTATGCAATTGTTTTAATTTTATTCAAATACACCTTATCTGGAGCGAACTTCGAGTATTTGTTCCTTCTGAGTTTGATTTAAAATTTCGTTGAAATACTGTTTTTTTATTTTTTTTTCTAATCGCGTATCTTTTTGGAGTTGAGGACTGAATTATGCCTGACTTAGCCCCAACGGAGATTGTCAGGGCACTCGTAATGCGAAGAAATGGTCAAACCTACAGAGTGATATCCAGAGATCTTCGTCGATCAGTTTCAACGGTCCATCTCAGTATCCTATGGTTCAGAGAGACCGGTACTTATGTGAGAAGAGCAGAACAAGGCAGAAAAAGACGCACTTCGAGTAGGGATGATCGTTTCCCCCGTTTGACTGCCGTCCAAGCCCGACCTGATTTAGAAGCTTTGCGGGGTGTAACCGTAAGCAAGCGTAGGGTACGAACAAAGTTCGAAGAAGCCGGTTTGGGTTCATTTGTGCCCGCCAAGGCTCTAAGGCTAGAGGTAAATCATCGTAGAAACAGGTTAGCTTTTGCTCAGAAACGTCGACTTTGGAACGCGGACCAATGGAGTAAGATATTGTTTAGTGTTGAGTGCAGAATTCTCTTAAATCAAATTGACGGCAGGCAAAGAATATACAGACGCAAAGGAGAACGATACATTCAGACAAATTTTGAAACTACAGTTGCATACGGTGGTAGATCAATAATGGTTTGGGCGGTTTGTTTGGGAGCTCGCACAGACTTGTAGTGATTGACAGAGGGAGTCTGACTGCAGACCGCTATATCAGAGAAGTTTTAGAAGAAAATGTCGTACCGTTTGCCCCATATATCGGTGACGATTTTGTTGTTATGCAGGATAATGCTCGGCCGCATAAAGTTCGGGTAACTCAAGCTTACCTTAATGATATGAATATCACTGTTATGGAGTGGCCGGCGAGATCACCGGATGTGAACCCAATAGAGCACGTTTGGGACTTGCTGAAAAAAGAAGTTAAGTCCAAAATTCCAGCTCCTGCCAACGTGAACTGCGAATCGCCGTAGTTGAAGTATGGCGGAGACTATCTCAGGAGACCATCGATGGCATTCTCAGTATGCCTAGACGTGTAGAAACTTTAATAAGAGCTCGTAGAGGAAATACGCGATATTAATCACCATTTTTCTAATTTAATTAATTGTTATTTTAATATTAATTTTCACTTTTCCCGGTTACATGAAAAGATAAAAATGTACCATTTTTCACAAATAGCCTTTACTCGCAAAATCTGTTTTTAATGTGATCTCATTTTAAGTAAAACAAATGAAACCTTAAATAACAAGATGTGTAGTAAGTAGATTTTAAAATAAAACCTATTTTTTTAATTATGGACATTTTTTATCGCAAATTTTTCGTACCTCTAATAAAGATAAACAATACTACCATACATGGTTTTGTTATGCCTCAAAGGCATTAGACAGCGTTTCTTGATCGTGGCGGCTTAGTTTTCCGAAATTTCCAATAATTCATATTTAGCCAATGTACCCAAAATAATCCGTTCAGTAGTTTTTTTTTATCAACTACAAGTTGGCCCTTGACTGCTATCACACCTGATGTTAACTGATGATGCAATCTAAGATGGAAGCGGGCTAACTTGTTAGGAGTGGGACGAAAATCCACAACCGTTTCGGTTTATACACGACATCGTAACGGAACGCTAAATCGCTTGGCGGTACGTCTTTGTCGGTAGGGTGGTAATTAGCCACGTCGATAGCCTCCCACCAGCCAGACCAAGACAAATTAAGAAAAATCTCAAACTGCCCCGCCGGGAAACCAACCTAGGAATTATAAATCCACCGCGCATACCACTGCGCCACGGAGGTCGTCAAAATTGAGTATGTTTCGAACAGACTGTTGCGGCGAAGGAGTTTGTTTCGATACGAGTATGTTATTGTACAACCTTGTTGGCTTTGTTAGCCTATGGTTTCGGGTCGCGAGGTTCTGGGTTCGAGTTCTGGGCTAGGTTATGGAATATAGAGATTTTCTTTTTCAGTAAAAAATCTTAACCAAGAGTCGACGGAGGTCGTCGAGTTCTCGACTCGACTTACTTTTTAGTGATTTATCGCCACGTAACGTACTCGTACTATACTGTCATAGTATATAAAATGGCACTAGTAGCCAAAAAGCTACCGATACCGAGTCAAAAACCGAAATCGCTGTTAGCGTGCCTCCAAAATTTGAAGAGTTCCTTCAATTTCAAATGATATAGTCAATTCTTCCTCAAAAATCACTCTTTTATTGGTGCAAACTGCAAGAAAATCCGGTCAGTAGTCTTTGAATTTATCACGAGCAGACAGAGAGACAGACGCGGCGGGGGACTGCTTCGTTGCTCTAGTGGATACACTATGTGGCTTCGACCACGAGATCCAGGTTCGAATCCTAAGTCGGATTGTGGAGTAACTCTGAGTTTTTAAACATGACCTCCGTGACGCAGTGGTATGCGCGGTGGATTTATAAGACGGAGGTCCTGGGTTCGATTCCCGGCGGGGCAGATTGAGACTTTTCTTAATTTGTCTTGGTGTGGCTGGTGGGAGGCTTTCGCCGAGGCTAGTTACCACCCTACCGACAAAGACGTATCGCCAAGCGATTTAGCGTTCCGGTACGATGTCGTGTAGAAACCGAAAGGGCTGTGGATTTTTGTCCCACTCCCAACAAGTTAGCCCGCTTCCATATTAGACTGCATTATCACTTAACATCAAGTGTAATAGCAGTCAAGGGCCAACTTGTAGTTGATAAAAAAAAACATACTACCCTTACCCCGTTAACCCGTATTAGAGCAGCGTATCGGGTCTATGCTCCAATTGGCCTGATAATGATTTATGGAATTTTTAAATTCCTTAGAGCCTTTGACGAAGTCGCGGTCGTTTACTAGTCTTAACATTTTTTGCGTTAATTAGAATATTTTTAAATGTTTAATGTCTTAATAATTTAACAGTATAATTAAATTTAATCTGACAACTTAATTAAATAATTTGTTTGTTTTTTCTTTTACGCTGTTGATTTTTTTTTTAATTTTGTATTTACTCGGCATATAATAGGTACATTATGATATTGTGCATATACTTACTAATAATATAAATGCGTAAGTTTTTATATGTGAATGGATAGGAAACTTTACAGTAATATAGCTTACACTAGCAGTCGCCCGCGACTTCGTCGCGTGAAAACCACTTGCCCTTCTATTTTTCTATGACAGAATTTCATTAAAATTTTCTTACCTATTGCTCTCTCTATGTCTGCTTTTAACAACACTGGATTCACTCAAATGTTTCCGGCAAGACGTTTTTTGACACATGATGTTTGATGTGTCGATTGGCGAGGTGTATCTAAGATGGCGACTGCAGTTTGTTTGGATGGCAACTACGGTTTGTTTGTCAGTTATCATTAGAATTTAACGAAATTCTCCTTAATCCGAATTTTACGGATATATGTTGTCGACTCGAAATTAATATTTTTTATGTTTTGTTATTCATCTAAGATTTCGATTGAGTCTACTGTACCTCTAGACGAAATTATTAATATAGAACATATCAGAATAACACAGTCATCTCGTAATTATCACGGGCACGATATTGACGGCCAAGTGGCGCAGTGGGTAGTGACCCTGCTTCTGCGTCCTAGGCTGTGGGTTCGATTCCCACAGCTGGACAAATTTTTGTGTGATGAGCATGGATGTTTTCCAGTGTCTAGGTATTTATCTATATATTATTAGTATTTATGTATAATATTTATAAAAATATTCATCAGTTATCATAGCACCTATAACACAAGCTACTTACGAGTACGTTTACTTTGGAGCTATATAGCGATGTGTGTAATTTTCGTATAATATTTATTTATCATTATTATTTATTAAACGATAAACTACGCGGGCGAAACCGTGTGCGTCCTCTAGTCGAAAATAATGCTTATAACACAATTACCTATTAATAACAAAGTGATAGGTAGTATACAAGGCGCAGTTTTTGAAATCAAATCATAATTTTGGAAATTTTTGCTACATCGTTAAAGACCCATTACTAGCAAAACTACCCCATAAAGTAACCACATTTTTAAGGAATAAGAAAAGCTTAGGAGCCACAAAAGAAATAACGTAGACCGATTTAAGTATTTTTCAGCTTTTAAGCTGTAAATTCGATTCTACCCCTGTGAAAATTTTTTTTTTTTACTTACGACCAAAAATTTTCGACCTTGTGTTAATCTTGAGTTTTGAGTTGACACGAATATTCATAAAATTAAGTATTCGGAAAAAATAGCAATTCCTCACACTCTCAAAATGTAATATTTGAGATGTATTAGAGATTTAAAACGAACGTTTAGTTCAATTCATAAATCGATTTTCAGACATTGCTCAAATTAATACGACATCGGCTTGGCACCGCCTTCAAATCGATTAGTAGGTACAACATACGGTGTTATTTTTCGATTTTTAACCGACGAAAGAAACGGAGGAGGTTGTCAATTCGACACGTATATATATTTTTTTTTATGTATAACCACGCATAACTTTTTACAGAGTCAACCGATTTTGATAATTCTTTTTTTGTTAGAAAAGGCATACTTCCAAGGTGGTCCCATTGTCATCATGTTAGGATCTGATGATGATATCCTGGGGAAATTTAAGGAACTCTTCAAATTTTGGAGGCATGCTTACCGCGATTTCGGTCTTTGTCTCAGCATCGGTAACTTTTTGGCTACTAGTGCCGTATAACTATGACAGTATAGTACGAGTACGTTACGTGGCGTTAAATCACTAAAAAGTAAGAAATAAAAATTTTTAACAAAAAATAGAACCGACTCAAAACGCACTAAAAAGTAAAAAATAACTGTGTCATTTAGTTGCTTTAATTTACTTAAGCATATCTAGGAGTTGGTGCCAGCCAAGGTTGCTACTTTAAGGACCTTACCTAGAACCCACAAACTGCTTTACTACGAAAAATAAAGGTTCCTTAAACTTAGCTGGCACCGAACAGTAAATTAAAGCAAGAAAATGACACATTTTTTTTTCACTTTTTAGTGCGTTTTGAGTCGGTTCTATTTTTTGTTAAAAAATTTTAAATTTTTGTTTAGGTATTTTCTTATTAAAAAAAAAACAATAGTTCCAGTCAGTTAATAAATAAAACTTACCGTTGTACTGAGAAAAGATCCAAATATAAACACACACACACAAATATACGTTAGGTATCAACAGTAGGTTATTTGAACTGGCCGTTGATGCAGCCTTCGTGGCTTATATAGCTTAACTTACTCACGTGCTCTGCACTGAGCACGTGCCTCGAGAGCATGCAGAGACGATCTGCGCTTTATCTCTGTGCGTTCGCTCTTGTACATTTTAGGGTTCCGTACCTCAAAAGGAAAAAACGGAACCTTTATAGGATCACTCGTGTGTTCGTCGGACATGGTCAATTTTCTCTGAAACTACATGACCGATCAAGTTGAAATTTGGTACACATATAAATTCTTGTAACCCTACCGTGAATAGTCACAAACTGAATTTGCGGGTCACTCTTGGGGGCATGGTGGAAAATTAAAAAAAAAAGTTGGCGAGCGGTGTTGACGGTCTCAAATGTATATTTTAAGTAAATTCAAAATCAATAGTTTAAAAGTTATTCAAAAAAAAAAGATCATTCCCTCTTTATCTCCGTAAGTAATGATTCCCAAAATTAAAAGAAAAATAGTTTTTAATCTATGTAAGAAATGCTATGAGAAGATGAAATTTACGCATCGTACGGAACCCTGTTCACGAGAGTCTAACTCGCACTTCACCCGTTTTTATACCGACGCAAAAAAACGGAGGAGGTTCTCAATTCGACACGTATATTTTTTTTTATGTATGACCACGCATAACTTTTTACAGAGTTGTCCGATTTTGATAATTCCTTTTTTTTATTAGAAAGGACATACTTCCAAGGTGGTCCCATTGACATCATGTTTGTATCTGATGATAATATCCTGGGGAAATTGAAGGAACTCTTCAAATTTTGGAGGCACGCTTACAGCGATTTTGGTCTTTGTCTCGGTATCGGTAGCTTTTTGGCTACTAGTGTCGTATAAGAACGAGTACGTTACGTGGCGATAAATCACTAAAAAGTAAGAAATAAAAATTTTTAACAAAAAATAGAACCGACTCAAAACGCACTAAAAAGTAAAAAATAACTGTGTCATTTAGTTGCTTTAATTTACTTAAGCATATCTAGGAGTCGGTGCCAGCCAAGGTTTCTACTTTAAGGACGTTACCTAGAACCCACAAACTGCTTTACTACGTAAAATAAATGTTCCTTAAACTTGCTGGCACCGTCTTCATAGATATGCTTAAGTAAATTAAATTTTTTTCAAATTCCCACATTTTTTTCAAAAATTTTAATCAATAAAAGATATTGATTAAAATTTAAAAAAAAAATGTGGGTTAATCGTTTTCGGACCTTAGGTTTTTTTACGACATAGCACCGGTACGCTAAAACTCTTGGCGATACGTCTTTGTTGACAGGGTGGTAAATAGCCACGGCCGAAGTCTCCTAACAGCCTGACTTCAACTAATTAGGAAAATCTCAATCGGCCCAGCCGGATATAGAGCCCAAGGCCTCCATTTCGTAAAACCACCGTG
This sequence comes from Mycalesis mineus, assembly GCA_034621355.1. Lineage (NCBI taxonomy): Eukaryota > Metazoa > Arthropoda > Insecta > Lepidoptera > Nymphalidae > Mycalesis > Mycalesis mineus. Next base: position 41,293 of record CM067906.1, on the reverse strand, counting down.
TATGACGTCACGCGTGTTAGCCTGTTTATCGACGTCACATATTATGACGTCAATACTTTTAGAATTGAAGTCCGTGATGACCACACCTCGAAAACCTAGGTCCAGGGGCTCACTCGTGGACACGGACTGAATATTATCATTATATATTATAAAATTTTTTAACAAAAAATAGAACCGACTCAAAACGCATTAAAAAATAAAAAATAACTGTGTCATTTAGTTGCTTTAATTTACTTAAGCATATCTATGTCTAAGTCGGTGCCAGCCAAGTATAAGGAACATTTATTTTACGTAGTAAAGCAGTTTGTGGGTTCTAGGTAACGTCCTTGAAAGTAGAAACTTTGGCTGGCACCGACTCCTAGATATGCTTAAGTAAATTAAAGCAACTAAATGACACAGTTATTTTTTATTTTTTAGTGCGTTTTGAGTCGGTTCTATTTTTTGTTAAAAAATTTTATTTTTTACTTTTTAGTGATTTATCGCCACGTACCGTACTCGTGCTATACTGTCATAGTATATTATATGGCACTAGTAGCCAAAAAGCTACCGATACCGAGTCAAAAACCGAAATCGCTGTAAGCGTGCCTCCAAAATTTGAAGAGTTCCTTTAATTTCCCCAGGATATCATCAGCAGATCTTTACATGAGGACAATGGGACCACCTTGGATGTATGCCCTTTCTAATAAAAAAAGAATTATCAAAATCGGACAACACTGTAAAAAGTTATGCGTGGTCATACATATAAAAAAAAAAAAACAAATATACGTGTCGAATTGAGAACCTCCTCCGTTTTTTTTCGTCGGTTAATAACAAAGTCCCACGCCGCGTAGACCAGGTTAGAAGCCTTTAAAAATAATAAAAAGTGAAAAAAAAAATACTAATAGGATGAAACCCATTGCAAAAGGAGTAGAATATAAAAATAAAAACCGGCTAAGTGCGAGTTGGACTCGCGCACCGAGGGGTCTGAAAATTTTAATATTCGGAATTATTCCTAAACATTGCTTCATGCGAAATTTCAATATTCCAGGACTAGTTGCGAGTAGTAGAGAGTTAAATGTGCGGCTTATGTCATATATTAAAAATAGTCAACACAGTCAAAAGATACAATCTTTTGACTGTGTTGACTATTTTTAGTTTATTTTGTTATAGCTTAAAGGTATTATAGAGCCATGTATTTGATATGAATTTCAATTTAATACCTTTACGCGTACGTGAGAAAAGGGGGTAAGTGTAAATTATTAAAAATATTTACAGATTTCGTAATTTTTCCATTATTTGTGGTATATGATGTTGCTTCGTACAAAATTTCGAGATTCTAAGTTTTCGGGAACTACCCGTTAGGTTTTGATTTAGTTGACCGTGTCGAATATTGGGGACATTTCCTTGGCCTAGAAGCTTGATGTTTTCACGACTCTAGGGACAGCAGACTTGAGTATTTGATATAAATTTCAGCTTGATACTTCCACGTGTTTCTGAGAAAAAGGGTCTTGACAGACAGACGAACGGACAACGAGGTGATCCTAAAAGGGTTCCGGTTTTTCCTTTTAGTTACGGAACCCTAAAAATGAAAGGAAAAATAATTTAAGGGCGATTTAAAACTGTTTTTACCCTTAAAAGCTCACGCCTTCCCTTCCCGACCTCAGATCACCCGTAAATTAAATTCCTTTGATTTTTATAATATTCTCCTCCTTTTCCAATAGGTTTCCTACTACTAATTTTTTTGGCTTAAAAATTATCGACCCAGGAATAGTGTCTGTCTGCTTGTTCACGATAAACTCAATTAAACAGATTTTCACCAATAGATAAAAGTGATTCTTGAGAAAGATTTTACTATTCTTGATTTTATTGTTCCTGAGAAAGGTTTAGTCTAGTATGTTATGTTTCAAGATACTAGCATACGCGCCACGACATCGCTTGCGATTTTATACGCAACAACGTCAATGAATAAAAAAGACGTGTGGCACTCGGAGACTGCCGCGGTAAAGCTATTGCATAGCATTTTTTATCAACTTATGTTTACCTACCGACGTCATCGGGACCGTGGCCTAGCGGTAAGGCGCTCGTCGTTTCCGCAATTTTTTTTAAGCGTGATATTGCAAAAAGTCATTAATTTTAAAAAAATGACTTTTTGAAATAACACGCTTGAAAAAAAAATATTTTTGGAACTGACAGGATTCGAACCCGTGTCTCTCTGGCAATCCGGGCACTTAAAGCGCCTTACCGCTAAGCCACGTTCTCCGATGACGTCGTTGCCGAAATTGTGCTTTTGATATTATGTTTTTGATACTAGGTTGGTGTTAGGTTTTTTCGTTTCGGAATTTCTGTATTCGGTCTCCACGCTCAAGGCCCGCGATAAAAGCTATGCAATAGCTTAATAAAAAAAATTTAAAAAATATACCTACGCCATGTTGAAAAACCAGCTATGACGCCACAACGAGCAATAAACTGACGTCCTATTAGGTAGCAGTTTATTGAAAATAGCTATAAGTTTGACCTTTAACTATAATTTATAAAAATTTTCCTTCGCTCGCTGCGTTTATTTGTAATTTTTTTGTTGAGGTTTTTTTTCTATGATTTCGCATGCCGGTAAGTGTTGTTTACGACAAGTATTTTGTAGATTAGACTAGCTGTGCTCTTTTGTTATTCGCTGTAAAGTTAAGGTTGGCGATCGTCCTGGTTTTCCCAGATTTTTCAAGATCAAGAAGAAGAAGATTTTTCGACGACCTCCGTGGCGCAGTGATTTTCGCGGTGGATTTATAAGACGGAGGTCCTGGGTTCGATTCCCGGCGGGGCAGATTGAGACTTTTCTTAATTTGTCTTGGTCTGGCTGGTGGGAGGCTTTCGCCGTGGCTAGTTACCACCCTACCGACAAAGACGTACCGCCAAGCGATTTAGCGTTCCGGTACGGTGTCGTGTAGAAACCGAAAGTTGTGTGGATTTCATCCTACTCCTAACAAGTTAGCCCGCTTCCATCTTAGACTGCATCATCACTTAACATCAGGTGTGATTGCAGTCAAGGGCCAACTTGTAGTCGATAAAAAATAAGTTTCAGTTATTTTAAATGTCCTTGGTCGTCTCATAATTGAGCTTGTTCGTGTTATGCTTCGGTGACGAGGTCAGGTTCAAATCCTGGGTCGGGTGTTGGAATCATTAACCGACGAAAAAAACGGAGGAGGTTCTCAATTCGACACGATATTTTTTTTTATGTATGACCACGCATAACTTTTTACAGAATTGTCAGATTTTGATAATTCTTTTTTTTTATTACAAAGGGCATACTTCCAAGGTGGTCCTATTGTCATCATGTTACGATTTGATAATGATATCCTGGGGAAAATGAAGGAACTCTTCAAATTTTGGAGGCACGCTTACAGCGATTTCGGTTTTTGTCTCGGTATCGGTAGCTTTTTGGCTACAAGTGCCGTATAATATACTATGACAGTATAGTACGAGTACGTTACGTGGCAATAAATAATAGTTGTTAACAAAGTAAATATGTAAAAAATTAAATAATTACTTGAACAAGGTCTTAGATCTCCAGGTCGCAGGAAACTGGCCGTTCTTCTGCACTGGAAGAACTAAAAACAAAAAAAACAATCAAGTTGTAAACCTGTAATGTTTTGTTCGCATCGATTTAAACACAAATTTGTATTATTCCGTTGTAATCGTTTCCGGCAGCCGTTCTGAACTTATCTGTACCTACGTAACACGTACCTTATTATTGCTTATTTACTTGGGTAGGTATTTTTGTACTTTTGTTAAATACAGACTATTGTATAGATATTGTTACGACCAAGGGGTCGGGGATTGGAAGAACAACCACACAACAGGGAGAACTAGACGTTTATTAACCAATAAATAGATAGGTATACAAGATTCTTGATTCTTGTTCTTTTCTGAAGGAACCCATCACGGCGGCGACGATGATCTGCCTCGGCACCTCACGGCCACACACCCCACACTGGGGTCCACTACAGATCCATCGTCCTTACACGCACACTCTCAGGGAACATCTCCCTACATTCCTTCAGCCGTCTTGACTCAACGACAACTCGCTTTGATCTCTCTGAAGTCTTTGTTCTGCACACGAAATAAATTTGAATTGTTTCTTTTAACTTATTCCTTTTTTAACTTGCATTTACTTTTAATCCAAATGAGGTTTCCAACTATAAACTCTTTTACTTCGTAATTCCTCCGAGGGGTCATCCGTAACAATATTTTACATTCAATAAATAAATACTAACTTAACTTCTTCATTCAGGTAACTGAGACCCTATACTGTTAGTAAAGATTTAAAAAAATATGTTAGTAATATGATTCATTAATATTAATATTGTTAAAGCTTAACATTTAGGCCTGTGTGCACCAAGATTTCAGTTATCATAACCAACGGTTAACATAACTTTACTATAAATTTACTATTTATCCCGTACGCCGGTAAGGACGTAAACCGGGCGGTTATCTTAACCGAGCTTACGTCCTTAACAGGTGTACGGTTTTTCGTGAACAGTAAATTTTACGGTTAGCTTATGTTAACCGTTGGTTATGATAACCGAAATCTTGGTGCACACAAGCCTTAATTTCTATAAATTAAAACACCAATATATAAAGTTGACATGATATCTGCGATACAATAGGCTACAAAATGTGCAATTAATTGACCGATTCGTTTTTGAATAAGTTTAAAAAAACTGAAAATTAAATCAGAGTAATTAACAAGGCTCGTGTCAAAATGTGTGGTTATTTATTGTCCGTCGGTTTTACGAACAGCCTTAAATGTGGAAAATTTAATGTTTTTTTTATTTATCGGTTTTCAAGTTAAGCGGCCGAAAATACCCGGCGCATCTTTCTTTTTATTTATTTTATACTAGTTAACCCTTGCTGCAGGCATACCTGATGGTACTCGTAAGTGACGGTGCAATCTAAGATGGCTAACTTGTTAGGAGTAGGATGATATCCATACCTTTTCGATTCCTACCCGACATCGTACTGGAACGCTAAATCGCTCGGTACATTTATGTCGGTAGGGTGGTAACTAGCCACGTCAGAAGTCTCCCACTATCTAGACCTGGACCAATTTAGAAAATTTTAATCGGTCCCCGCCGGTAATCGAACCCAAGACCTCCGTCTTGTAAATCCTTTGCTAATACCACTGCGCCACGCCAAGGATTTAAAGTCTTCCGTCAGATGTGAATATACCCTGATCGGAATGTGCGAGGCTCTGTCGGTGACTAACTCTTTTGGTCATATAGATTGTGGCGGAGTTTAAGTTAAATTGCAAACTTTTTCTACTGTAAGGGCTAACGCTAAAACTCGCGCGGGTGCACGCTCGCGGGTGTATAATGAAAAATATTATGGACAGCGCAAGCGCGTGCGACGGAGCGCGGGCGCGGGTGGCGGACACACGGTGCGGGCGCCCGCGACGGGTACACGCGAGCGGGTTTGTTTCTACAAATCAGATGAGCGCCGCTAGATGCCACGGTCACTCGCGTCGGAGGCTAGGTACAATCACGAACATTGATACAAAGCGCGTAATAATTGAGGTGCAATTTCGGCCAATATTATGGAATATGGCGAATGAATTATCGAATTCTCCGCTGAGTAACCTACTTATCAAGAACAGGTTATGCAGTCGATGTTGTTTCCGTTGACGTCTTTTTGCCAAATAATAAAATAGTAAATAATCCATGGTAATCTACTCCACACAACTGTACACGCTCGACATCAAAATTATACTAGCAGCGCTAACTGAGACGGGCGCACGCGACGGGTGCCCGCTCGCGGATTTGTGGCACGCGGCGGTCGTCCGTCGTGGCGCCCACGCCCGCACCCGCCCGTGTTTTAGCGTTAGCCCTAAGAATTTAAACAGTCGCGAGTATTTTCCATATTATTAAAATATAAACGGCTGAAACTCGCGTCACTGTCGGAGTATACCAAACTTATTTCGAACCCATACCCTTAATTATGAGCTTGCTTGTTCCTGTATCGCGACGTGAAGCAAGCTGTTTATGCTGTTTTTTTTTCTCTTCTGATTGAGTAATTACTCCAGGCTCCATACGGGACCACAGCGCTGTCACCGGGGGGGTTGGGCGAGCGGAGAAGCATCGCCGGAGAGTGCCCGAAGGCGAAGAAAAAGTAAGAGGGCGTAACGACTCTCTAAGGGCGTCTCCTGTGAGACTCGGGCCTCGGCTTAGAGGGACGTTTGTAATGGGCGTGTGGTTTGGCGTGATTATTTAAATCAGACCAACGCGTCCCCTTAATGGACGTGGGTGAGTTCCACGTCCGGGTGACGTTAAGAATCGGGGATGTTTATGCTGTAACTAACTGTTGTCTTTTATAGTGTTTGTGTGTGTGTGTGTATGTGACGTGTAGTTGTTTGCGCAGATGCGTGCTCGAGCGCGGCGGCGCTGCGGCTGCTGGAGGCGGCGCGCACGGGGGACGTGGACACGGCGCGCAGCATCCTGGACGCGCGCGCACGCCTCGTCAACTGCCGCGACGTGGACGGCCGCCACTCCACGCCGCTGCACTTCGCCGCCGGGTACACCCCCACCCGATCCTAGATAACTTTTTATCATCCACTACATGTTAGACCTTGACTGCAGCCACACCTGAAGCTAAATTATGATGCAATTTAAGATAGAAGCGGGTTAACTTGTTAGGAGAAGGATGAAATCCATACGCCTTTCAGTATCTACACGATATCGTACTGGAACGCTTGGCGGTACGTGTTTGTCGGTAGAGTGGTAATTATCCATGGCGAAAGCCTCCCACCAGCCAGATCAAGACAAATTGTGAATATTTTTAATCTGCCTCGCCGGGAATCGAACCAAGGATATCCGTCTTATAAATCCACCGCGCATACCACAGCGCCACGGAGTCAAATGCTGACGTGTAATTGTCAGATGCTGCACGTACTCATTTGAGGCGACAGGGATTGGTGAGAGTTCACAGGACGCGAAGGACGAACGATATTTTTGCCCATCTGGTAACCATTCTGCGCCGGAGTACTCTTTCAGACTTACAATTAACCTCACTGATTACATGGACAAGCTCGGCCGTGGCAGTTCACCTTATGAATCTCCAAGCGAGAGTACTTGGAGCTCTTAAATAAATAAATAAATAAATATAAATATTATAGGACAATTACACACATCGCTATATAGCCCCAAAGTAAGCGTACTCGTAAGTAGCTTGTGTTATGGATGCTATGATAACTGATGAATATTTTTATATATATTATACATAAATACTTATAATATATAGATAAACACCCAGACACTGGAAAACATTCATGCTCATCACACAAACATTTACCAGATGTGGGAATCGAACCCACAGCCTAGGACGCAGAAGCAGGGTCATTACCCACTGCGCCACTCGGCCGTCAATAAAATACTCAGGTTTTAGGTGCAGCGTCATTGGGATGACTCATGTCTGCGACGACGGTTGACTCTTCTAATGTCTTAGATTTGGCGGAGTCTGTATGGTACTTGCTGGTTCCGTACACGCCGTACGCTTAATAGTTAGTTATTTTAATCAACACGTGTTTGTTCCAGATACAACAGGCTACCATTGGCGCAACTGCTGTTGCAGAGAGGAGCCGACGTGCATGCCAAAGACAAAGGGTTTGTACAAATTAGTATTTCATTGGATCGTTTCGATCGCCCCAAGACTGTTTGGAATTTCGTTGACGACTTGACGATGTTTTCTAATGTTTTCGTACGTCAACATTTTGATTTGTTCTTATCATTTGTTTATTGGTGAAGAAAAATATCGTTTAAAATGTTTCAAAATCTTGATCGATTACTTCTGAGTGATTTCTATGAGAAATTAAACTGAAACGCTACACCATTCGAAAGGTTAACTTTAAAGATAACAAGTAACTGGCAAAGTCTACGACATAATAACTGATCCACCGAAATAAAAAATATAACCCTTAACCGATCCAGAATCTCCCGAAAGCTAAATTTTTCCAATATTATAGAATAGGTCAATTCTAAAACATTTAGGTAATATTGCGGTAATCTGCTAGCAGTCATTTATTTGTCGAAATCGATGAGCAATTTGGAATATAAAATATTCGTTATTCCCCAGCGGCCTGGTCCCCCTTCACAACGCGTGTTCCTACGGACACTTCGAGGTCACGGAGCTGCTGGTGTCGGCGGGCGCGGGCGTCAACGCGGCCGACCTGTGGCGGTTCACGCCGCTGCACGAGGCCGCCGCCAAGGGCAAGGCGGACATCGTGCGACTGCTGCTCAAGGTCACTGCTACACCCATATATAACATTAGAAGAACAGAACATTGAGATAAGCATGTCGGTTGTACTACCCCTAACGAACCCTGTCAAAAATCTTTCTTCTTTGAGTTGCTTCCTCACATTTGACGATCATGACCCTGCCTAATACAAGACTTTATTGACGTTGTTACACTTTTATTGTCTATTCGCAGCTGCGCAAATAACATTTGTAATAGGTGCGTTTACTGCCTTCTTCACTTGGTCCGTCCATCGTCTCGGGACTATATTCGGAGGATATCTTTCTCTCGATCTTTCCTGTGACCAATAGTTTTTCCAGACATTGTGACCAGTAGTTGAGCGTCTTCCGCAGATAGATGTATGGAATCCGAGACTTTTTTTAATTATAAATTTGTCGCCACAAATGTTTATCGAAAACATAGCATTTTTAACCGGCGAAAAAAAACGGAGGAGGTTCTCAATGCGACACGTATATTTTTTGTATGACCACGCATAACTTTTTACAGAGTTGTCCGATTTTGATAACTCTTTTTTTTATTAGAAAGAGCATACTTCCAAGGTGGTCCCATTGTCATCATGTTAGGATCTGATGAGGATATCCTGGGGAAATTGAAGGAACTCTTCAAATTTTGGAGGCACGCTTACAGCGATTTCGGTTTTTGTCTAGGTATCGGTAGCTTATTGGCTACTAGTGGCATATAATATACTATGACAGTATAGTACGAGTACGCTACGTGGCGATAAATCACTAAAAAGTAAGAAATAAAAATTTTTAAATAAAAATAGAACCGACTCAAAACGCACTAAAAAGTAAAAAATAACTGTGTCATTTAGTTGCTTTAAATTACTTAAGCATATCTAGGAGTCGGTGCCAGCCAAGGTTTATGGACGTTACCTAGAACCCACAAAATGCTTTACTACGTAAAATAAATGTTCCTTAAACTTGGCTGGCACCGACTTCATAGATAGGCTTAAGTAATTTAAAGCAACTAAATGACACAGTTATTTTTTACTTTTTAGTGCGTTTTGAGTCGGTTCTATTTTTATTTAAAAATTTTTATTCTATCAGTTAACGGACGTTTAAGATTTATTCCCTGGTACCCGTGTCTTTAACAAATCTTGCTTATTTCCGAGTCCTTGTCAATCCAAAATATTTCAAAGTCGTTGGTTATGCTATCTAAGTAATAAAATGTGAATGTGTCTTCTGCTAAATTTTATGACAATTGTAAGACACTTCTTGCATTACTGTTGACAACTGTAATCAGTTATGTAATAAATAATTATAAAATTATAAGATCAATCCCATCGAAGTTCATGGTCACATGGTATTATATCAGGATAAGTAATAATTAAACTATTAATTATTATATCGTGTTCACACAGCCTTGAACTAAAGGGTTATGGACATTTGCAATATTGTGTACTGTAACGAGCTGTTTTTTTAGCTTTACATTTTTATTTCTTGTGCAGCCAATGTGCGGTCAATCCCTGTAGGTCTATGAAGATATTTCCCAATCGCGCTTTTTTTACGTTGCGTTGGGCCAAAAAGAGTTATATTTTCTAAATGCCTTTTTCTGTATTACATAGTCTCTTTGGCGGCATATCCTAGGCCCTTTTTTGTAACGCGGGGAACTCTTCGGAGTTAGCTGCCATCTATGGGGAGAAGACGTGTTATGTGAAACGTCCTCAGTACATATTAAGAGACACCGGGACCTCAGCGCACTCGACGGAGCCTTCATTGCACTATTGCATCGCGCCTAAGGGTTATGAATACCATTCCTCAATAATAAAAAGTACGTATAGCAGCGTGTGCCACTACAAGCTGTTATCATCCTGGGAGGTTTGATTGGTTTAAAGCAGGCGGAGCCCCCACTCTGACCGCTTGCGACTCCGAAGTCCCTACTGCGGGACTATTGATGGATGGATGGTTCGTGAGCATATCCTTTACACCCTGTGTTACTAACGTGTGCAGCACGGAGCGGACCCGACGCGACGCAACCGCGACGGTCTGACGCCGCTGCAGCTGGTGCGCGCCGGCGACAGCGACACGGCGGACGCGTTGCGTGGCGACGCGGCGCTGTTGGACGCGGCCAAGCGTGGCGACCTGGCCCGAGCCAAGTGAGTGATATGCACAATTGGAGTGCGCGTTCGTAGTTGACTGTCGCCGCGACAAACATAACAAGGAGGTGTAATTTAAGTTTTAATTTTATTTCGAAACGATTACTGACATTATGACAATAAGGCATCCGATTAAATGTCTACCTTCTGTCATCGCTTTTGACAACAGCCTTAATTTTTTTTTCAGGAAACTAATAACTCCACAAAATGTGAACTGCAGGGACTCTCACGGCAGGAATTCTACGCCGCTCCACCTCGCCGGTAAGAGATACTTGTCGGCACAAGATAAACGTCATCATATAATGGAAGTTGGATGGTCTAAGTAGATTTACCTTTATAAATATTAAATTAAACCAACAGAAAAAATTTAAAATATGTAGCCACTTCGGCGGTAGGAATAGGAATGAATCCATGGTCGCAGTGCACTGAGGTGAACGAACACGACACGTTCGTTCACATACATTCACATCTTCAATTCCATTCATTCATACTACTACTACTATACTACACAGATAATTAATAAAGAAACTAACACAGATAATAGTACAAGTTTTACACAACAATAAAACTTGTATTATTGGAGCAGATATGATGCACAGCATTATGAGATTACGTCATACTTCCCGCCATTTTGTTGTCCAATCCGAGCCGTCTAGCAACCAATCCGCCAATCAGATGCGTTCCCGCGTGGTATCTTTGTGGCGTGATCGATCACGTGGTCTTCAGTTGTAGGCGCTTGCCGCGTTTTAACTCATAGAAGTCTCTCACCAGGAGACCTTATTAGGATGCTGTGCATCATATCTGCTCCAATAATACAAGTTTTATTGTTGTGTAAAACTTGTACTATTATTCGGCATGTTATGATGCACAGCATTATGAGAGATGTGTCTATTACCTCCTGGTGACCACGAACGACGCTATGTGAATAAATTTAATAAATCGTTGTGTAAATAAAAAATAATACTTGTTAATCAAGCAGGAATAAAAAACATAACTTCTATTGGATTTTGTTATTCCAAAAAATAGTTTATTAATGACAGTATTAAATCGACGGTATTTATCCTACAGCATTTATCTCTTTAATTTAAGAATTAAACTGGTTCAAAATTTGTTACTAGATTGGTAGATTGATTATGATTTGATCGTCCAATAATTTGTTTACAATAAAATTTAGCAAAGGTGTTCTCTCTACGCCAATTACCACGAGAAAGAATGTCTTCAATAGGATGGTTCTCAAACCAACTCAAAGATGCTACAGCTGAGCGCACACTTCCAGGTGAAGCCTGTATGTTAGCATCTTTTAACACAGATTTGACCCAATTACCAATGACTGTTTTTGATGCTGCGCGGGTTTCCCCTTTTATTGAAATAAATAATGAATTGGGACCATGGGATACCCTTCTATGCTCACTCAACTGTAGCAGTTTTTTACACCAATAAACGGGACAAACATTTATATTAGTATGTTGAAAAAGTTTCCAACCTGATTGCCTGTAGGTTGCAGTATCGGTTTTTGATCCGAACTCGGGATAGAAAATTATATGATCACCACCATCAATGTAGTGATGTTCTGAAACTTTTAAAAGTGTAAGATCGTGTATACGTCTACCCGATGCTAGTAGTAAGATGCATGCTAGTCTACGTGATGCTTCAAACAAAGTTACCCTACTTGGAGGATTACTCTGTAACCAGGCAATCAAGTTGCTTGGGTCCCAAATCGGAGGTTTTTCTATTCGGGGACTCTGAAGAGAGATTGCTTTTAGCATATGTTTAACAAGAAAATGTGAACTCAAGTTTGTCTCAATATTACTATGACTAAAAGTAGTCACCACAGATTTGTGTAGTAAAATCGTAGGATAGGATAAATTCTCTTCAAGGAATAGGAATGCTAAAAATTTTGCTAAAATATTTCCATTAGGATACTTATGATCGAAATTATTATTCATACACCATTTTACCCAACGTGACCAGGCTGGTTTGTAAGTTTTTAATGTTGATTCTCTCCAACTTAGTTTTAACAACTTTCTTTCAGATTCCGACCAATCTTTGGTTTCTTGGCCCCAGCTCCAATTTTCCAAACAAAAAGCTGCATTTCCTTCACTCGAGGCGGTGCACGACCAGTCGTCTGGTCTATTAGAACGTGCTCCAGATCCTGAATTTTCACTGGTCTGCTCAACGCCCGTCTGCGAAGGTCCGGCAGCCAAAATGCTCTGCTCCACATCGGCACTACTATCAAAAATGTTCCTTGTGCCGAGTTTAGATGATGAAGTACCCGGGGTATCAAGCTCGGTGGTGGAAATACCCAAGCCAGCTGGTAATCCCATATCCGGCTGAAGGCGTTGCAAAAAATTGCCGATGAGTCCAAACAATCTTTGCTGACGTAATGTTTCACTACTTTCGTTTGTCTGGAAGCGAAAAGGTCTATTTGTGGCACTCCGAACCTTTTGAATATCTTTCTCAGCGCCGAATCTTTCAGGTGCCACTCCGACGCTTTCTTGCCCCGAGATAGTCCATCGGCGATGTCGTTGAATTTTCCTGGCAGATATTCGGCAGTGATTGATATATTCCATCGGTCTAATATCCTCATCAGCTGATGTGTTAAATTGAGAAGGGCCGTCGAACGCGTTCCGCCTTCGTTCCTGATATACGAGACTACCGTTCGATTGTCTGTCTGGAATACGAGATGTTGACCCTTTAGTCGGTGCTTGTAATAATTTACAGCCGCTACGATAGCAAACATTTCCTTTCGGTTGCAATGCCATTTGATCTGATCTCTTCTCCATTTGCCCGACGTCGTGAAGTCGTCCATTTGAGCACCCCACCCGAAGTCGGCTGCATCTGTAGTGAGGAAGTGAGATATTTGTTGGGGATGTAGGGTGCTCTTCACTTGCGAAAGTTCTAGTATCTTGTTCCACCATTGGAGATCTACAATTACGGAAGTAGGTAAACTCACTGATTTGCACGGGGGAAGGTGTTTCAACGTGCGTGCATGTCGTTGCAGTTGCCGACAATGTAAGCGTCCCCTGGGAACGACAAAACTGGCAAAGTTCATCATGCCTAAAATAGTTTGAATGCTTTTCAGTGACAGTTTGCTCTTGGTCAAGGCCTGTTTTACACTGATTTTGATCGCTTGCACTTTTTTCAGAGGTAAACACTTGAGATTTAGGCTCGTATTCCACTTTATCCCCAAATACTCTATTTCTTGAGTGGGTTCCAGCACTGACTTTGCATAGTTTATTGTCCACCCTAACCTTTCTAATATATTGATTGTTGCTTTTGTATGTTCCTGAAGCTGAAACTCCGATTGGCTGGCGAGAAGAAAGTCGTCCAAGTACACAATCGCTCTCATTCCTTTGCTCCTTAGGACTTGTACAACCCAATTGGTTAGGGTAGCAAAATTCTTTGGTGCACATGACATTCCGAAAGGTAAGCTCGTCATTTGTAGAACCTGACCCCTGTAATACAGTCGGAGGAATCGACGATGACTTTCTGTGATGCTCAGATGAAAGTATGCTGAAGAAAGGTCTAGTTTTACCATCCAGTCGTTCGCTTGAAGAAAATGAGGTAGTTGAAAATGGGATATCATTTGTATTTCTTCTGTCATCTGTGGAGATTCCGGGGTTTGGAAACGACGCAGAGTTCGAGGGCATGATCGGACAAGTGTAGGCTTGGAGGTAAATGGCAGTCGCATTCCCATAATCATTTTGAGAAGGGCCTTCGGAGCCCGAAGCAACTGCCACTGCTTCCGATACGCTCGGAGGCAGCCCCCGTAAAACTCGGGCTGGAATGGCCGCGAGTCATTTGCCGAGATGTTTTTTTTTTTTTTTTTTTAGTGGGTTTATTGTTATCCTTTTTAAAAAACCTTTTTGCCTTGTACGTGAACTGATTTGAGGTACTGGCGGAAACAGGATTGGATTTGCCGCCTCTCTCCTTTGATTGGATGCCCTTGACGCGAAAGGACTGATTAGAGGAAGATGGTTCACGTGATCCACTAGATCTGGAAGTTTGCTTTTGATTTTTGTTTCCGTCCTTATCTGATGAGAACCAAGGTCGAACCCACTTGTCCATGCCACCAGTATGCTGCACGTATAACTGTAATTGATCCTCAGAAAAGAGGTATTTGCAACTCGGAGGTATCTTACGCAGACCCTCCCGCAAATTTTTATTAGGTAACTCGTTCAATATGCGGTCACGGCGATATTCAATAAATTCGGCTCGCTTACCGCATACTATTTGCATTATTTCCTCACTAATTTTATGAAACTTCGAAGTAGGTTGAAAGAGATCGGACAGTTTCTCAAAAGCGGAGACAGCGCTGAGCACTGTATCGGGCGAGGCAGCCCAGTCGACAAATTGTTGCAAATTATGTTTTAAAAGCTCTCGTTGTGCAAGCAAACCATTACAAATAGCTGCCAGGGCCCATTCGGATCCAGCGACATTGTCTTTGCCCCTAATAAACTGCCTAAGTTCGTCATTCACCTCGAGTTCAATAAAACCAGGAGAAGCGTTATGCATTTTTAACGCTTCTGAATAACGAATGTCTTTCCAAGTTTGATCACCAAATCTTTGTAAATCCCTAGCCGCAACAAGCGATCCGAGTCGGCACGAGGTACTTTGGGATCTTTTATTGAGGTATTAATCTGGGCTAAATTTAAGCGAAACACCGTGATTGTCTATGTTTGCAGGACGTGTCAAAAAATTTTCATTAGCCTCAGTCGAAGTAGGTTGCAACCGATCTGGCATAGAAACAGGTGCCGTTGTTAGAGGCGTAAAATGCGACATCAATGGAGCGTGCGCAGTTACTAAGGGCGTCGGCACGGGGCGCGCGACATGCGTGAGGGTAGGTCTAAAAACATTTGCCGCGGTCTGATCCGCGGTTTCCTGCGTAGAAAAAGAGGGTAGCGGGCGTGTTGTCTCCGGCGTGGCCGAGATAGAATTTTGCATGCCGAAACTACACAATTGCGATGTTACGGGTTGTGCGGCATGGGAATAAACATTGCTTTTTAAAATGTTATTCAAAGTGTTAAGTTCTTTAACCAGATTCGTAATATAAAAATCTGACTCACCGCGCTTCCGCCGTTTTACCTCACAGACCCGCTGGGATGAGCTGCTCTCACTCGATTCCGTATTGGACTCATCAGAATCTTCCTCACGCTGGCGCTTATTCCGTGTTGCGGCCCCGGCCTCAGCCTCAACGGTGACACTTTCACTGTTACACTCTTCGGAATTGTCCATGGTGGGATTCCGATAATAACACCAATAACTAATAATGACACACACAAGATAGTCTTTTCGTTAAACGTGTTGACGCGACGAGAAGTAACGACGCTATGAGTTAAAACGCGGCAAGCGCCTACAACTGGAGACCACGTGATCGATCACGCCACAAAGATACCACGCGGGAACGCATCTGATTGGCGGATTGGTTGCTAGACGGCTCGGATTGGACAACAAAATGGCGGGAAGTATGACGTAATCTCATAATGCTGTGCATCATAACATGCCGAATAATTTATGAATATTGTAAGTGACCTTAAATAAGAATAACTATAATTACATGTAATATCAATGACATCTAACATAAATGTTTAGAAATAGTGTAAACAATCATTTATTAAGTCAAGGTTACTATAGAACTGATGACCAACGACAAAGATTCTTGGAGGAAATCGGCTGTGCTTTTTTTTGCATAAAACATATGAAAACTAAGATTTGAAATAAAATACAAATTGTAATATATATTTTTGAAAGCTGAGTTTCTTGGCAATTCTTCTCGACATAGCCTGTCTGCTGAACCGGTGATAGAGTGGCTACGTACTAACAGAGTTGGATTTTCAAAATTGTTTCCATAAAAGTACTACTTGATATAAATAAATTTGAATTTATGATGACATTTATGAAGGATGGGTGAAGTGGGCAATTCATCATCATTTTCCGAGTCTTGGCTAATCACTATATCAACGAGACGGATGCCGACATTATTTGTTTGATTGTTTAGCGAGCTATTGCTTTGCGCTACTTTGTTAATGTGATGACGTAGCACTTAACACGTCTATACAAATACGAGTCCTCCGTTTCGTTACAATTCACATAGCCAAAACAATAGAAACCAGATCATTAATTGAATATTTTTGAAATAAAATTGTTTATTTTTACATACTTGTATTTAGTTTGTCTAGTACAGGGACTCTGCAGTCAATCTTGCAAGTTAAATTACTACGCAATACGCAATTAAATGACTGCAACCTTTCGAGTTTAGATTCGTTTGATTAGCATTGATGAGTACTTTATTAATAACTAGCTGACCCGGCAAACGTTGTTTTGCATTAAAAATTAAAAAAAAATTAGTTGAAAATTAGATAGTAGCCGATTCTCAGACCTGCTGAATACGCATACAAAATTTGGTAAAAATCGGTCAAGCCGTTTCGGAGGAGTATGGCAACGAAAATTGTGATACGAGAATTTTATATATTAGATACATTGACATATTAATACTATGGACTTCGGGTCTAATGCAAAATTTACGTCAAAAGTGTCCCAAGCTATTTTATACACACTAGGATGTATTTATGTTTTTATACACAAAATAACATTGTAATGTATGTCTTATCGTATTGTTATACAGTCTAATTTGCAACGGTCTAATTGCATACAATAAGTAATCAGCTTCGATTGAGGGTTACCATGGCAGCCTTTTTTTGACATGACAGCTTCTCGTGAAAATAGGACAACATAAATGGTGTGGAGTCGGTAGCTTTCAAATTTTTTTGGCATCTTATATTTATATATTATATTTACAGCAAATTTTAATTTATATTTACATATCCCTGACCTCTATATGCTGGAATAAATCTTGAACCAAATAATAATTGTTGTAATTATCTTGTATAAAATAATAATTAGTTATAATAATAATTAATTACAAACCAAATCCACTAATGTACAAAATGATATGCCACTCGACATAGTTCTTTACTTCGAAATTTTAAGTTCTCGATATTTTCCTCTTTTTAATTAAACTGAAAATATATTTTTTTACTTCAATGACGTTAGATCACTTTTTTAAATAACTGTTCCTAATTTCATGTAGATAATTCTTATAGTTATCAAATTAATATACCATTATAGTAAAAGCTATTTGATTAATATTCATGACATAAAAAATAAAAGTTGACATAAAAAATAAAAATTTTTGAATTGAAAATAATCAAATTATTTTCATTCAAAAATTAAGTAATTAAATAATTCAAATGTTAAACAACAAAATAACTCTATGCAGTCGTTGTTCTAAAACATTCTATTGCTCACGGCAGATCCGAACTAAATGTGGTTAATTAGATAAACATATTGCACTCCTTCTATCCTATACGCGGGTAGCGTATGTGAAAAGGACAGATAGATACTTTTGTTAATTTTGGTTGGTTATGCAATTCGTTTCTATAGTTTATTAAAATTTTAATAAAATAGCCTGTTTCTAAGCAAAATAATACTTTAAAATCATCAGTAAATATTTACTTACTGAAAATATGGTACACCGTCTTCTTTTCTCGCCTTACTCGGGTAGTTCTTACAAGTTTTTTATAACACATTACGGCATTATTGACGTGTATTCTGTCAGTCAGTTAATATGAGACTGAATTGCGATTGGAAATCATTTCGCGTTTTGGCTTACTTTTGGTTCGGACACTTTTTATCGCTGACCCGAAGTCCATAGTATTAATATGTCAATGATTAGATAATAAAAGTTGTTTCAAAATCACAAAAATTATTCGTTTCACGTCAATGAGGCATTTATCTAATTTTCATAGCCGGCTACAATAATCTGGAGGTAGCAGAGGCGTTGCTAGAAGCGGGCGCGGCGGTTTCAGCGCGCGACAAGGGGGGGTTGGTGCCCCTCCACAACGCGGCGTCGTACGGCCACGTGGAGCTGGCGGCGCTACTGTTGCGCGCCGGCACGCCCCCCAACGCGGCGGACCGGTGGGGCTTCACCCCCCTGCACGAGGCCGCGCATAAGGCGCGCACGCAACTATGTGCTCTATTGGTAAGATATTCAACTATAACAACATAACATAACATAACACGGGATAACGTAACATGGGATAAGTGCGCAACGCATCGTCGTAACTACCGGGAACAACTCGACACTTTCTATGGCCCCACCGAGTTGCGGTACTACGGGGCCGGATTGTGGGCACCATCCCAATATTTAGCGTGTTTCTTGTTCTTCTTCCTTGATAATATTGTGTATCATTTAAAATTAATGTATAGTGTAATGGTGTAACGGCCTTATCACTAAAAGTGATCTCTTCCAGAAAACCTTTATGCCTAAGGAGAATTGTCTTAGCGAATGTAGGTGATTGGTACGCAAATAACAATACTCTACAAGTTACTTACTCGTCATCCTTGTTTCTTAAATCGCATTCTTCTTTTTTTGGGGCTGTGGCATAACAATACGATGAGATGCCACCGTCCCTCGGGGCCCCGTCATTGGTCCTCGCGCACTCCGAGCCACTCTGTGTCTTGTGCCATGCTTTTGTGAACTCCCGCAGCTGAGAAAAGAGTTTCCATTTGTTACCTTTAAGAATCCGAAAGATTTAACATAAACCTTTGTTTGGCAGCTGGCGCACGGCGCAGACCCATTCCTCAAGAACCAGGAGGGGCAGACTGCACTGGAGTTGGCGGGGGCCGACGACGTACGTTCGCTGCTGCAGGACGCCATGACGGGCAGCGCGGGGGCAGGCGCGGACAGCTTGGCGCCGCCCGCCCCCGCGCCGCTGCCCCCGCCGCACAGCCCTGTGCTGCTGCCCAGTGGGGACACCGTGCCGCTGCCGCTGCCTGTGAGTGCTCATTGCTACACGACAGCTAGCTGGCAAAGACCTATGTCATCCTGACCGGGCTGACCGTGGTGAACCGTTTTTAACGGTTAAATAAATAGAACGGCCCAGCGGAGTTAATTCCCGTGGTTTTAAACGGATTATCTGGAATCAAGATAAAATTCATTAGATGGGCTAATTCGAAATGTATTAATGTGTTAACTGTCACGAACTCTGTTACAGGTGATCCCCACAAACTACTGGTCGGAAGGGTCTCGCGGCAGTCTGGAGGACGCGGCGGGCAGACCGGCCTCCGCGCTGTCCACCTCAGAGTCGCTGCAGACTTTCCTCACCAGGTACATTTTGTTTTACTGAGAAGGACAAGCCCTTCTGTACTTCTACCAATTACCAGGCCAGGCCTATGCGATTTACATGTACGAAAATGTCAACTTCAATTTATGAGATCAGCATGCCACGGCTTGAAGAAAGAAGAAATGCGTTCTTCAAGCCAACCTTGTTCTTCTTATCATTTGTAAAAGGTATATGCCACTATCAGGTATGGACCTGATACATCATCATTCATTTCTTATGGAGTCCACTAATTGTTGTTCTGTGTTCCAGTATCGGTCTGGAGCAACTGGCGCCGGTGTTGGAGCGCGAGCAGATCACGGTAGACATTCTGTCGGAGATGTGCCACGAGGACCTGCGCGCGGTGGGCGTGGCTGCGTACGGGCACCGGCACCGCCTGCTCAAGGCGGCGCGACACAGCCTGCAGGCGCATTCCGGTGAGTCGACACAGACACAGACCATACGCGTTGCACAGTACGGTACAATATAATAACAGTCTGGAGCAACTGGCGCCGGTGTTGGAGCGCGAGCAGATCACGGTAGACATTCTGTCGGAGATGTGCCACGAGGACCTGCGCGCGGTGGGCGTGGCTGCGTACGGGCACCGGCACCGCCTGCTCAAGGCGGCGCGACACAGCCTGCAGGCGCATTCCGGTGAGTCGACACAGACCATACGCGTTGCACAGTACGGTACAATATAATAACAGTCTGGAGCAACTGGCGCCGGTGTTGGAGCGCGAGCAGATCACGGTAGACATTCTGTCGGAGATGTGCCACGAGGACCTGCGCGCGGTGGGCGTGGCTGCGTACGGGCACCGGCACCGCCTGCTCAAGGCGGCGCGACACAGCCTGCAGGCGCATTCCGGTGAGTCGACACAGACCATACGCGTTGCACAGTACGGTACAGTATAATAACAGTCTGGAGCAACTGGCGCCGGTGTTGGAGCGCGAGCAGATCACGGTAGACATTCTGTCGGAGATGTGCCACGAGGACCTGCGCGCGGTGGGCGTGGCTGCGTACGGGCACCGGCACCGCCTGCTCAAGGCGGCGCGACACAGCCTGCAGGCGCATTCCGGTGAGTCGACACAGACCATACGCGTTGCACAGTACGGTACAATATAATAACAGTCTGGAGCAACTGGCGCCGGTGTTGGAGCGCGAGCAGATCACGGTAGACATTCTGTCGGAGATGTGCCACGAGGACCTGCGCGCGGTGGGCGTGGCTGCGTACGGGCACCGGCACCGCCTGCTCAAGGCGGCGCGACACAGCCTGCAGGCGCATTCCGGTGAGTCGACACAGACCATACGCGTTGCACAGTACGGTACAATATAATAACAGTCTGGAGCAACTGGCGCCGGTGTTGGAGCGCGAGCAGATCACGGTAGACATTCTGTCGGAGATGTGCCACGAGGACCTGCGCGCGGTGGGCGTGGCTGCGTACGGGCACCGGCACCGCCTGCTCAAGGCGGCGCGACACAGCCTGCAGGCGCATTCCGGTGAGTCGACACAGACCATACGCGTTGCACAGTACGGTACAATATAATAACAGTCTGGAGCAACTGGCGCCGGTGTTGGAGCGCGAGCAGATCACGGTAGACATTCTGTCGGAGATGTGCCACGAGGACCTGCGCGCGGTGGGCGTGGCTGCGTACGGGCACCGGCACCGCCTGCTCAAGGCGGCGCGACACAGCCTGCAGGCGCATTCCGGTGAGTCGACACAGACACAGACCATACGCGTTGCACAGTACGGTACAATATAATAACAGTCTGGAGCAACTGGCGCCGGTGTTGGAGCGCGAGCAGATCACGGTAGACATTCTGTCGGAGATGTGCCACGAGGACCTGCGCGCGGTGGGCGTGGCTGCGTACGGGCACCGGCACCGCCTGCTCAAGGCGGCGCGACACAGCCTGCAGGCGCATTCTGGTGAGTCGACACAGACACAGACCATACGCGTTGCACAGTACGGTACAATATAATAACAGGTTTAGGATTCTGTATGCCTTGCCGCGGATTTGCTCAGCGTCTGAAATGTTAGCGCAAGAGAGAACGGATTACATGCCATCATTAGGAAAAGGACATCATTACCCCTGACAAGACTGCGCTCAAGCTCCAACAGTATCCTAAATCCAGACTAATCTAGTATGGCCTGCTAATCAAATTCAAATTCAAAATCATTTATTTCAAGTAGGCCAATTATAAGCACTTTTGAAACGTCAAATTAGACTATTTGTAGTGAGTAGTGACTCTACCACCGGCTCGGAAGGCAGGTCCTGTTGAGAAGAGCCGGCAAGAAACTCAACAGTTGCTCTTTTGAAATCATTAATTTTTACAATATTAACTGTATTGTTACATAAAATTATTTATTCTACTACTTGTGTGAAGTTGAAAGCTGATCCAATTGCCTCTCAACCTCTTTGTCATTTAAAAATTCATCGATAATATAATAACCTTGACTCAGTAAGTGAGTTTTAATACATTGCTTAAACTTATGCAATGGCAGATCTAAAACTGAATTGGGCATCTTGTTGTAAAAGAGTACACCCAGTCCAACGAATGACTTTTGAACTTTTCGGAGGCGATACGCTGTTAAAACTAATTTATGACGATTCCTAAGAAGACGATCGTTTATGTCCTTTTTCTGATTATACATATTTATATTTTGTTTGATAAAGACTAGGTTATTGTATATATATTGACAAGCTATTGTAAGGATTCCTATTTCTTTAAATTTATCACGAAGGGACTCACGGGGTTTTAGTTTATTTATTTATTAATCCAACATGAATTCATGTTTGTTTTGATGCAATGGTACCCTAAACTGTGATCAAACATCTCAACTAAACTCTCATAATCTGGCGGGACAGTATTTCAATACGTTTGCGCCATTTTTTTAAAATAATATATTTTTCATCAGAATGGTACGGCGGCACCACTCTAGTGGACGTCACGCCTAGCACGGAGTGCGGAGAGAACGGAGAGTGCGAGTTCGCTGTGCTGGAGAGAGAGATGCAAGCCGGGGTGCGCATGCACCGGGACCACGCCGGCGGACACTTCACTAGATATAACATTGTCAGGGTAAGTATGTAAGGAGCTTACTATTCAAAATAACTTCTACTTGGTAAAATATATTTTACTTTACCCTGGCTTCCCAGATTTCAGAAAAGAATGATGTCTGCGGGTGGATGTCCGTTGCGAAGTGATGATTATCGTAATGACGATAAGCTGTGTTTCGTTGCTGTCACTCTGCTTAGTGTTTAGTTAGGACTCCTGTATTTTAAGGGTACCCTCTGAATTGTGTCTATAGAGGATATCTTCTGACTGAGGATGTTAAGGGTGTCCACTGACTGGAAATATTGTGTCTATTGTGGATACTCTGACTGAGGATTTTGAGAGTATTTTTTTATTTATTTATGGATATCCTCTGACGAAGAACATTGAGGGTATTCTCTGACTCAAAATGTTGCGTCTATTGAGAATATCCACTGGCTGAAGATGTTGAAGGTGTCCTTTGAGGATGTTGTTAGCAGTGATGTTGATGGTATACCTGGTGCACACAGATACAGAAGCTGGTGAACGGGCGGCTGTGGGAGCGCTATCAGCACCGGCGGCGCGAGGTGGCGGAGGAGGCGGGCGCGCCCGGCGAGCGCATGCTGTTCCACGGCTCGCCCTTCATCAATGCCATCGTGCAGAAGGGCTTCGACGAGCGGCACGCCTACATCGGTGAGCGAACCGTAGATGATCTCCGCAAGTCGCGGTTTTGTATTAGTGTTATAATAAATACGTTGTGTCGCAGGCGGCATGTTCGGCGCGGGCATCTACTTCGCGGAGCACTCGTCCAAGAGCAACCAGTACGTGTACGGGTTCGGCGGCGGCTCCGGCTGCCCGCAGCACAAGGACCGCTCGTGCTACCTCTGCCACCGGTGAGTCTGCGCACAAAGCGCCGCTCGGTGTTGCATTACTGCGGAATGCTTTAAAACCTTGTTGTCTGTCTGTCTGTCCACTTTATTTATATGTATGTGTGGGTGTTAATTGCGAAAAACTGTTGAAAATGTTTCTGAACATAAAATTGTTTATTGCACTTCTAGTTCAAATTTTCAAAGAAGAAAAGATCAAGTAAAGTTTATATTGTGATGTAAGATTGGGTTCCACATCGGTCGCAGAAGAAATGCAGAAGTGTGAACGGCTGGAAGCCGCACTCCGACCCGAGCTTATTGTATTATTAATTAGTTTTGTTTGCGCAGGCAAATGCTGCTATGCAGGGTGACGCTGGGCCGCGCGTTCCAGCTGGCCAGCGCGATGAAGATGGCGCACGCCCCGCCGGGCCACCACAGCGTGGCGGGCACGCCCACGCACGGCGGCCTCTGCTACCCCGAGTACGTGGTGTACCGGGGGGAACAGGTGGGTTTGCCATGTAGGGTGACGCTGGGCCGCGCGTTCCAGCTGGCCAGCGCGATGAAGATGGCGCACGCCCCGCCGGGCCACCACAGCGTGGCGGGCACGCCCACGCACGGCGGCCTCTGCTACCCCGAGTACGTGGTGTACCGGGGGGAACAGGTGGGTTTGCCATGTAGGGTGACGCTGGGCCGCGCGTTCCAGCTGGCCAGCGCGATGAAGATGGCGCACGCCCCGCCGGGCCACCACAGCGTGGCGGGCACGCCCACGCACGGCGGCCTCTGCTACCCCGAGTACGTGGTGTACCGGGGGGAACAGGTGGGTTCGCTATGTAGGGTGACGCTGGGCCGCGCGTTCCAGCTGGCCAGCGCGATGAAGATGGCGCACGCCCCGCCGGGCCACCACAGCGTGGCGGGCACGCCCACGCACGGCGGCCTCTGCTACCCCGAGTACGTGGTGTACCGGGGGGAACAGGTGGGTTTGCCATGTAGGGTGACGCTGGGCCGCGCGTTCCAGCTGGCCAGCGCGATGAAGATGGCGCACGCCCCGCCGGGCCACCACAGCGTGGCGGGCACGCCCACGCACGGCGGCCTCTGCTACCCCGAGTACGTGGTGTACCGGGGGGAACAGGTGGGTTCGCTATGTAGGGTGACGCTGGGCCGCGCGTTCCAGCTGGCCAGCGCGATGAAGATGGCGCACGCCCCGCCGGGCCACCACAGCGTGGCGGGCACGCCCACGCACGGCGGCCTCTGCTACCCCGAGTACGTGGTGTACCGGGGGGAACAGGTGGGTTCGCTATGTAGGGTGACGCTGGGCCGCGCGTTCCAGCTGGTCAGCGCGATGAAGATGGCGCACGCCCCGCCGGGCCACCACAGCGTGGCGGGCACGCCCACGCACGGCGGCCTCTGCTACCCCGAGTACGTGGTGTACCGGGGGGAACAGGTGGGTTTGCCATGTAGGGTGACGCTGGGCCGCGCGTTCCAGCTGGCCAGCGCGATGAAGATGGCGCACGCCCCGCCGGGCCACCACAGCGTGGCGGGCACGCCCACGCACGGCGGCCTCTGCTACCCCGAGTACGTGGTGTACCGGGGGGAACAGGTGGGTTCGCTATGCAGGGTGACGCTGCGCCGCGCGTTCCAGCTGGCCAGCGCGATGAAGATGGCGCACGCCCCGCCGGGCCACCACAGCGTGGCGGGCACGCCCACGCACGGCGGCCTCTGCTACCCCGAGTACGTGGTGTACCGGGGGGAACAGGTGGGTTCGCTATGCAGGGTGACGCTGCGCCGCGCGTTCCAGCTGGCCAGCGCGATGAAGATGGCGCACGCCCCGCCGGGCCACCACAGCGTGGCGGGCACGCCCACGCACGGCGGCCTCTGCTACCCCGAGTACGTGGTGTACCGGGGGGAACAGGTGGGTTCGCTATGCAGGGTGACGCTGCGCCGCGCGTTCCAGCTGGCCAGCGCAATGAAGATGGCGCACGCCCCGCCGGGCCACCACAGCGTGGCGGGCACGCCCACGCACGGCGGCCTCTGCTACCCCGAGTACGTGGTGTACCGGGGGGAACAGGTGGGTTCGCTATGTAGGGTGACGCTGCGCCGCGCGTTCCAGCTGGCCAGCGCGATGAAGATGGCGCACGCCCCGCCGGGCCACCACAGCGTGGCGGGCACGCCCACGCACGGCGGCCTCTGCTACCCCGAGTACGTGGTGTACCGGGGGGAACAGGTGGGTTTACACGCTCGGAATGGATAGGAGCGAGACAAAAACATTGTAACAGGACACCTCTTCCTATAGCTACAGCTGCGAATAGGTATTGATATAACATGCTCGCTGAGACACGGAATGTGACGGAACCACCAACTTCCTAACTTCTGGCTTGTAACCTTTTTTTTTACTGTGTAAAGATATTGACACTAAAGAAGATATTCGAATAAGATTGGTATTATGATATAACACATTCCGTGTTATATCATAATACCAACCCGGGACTCGAAGCTAGGAACTCGTGGCCTGAAGCCACGTGGTCTATTCAATGGATTAACGAAGCAAATGTGTAGTAACCACCTGCCATTGGCTATATAAGTATATTGTTGTAAGTTACGTACGTAGGTAGGATTAGGTTGTTTCTTTTTCTTTCAATTACTTTGATTTCTGTTAATAATATTTATTTGTTCGATTGTTTTTTTTTTTGGTTTAAATTGATAGCTGTATGTTTGTAAATTAGACTTAAGCTCATTGAAATGTTAATAGTTGGTACCTATGGACTTCTGGTGTAATGCAAAATTCACAACAAAAGTGTCCCGAGATATCTTATATATACTAGAATGTATTTGTATGTTTATAAACAAACTAAAACATTGTAATATATGTCTTATGTTATTGTTATACAGTCTAATTTGCAACGGTCTAATTGCTTGCAATAAGTAATCAGCTTTGACTGACGGTTGCCATGGCAGCCTTTTTTTGACATGGCAGCTTCTCGTGAAAATAGGACAACATAAATGGTGTGGAGTAGCTTTGAATTTCTTTCGCAATTTTAACCTATATATTATATTCACAGCAAACTTTAAATGTATCAGTGACCTCCATATGCTGGGATAAATCTAGTACCAACCAAAATATTTTTTTACTACAATGACGTTAGGTCACTGTTTTAAATAACTATTCCAAATTTCATGTAGTTAATTCTTATAGTTATCAAAATAATCAAGTGTGAAGGACGGACGGACGGAAGTGTTCCATTTTACCATTATGGCAAAACTTCTTTGATTAATATTCATGACATAAAAAATAAAAGTTTATTCATTAAAATTATTTTCAATCCAAAAATGACCGAATTAAAAAATTCAAATATTAAACAACAAAATAACTCTATGCAGTCGTTGTTCTAAAACATTATTGACGTGTATTCTCCCAGTAAGCTAATATAAGACTGAATGCGATTAGAAATCTTTTTCGCGTTTTAGCTCTCTTTTGGTTCGGACACTGTTTAACGCTGACCCGAAGTTCATAGTATTAATATGTCAATGCTTAAGCTAGATTGAGAGGAATGTGCAGTTCTCCGAGAAGCCACCAAGAGCTTACGAACACCAAGCTGTTTTTATTAAGCCTGCACGTATTATAATAAATTAGTAAAAATTAAAAGTTTTATTTATCGGGTTCACTAGCGATTTCTTAAAAGACAATACAACCCGCATAGATTATAGAAATATATTGAAAATTCTATGTATACTAAAAGATTTAATTCTAATTTACAGGCGTATCCAGAATACCTGATCACTTACCAGATAGTGTGCGAAGAGGGCGCGACGGGTGCCGTATGAGTGGTGAAAAGACTCTATAACGTGCAGTATTATACAATTATTGTAATATAAATATATTGATAAAAGCGAAATTACGAATGACGTCATCAGCGAACGACGTGTTTTCAAAAGTAAACCTTACTGCTGCATTAAAGCATTCAACATTAAAGCTCTTTTCACATCTGACGGATGATGCGTATTTTCGGCCTTGCAACGTCAGAACTTCCTTAAATATTAATATCTCAGCTCAAATAGAAGCTCAAGACAATAAAATAATTAAAAAATTCAAAATAGCTACCTGCGAGTGTAAGTCTCGTCGAAATCGGTCCAGCTGTTTGAGAGTTTAGCCTGAACAAACTGACAGACAAACATTTTTTGATGTAAGCACCGTATACTATACGACAAGCATTTAATCAAAAGATTGACACAAACACGCACTTCAATTATTTTTTTGTTTATCGACTACAAGTTGGCCCTTGACTGCTATCACACCTGATGTTAAGTGATGATGCAGTTCAAGATGCAAGCGGGCTAATTTGTAAGGAGTAGGACGAAATCCACACCCCTTTCGGTTTCTACACGACATCGTACCGGAACGCTAAATCGTTTGGCGGTACGTCTTTGTCGGTAGGGTGGTAACTAGCCACGGCGAAAGCCTCCCACCAGTCAGACCAAGCCAAATTAAGAAAAATCTCAATTTGCCCCACCAGGAATCGAACCCAGGACTTCCGTCTTATGAATCCACCGCGCATACCACTGCGCCACGGAGGTCGTCAAAAATTATTTTTACTTAACATTTATTTGTATATCTTCAACTTTTCATACTCGAATGTACACTCGTACATGTACACGCTTGTTCAGGCGTGTTACGTCAGATGTGAAAAGACCCTCACTCTGAAATGAACCATTTACTTTGAACTCAACTGTTGCTTTAAATATGTATATTAGTACTGCTTAAACTTAGATGACGTCATAATTAAGCAATTTATGTCCAGCGGTTGCAGAAAATTGTGGTATCCGTTAATATAATTATAAGATTTTTCTGTTAGAAAACTCTACTGTATAAGTTCTAGACTGCGCTTACAGCTATAATCTATGTTTCGATTCATCTGAGTTCAGATTTTAAATCAAAAATTATCAAA
Source organism: Mycalesis mineus (assembly GCA_034621355.1). NCBI lineage: Eukaryota > Metazoa > Arthropoda > Insecta > Lepidoptera > Nymphalidae > Mycalesis > Mycalesis mineus. Next base: position 12,924 of record CM067906.1, on the reverse strand, counting down.
TATCATTTTTGATTTTTTTTTAATTAGGAAATTGCGCCGAAAATTAAAAGAAAATGTTACTTACTTATTTGATTTAAACCAAGTAAATGAGTGAACCTAAACACAGTAATCCGAATAAATTTAGTGTGCTTATGAAAGTGGCCATCTTGAATCCCTTTAATACATTTTTAATTTTGATGGTTAATATCACAAATAGAAGGTTATGTTTCACAAGCTTAAAATACAGCAATGTACCATGCCTATAACTGCATGAAATACTTTTTATTAACCGACGAAAAAAAACGGAGGAGGTTCTCAATTCGACACGTATATTGCGAGCCAAAGTTTCTACTTTAAGGACGTTACCTAGAACCCACAAACGTAAAATAAATGCTTTACTACGTAAAATAAACTCGCGCGGGTGCACGCTCGCGGGTGTATAATGAAAAATAGTATGGACAGCGCAGGCGCGTGCGACGGAGCGCGGGCGCGGGTGGCGGATCGTCACCCGCGCGGCGGGCGGCGGGTACACTGCGCGGGCACACGCGAGCGGGTTTGTTTCTACAAATCTGAGTGCCGAGTGTGAGTTTTCACCAAAACAAATTGGAAACTTCACTTTCGCGTTAAGGGCATATTTATATGGAACTGAAGCAGCGCCCCTGGCGGAAGTGAGAGAAAACTCAACACTGACACTCGTCCATTTGAGTTTTCTCTCACTTCCGCCAGGGGCGCTGCTTCACTTCCATATAAATATGCCCTTAACGCGAAAGTGAAGTTTTCGATTTGTTTTGGTGAAAACTCACACTCGGCACTCAGACGAGCGCCGCTAGATGCTACGGTCACACGCGTCGGAGGCTAGCTAGAGGCAATCATGAACATCGATGCAGAGCGCGTAATAATTGAGGTGCAATTTCGGCCAGTATTATTGGCGGTCGCCCGCCGCGTGCGCCCGCGCCCGCACCCGCGCGAAGTTTAGCGTTAGCCCTAAACTTGCTGGCACCGACTTCATAGATATGCTTAAGTAAATTAAAGCAACTAAATGGCACAGTTATTTTTTACTTTTTAATGCGTTTTGAGTCAATTCTATTTTTGTTAAAAAAAATTTTATCAACGGTAACGGTATGAGCGGATGAAACTGTGGTAAAACTAGTTTCTGACAGCTATGCGGGGTTCTAGAACATACTATTTTTATTACCGTAAAGTTTTCTAACAGAGAAAATCTTATAATAACATTCGTTCAAAAAGTTTGCTATGAAAAGGACACATTTTTGTGAGTGTAAAAAGAAATATTTTTGTATAATAACTAACAATTAGAAAGTTTTGCGCTTGAATTGCGAAAGCCACATGCAGTGTGTATAAGCAATATTGTCTTTGCTCTTTGATTTAACCATAGACATCATTTTAAAGCCGGACATCTTGTGTCTTCCACGTTCCTGCTCTACAAATCTAAAGATTTGTCTATGAATCATGTCGGTTTCAGGTTTTTATGTTTTATAGAAAATTTCAAAAAATATATCAATAATCCAGTGTAAATTAGACAAAATTTTTAATTTTAACAAACTTAAAAATATGGGGAAAAGCTCAAGTTTGCTTTCACTTGTGATTTGCAAAAAATAAAAATAATAAAAATCAGTAAAAATAATTTGCGACATTAAGCAGCGCCCCTGGCGGAAGTGAGAGAAAACTCAACACTGACACTCGTCCATTTGAGTTTTCTCTCACTTCCGCCAGGGGCGCTGCTTCACTTCCATATAAATATGCCCTTAACGCGAAAGTGAAGTTTTCGATTTGTTTTGGTGAAAACTCACACTCGGCACTCAGACGAGCGCCGCTAGATGCTACGGTCACACGCGTCGGAGGCTAGCTAGAGGCAATCATGAACATCGATGCAGAGCGCGTAATAATTGAGGTGCAATTTCGGCCAGTATTATTGGCGGTCGCCCGCCGCGTGCGCCCGCGCCCGCACCCGCGCGAAGTTTAGCGTTAGCCCTAAACTTGCTGGCACCGACTTCATAGATATGCTTAAGTAAATTAAAGCAACTAAATGGCACAGTTATTTTTTACTTTTTAATGCGTTTTGAGTCAATTCTATTTTTTGTTAAAAAAAATTTTATCAACGGTAACGGTATGAGCGGATGAAACTGTGGTAAAACTAGTTTCTGACAGCTATGCGGGGTTCTAGAACATACTATTTTTATTACCGTAAAGTTTTCTAACAGAGAAAATCTTATAATAACATTCGTTCAAAAAGTTTGCTATGAAAAGGACACATTTTTGTGAGTGTAAAAAGAAATATTTTTGTATAATAACTAACAATTAGAAAGTTTTGCGCTTGAATTGCGAAAGCCACATGCAGTGTGTATAAGCAATATTGTCTTTGCTCTTTGATTTAACCATAGACATCATTTTAAAGCCGGACATCTTGTGTCTTCCACGTTCCTGCTCTACAAATCTAAAGATTTGTCTATGAATCATGTCGGTTTCAGGTTTTTATGTTTTATAGAAAATTTCAAAAAATATATCAATAATCCAGTGTAAATTAGACAAAATTTTTAATTTTAACAAACTTAAAAATATGGGGAAAAGCTCAAGTTTGCTTTCACTTGTGATTTGCAAAAAATAAAAATAATAAAAATCAGTAAAAATAATTTGCGACATTAAGATGAGTGACATAACGTTGATTTTACTTTGACATCGCATTTTTATTTGAAAAACTCCTCTCACATAACCTAGTGTTGCCCTTACGTATATGTAAAATATTTTTATCTGAAATACACTTAGGTAAGCTCTACGAATGAGCTGATAATTAATAATTGAAAATGAAATCTTCAATTCTCTCTCTCTCTCTCTAAATGGAAATCTCTTTTATTTATTATTATTATCAGCCTATAAACGGCCAAGTCTCTCTCCTTAGAGGAGAGGGAATTAAGAACACATCCACCACGCTGCTCCAACGCGAGTTGGCGGGCTGCTGGTCTGGTTATTTTTATAGCCAGTAAACTAATTCAGCTACCTGCGTCGTTGGTCTATGTGGCTTTGTACCACGTGGTCCTGGGATCGAGTCCTGGTTATGAATTATTGAGTTTTTGATTTTTCTGAAAAATGCTCAGTGAACATCATTAACATCTGATATTCAAATTCAAATTCGTTTATTTCAAGTAAGCTTATTACAAGCACTTTTGAACGTCAAATTGGATTATTTGTAGTGACTCTACCACCGGCTCGGAAGGCAGGCCCTGTTGAGAAGAGCCGGCAAGAAACTCAACAGTTGCTCTTTTTATAATATTATCAATTTTACAATATTAAGTGTGTTGTTACATAAAGTTATTTATTTTACTTCCTGTGTGAAGTTGAAAGCCGATCCAATTGCCTTTGAACATCTTTGTCATTTAAAAATTCATCGATAGTATAATAACCCTGACTCAGTAAGTGAGTTTTAATACATTGCTTAAACTTATGCAATGGCAGATCTAAAACTGACTTGGGCATCTTGTTGTAGAAGAGTACACCCAGTCCTACGAAAAATTTTTGTACAAAGTACGATAGTGATCGTTATAGAGTCAAACATTGTTATCAAAAGCCCTCACCACCTCTCCGCATTGGAGCACGGTGGTGTAAGCTCCAAATCCCTAATTCTATCAGAAGGGAGGCTTGGCTTGTACTGATTGTACAAGTATTGTGTATTTTAAGTTGCCAGATGAAAGTATTTTACAGGTATGTTTTCAGCTATAATATATGATTTTATATATTACTATTTGCTGTGAATAATTTTTAATAGTTATCATTTTTTATTTTAAATTTAGGGAAATAGCAATGAAATTATGAATTTGTAATGGTGTCAATAAATTGATATAAATGTATGTAATTAAAAAATATAATTGAATTGTTGCGTGTGTCGTGTCCAGGGGCTTGAGAAGGAAGCCGAGTTTGTTTTTAATGTAAGCTAGTTTTATTGGAACTAGGTTAATTTATAATTGATTAAAAATAATTAAAATTTATTTAACGAGTTTTATTGCTTTATTATATTCTTTATACACAAATTCTTGGTAAATTATACATTTCAACATTTCCATGAGTCACGAATGATAAGAACCCCATGCGTTGAAAAAATAATATTGTAAGTGCTAGATAGCTTGTCGGCCTCCGTACCGCGGTGCAGTGGATGTCTGAGACTGAGGTCCTGGATTCGATTCCCAGCTAAACCGATTAAGGTTCTCTAAATTGCTCCAGGCTGGCTGGTGAGAGGCTTTGGCCGTGGCTAGTTACCAGCCTACCGACAAAGACGCGCCGCCATGCATCAAGACCTAAGCCATCAACAAGGTGCCTGGCGAGGAAGCCGTCTTTTGGCGGTCAGGGAACACATTATACACGAAAGGTGGATAATTGATCTTAATTGCCTTCGTTTCGATGGTATAACCCTGCCCTCAGAAGATTAAAGAAACTACCGAATTCCAAGACCATTCTTACAGTCCACTGTTCTTCCCTGGAGCGAAGGATTCTCAACGGAGAGGAAGACTGTCAGACATGCGGCGGACATTTTTTATTAAATTAAGTAAAATAGCCTAAACTTACTCATAATTAAAAAACGGGTGCGTCTCGGGATGCCCGACATAAGTGATAACTTAAATACGGCTAGCATTATGGGTTAGAGTGATAGCGGAGGAGCCTTCCTACCGCTGCCGTATGCGTGGGGAAAAGAGAAACCAGATAATGGCGCCGTACAACGTTACGTGACGAAGCGATTTACCCTCTCAGAACTTTTTTAAGTTTACATTTATTTTTCTAATTGAAAGGAAATTAAAAACAAATACAATGTCAATTATTTTTACAAACAAGACGTCAATTTTGACAAAACTGAATTGACTTTTACTATATTCAAAATATCAGTATTTTTTAGAAAATCTTTGGCAAGTTATTTTGTAAATCACAGTGGAATGAATTCATTACGATAAGCACACGCCTGCGACATTGTCCACGGCGTATTTGGCAATAATAATAGTTGTTAGAGCAACCAGCCGCCCTTCTGAAGGGCCATTATTCCAAAGGTAAACTAGCTACTTACATTGTCAGCATTTAAAGTTTCACAGCCCCGAGGGGTCCCCTGGCAACCGTCAGGCAAATAATGACAGCTGTCATTATAGCTCCGTCGCTACCCGGGTAGCCGCGGGCTTCAAAGAAGGTTTGAATGTCAGGCCCACAGGGGTTAAACTACGAAAAGTTAGAACATTTTTAACTTGGTGGATATATAAGGTGAGTTTGAATTATCAGCCAACGGCGAAACTGGAGCAAGTCTTATGCGTATATATTACAATAGAAAAAAAATTTGTTCCCAGAACCAATAAATAAAAAATTATAAAGCATTACAAAATGTCTATTTACTTACGACAGTACACATAACGCTATCCAATACATCCATAAATTACCCTAAAGCCAGCCAGCCATTAACCTCAAGGCAGTTATGTACCTACTTACACACTAGAATTGATCATAAAAATTTTTAACAAAAAAGAAACCGACTCAAAACGCACTAAAAAGTAAAAAATTACTGTGTCATTTAGTTGCTTTAATTTATTTAAGCATATCTATGAAGTCGGTGCCAGCAAGTTTAAGGAACCTTTATTTTACGTAGTAAAGCAGTTTGTGGGTTCTAGGTAACGTCCTTAAAGTAGAAACCTTGGCTGGCACCGACTCCTAGATATGCTTAAGTAAATTAAAGCAACTAAATGACACAGTTATTTTTTACTTTTTAGTGCGTTTTGAGTCGGTTCTATTTTTATTTAAAAATTTTTATTTCTCACTTTTGGGTGATTTATCGCCACGTATCGTACTCGTATTATACTGTTATAGTATATTATACGGCACTAGTAGCCAAAAACCTACCGATACCGAGATAAAAACCGAAATCGCTGTAAGCGTGCCTCCAAAATTTAAAGAGTTCCTTCAATTTCCCCAGGATATCATCATCAGATCCTAACATGGTGACAATGGGACCATCTTGGAAGTATGCCCTATCTAATAAAAAAAGAAATATCAAAATCGGACCACTCTGTAAAAAGTTATGCGTGGTCATACATAAAAAAAAAAACAAATATACGTGTCGAATTGAGAACCTCCTCCGTTTTTTTTCGTCGGTTAAAAATAACAAACGTAACAGCTGATCGACGACCAAGGTCAACGAACTTTCCATTAATAGATAAAAGCTTAGTTTGAAATGCCGGCACCGCCGGCAGCGAGCGTACGTACAGGCGCGGTGCGATTGTCGGCCTTTTAAAAGACCGACAACGGCACCGCTCTTTCTGAACGCTACCGCAACAAGGGACGCCGACAAACACGCACATTTAAACACTTGCCGCCCGCGTTTTACAGTAGGTAATTTAACAGGAAAGTTTGTTGAACTTGGCACAGAAATCAGCTGATTCAGTTTTACCAGTTCTAAAGTGTGCAGGTGGGGACATATCTACCTACTTAGTCCTTCGAAGGTTCCGTGTTCGATTTCTGACAGCCGATTGTTATTATTTTTTATTAGTTCAGGTCTGGTCTAATGGGAGATTTTGGCGGTTTGGCTTTTCTTTCCGTATTTTATTTGGTAGCAATCGAATGTTTAAGACACGTCCGGTATCTTGTGATTAATTTATGAATGTCATGTATGGTGCTATGTAAAATGTACTAAGTGAGTAAACATTTTGTAGGTAATTTTTAAATTTTTGTTACTGGTTCTAGAAATATTTTTATTCCGTTGTTGTTATCAGTATCCATTGCACTTACTCCAGTTTCGCCGCTGGCTCAAACTCACCTTATAAAGAGATCCTGGACTCGATTTTCAAGTAGTCCGATAGATTTTCTATCTCATGGCAGGATAGGGCCGTGGCTAGTTACCGAAGCAATACAAAGCCCAAACGATTGTACCAAAACGTAGTAGATACCCAGAGGGGTATTGATTTGATCCGATATGTCAATTGGGTTAGGTACGTGTAGGTCCAAATAATATTTGTTTAATCTATTTTATCGGTCGGGGTCCAAGGATGTAATCTACTATTTTAAGTTATTAGTGATGTGCCGACTACGATTTTGACCGACTAGTGGGGCAAGCCGATCTTAGTTTTGGGGACGTTGGGAAAATACCCTGTCGATTCGTCTATTATATCATTTGCTCAAGGAATATAATCAACTATTTTAGGCCAGGCCCAAAAACTATTATCTACCCACTATTGTAGATCAGAGCCCAAGGTGGTATAATCTACTATATTAGTTTAGGGCCCAAGGAATAAAATCTACTATTTCAGGTCAGGGTCCAAGGACCAATCTAGAAGATGGCGAAAGAGACTCTAGAAGCCGGCACCCTGACCCTCAACCCCGAAGTGCAGCGAGTGAGGGAGGGCTATAAGAAATGCGCAATGCTCAACGTTATACAACATATAGATATATACGGTAGGTATAATTGATTGCATCATGTAACACATGCAGGCCTAATCTCTAACTTAGGCCTGTGTGCACCAAGATTTCGGTTATCATAACCAACGGTTAATATAAGCTAACTATAAATTTACTGTTCACGACAACCTGTACGTCGGTTAAGAACGTAAACCGGGCGGTTATGTTAACCGAGCTTACGTCCTTAACCGGCCTACGGGTTGTCGTGAACAGTAAATTTATAGTTAGCTTATGTTAACCGTAGGTTATGATAACCGAAATCTTGGTGCACACAGGCCTTAGTGTATGTTAGCCACCTAATATAAGTAGGTATAATATGAGTAGCTAGGGTCAAATCAATGACAAACGTATTTTTCGTATTCCATCACAATGTCAAAGTAGTGAACACGAAACCACATGCATTGATTATTGCTAACGAAAGCTATTATCGTTAGTAATTTTCATGTCTATGTGCTGAAGATATCGAATACCTATTATTATTAATTTTTTTTTATCGACTACAAGTTGGCCCTTGGCTGCTATCACATCTGATGCTAAGTGATGATGCAATCTAAGATGGAAGCGGGCTAACTTGTTAGGAGTAGGATGAAATCCACACCCCTATCGGTTTCTACACGGCGAAAGCCTCCCACCAGCCAGACCAAGACAAATTAAGAAAAATCTCAATCTGCCCCGCCGGGAATCGAACCCAGGATTTCAGTCTTATAAATCCACCGCGCATACCACTGCGCCACGGAGGTCGTCAAACTGCCCCGCGGAGGTCGTCAATATTACCTACTATTAATATAAACTTGAAAATCAGTTAGGATGTGGATATTATCAGTAGTAAATATCGTCAAGACAGCACTATTGATAATACATAAAACATCTCGATAAAAAATTGGTTGTCTGTAAAGTCATTGCATTTAATTGGTTATTAAAATTTTTAATTTAAGTATATTTTTATAAATAATAATTTAAATTAATAAAATAATTGATTTTGATTTTATAAATTTATATTTTAATTTATAATAAATATATTAATTTTTAATATAAAATTAATATATTTAATAATTATATTTAATAGACGGATGTCGAACGCTGCTGAACGCAAAGGCCGATTGTGCTTCTTTGTCGCTCGTTCCGCGCTCTCGCTTGCACTTCAAGCCTTACATGGAACGCCTCAAAGCGAGGTAACGACGCATGACGTCATGTTTTTCGTGCGTGCAGGCGGCTATCGAATTATAAGACGTTGTCACGTCAAAATTCAGTGTGGTCGTATTCCTGGATCCCTCCGGGGATCGGGTGCAGGATGCTGGCCTCGGAGCGTCCTCATTGCCCGAGTCAGGCGCGGAGAACATTATTCTCCGGTAATTATTCCAGCCCCTTTCGGGGTTGAGGCTTTTCGGCCAAAGGGTCCATTATTCGGTCGGACTCTACTTTTTATCATAAAAATTTAACCAACTCAAAACGCGCTAAAAGTAAAAAATAACTGCGACATTTTTTAAAGTAGAAATCGTGGCTGGCACCGACTTCATATATATGCTTAAATAAATTAAAGCAACTAAATGACACAGTTATTTTTTACTTTTTTTGACGAAAAAAAACGGAGGAGGTTCTCAATTCGACACGTATATTTTTTTTATGTATGATCACGCATAACTTTTTACAGAGTTGTTCGATTCTGATAATTCTTTTTTATTAGAAAGGGCATACCTCCAAGTTGGTCCCATTGCCATCATGTTAGGATCTGATGATGATATCCTAGGGAAATTGAAGGAACTCTTCAAATTTTGGAAGCACGCTTACAGCGATTTCGAAATTAAAAAATAACTGTGTCATTTAGTTGCTTTAATTTACAAGTCAGGACAGCTGTCAATCAGCTGACAAAGTTAAACTCCGTAATTATTAATGTTTTTAAATAAATACAATAATAAAATAAACACTAGTTAGTGACTATTATAATATTAAAAGGGCAAAGTTTCTGTAAAACTGTTTACAAGTCCTAATTATACCTATTCCTGCAAGAAAATTAGTGTTCAAAATATAACCGTAACAACTTACGAAAGCGAAGAAACATTCCATATAAAGAATTTTCAAAACCAGTATTTTGATCGAGTTAATAATAATACCATAGATCAGTAAAGGCAAACGTGAACGTCGTGTGATTTTGTATATACAACTAAATCTGTTTGTGAGTAATAACAGTAATATTGAACATGGGTGACAGTCACCCCATGTAAACATTGGAGCCCCGCTCGCTTTGACATGTCGCGATGCGTGGGCTCCATGGCAACGAGATGCGTTGTGTTGTGCAAGACAATTGAACTGTTTTGTGTTTTTGAAATTGTATATATGTCTTTTTCTTTTATATAGCGAATTATTTTTAAATTTATGAAAAAAATATGTTGTACTAATGGCGGTGACAATACGGAGGTGAGTGGAAGTCAACCTTCTGTATCATTGTTGCGTTGCTCCTTTTGTAGTGAACCTCGTTTTTTTAAAGGAGTGCGAGGCCTTAAGGTACATTTCGGTAAAGTACATAAAAACCAAAATGTACTTTCAAGCCCCGTACCTAACGTCGTTGACAATAGTTTAAACAAAATTCCCTTTTGGCAAACATTATCAAGATTTAAAAATTCCATTCCGGTTGTAAAAAGAATTCCACGAGGCGCGAGACCCTCCGTGGCACGAAGCTTGGCTCATAGTATAGGTCTCGTGACTCGCGAGAATTCCCAAGAAGCTTGGGAGCAACTTCTCACCTTCTCTTATAGGATTCTACATGTTTCTGTTAAAGATCATTCATCCCATAAAACTTTAACGGCCAAAATTAAGCAAAATTGCTATGCTCCTTCATTTTTGGATAATCACATTTCTGACCCCAAATTTATGCCACGCCGCAAGAATTCGTTTTCTAATTATGTAGAGTCCAAACTAAGAGAAGGTGACATAAGAGGTGCATCTAGACTCCTCTTCAGCAATGATGTGGTGGCGTCTTGCTCTTCAGATACACTTGCGGGTCTGAAGAGTAAGCATTCTGAGCCAAAGGATAACCTTACCTTCCCGGACCCACCCGATACTGACATGGAATATCTCAGTATCACAGCCAAGGACGTTTTCGCAGCCGTTTCTTCCTTCCAAAGTGGTTCAGCTGGCGGCCTTGATGGCCTTTCTCCGCAGCATTTAAAGGACCTATTAGGTCCAAGTGCCGGTGAGGCCGGTGAGACACTTTTGAAGGAATTAACGGCCTTAGCGAACCTTATGCTCGCCGGCAATGTGAACGAATCCATCATCGATATTTTGTATGGTGCTAATCTGTGCGCTTTGCAAAAGAAAGATGGTGGTATTCGTCCCATTGCCGTCGGCTGTACTTTTAGGCGTATGGTAGCGAAAATGTGTTGCAAAAAATACAGTGATATCTTAAAAGATAAATTTCAACCAACACAACTGGGTTTCGGCTCCAAAGGAGGCTGTGAAGCTGCCATACACGCCTTATCTACGTACCTTGGCTGTGGCGAAGGTGATGTGATCCTAAAGGTTGACCTCAGGAATGCTTTTAATTCAGTCAACAGGGACACCTTGCTAACGCAGGCTAAATTAGAAACACCCAAAATTTTTAAATTTATTTGGCAATGTTACAGGTACCCTACCAAATTACTTTACAAGGACAATCTTTTGGCTTCTGCAGTTGGATGTCAGCAAGGTGACCCCCTTGGACCAGTTATTTTCAGCCTGGCAATTCATCCTATTATTCGAAAATTAAATTCAAAATTAAATATGTGGTATTTAGACGATGGAACCTTAGGAGGCGATTTAGAGACGATTCTTCAAGATTTAAATTTCTTAAAAACTGAATTTAAATCAATTGGCCTAGAACTAAATTCTGATAAATGTGAAGTATTTTTTACTGACAAAATTGATCAACTTTCGGCTATATCAAAATTCAACATTCTGGCACCCAATATTAAAATATTAAACAAATCGTCTCTGCGCCTCCTTGGTTCACCAATTTTTGAAAACGGTTTTGTTTCCTTTATAGAAGAAAAGATTCAAAATTTCTGTGAAGTTTCAGACAGATTACTTGAAATTACCATACAATCAGCTTTCACTATTTTTCGGCACTGTCTTTTCGTACCCAAATTTACTCATTGTCTTAGATCATCACATTTTTGGAAAAACCTATCTGTTTTGGAACCAATGGACAAAATTATGCAAAATTCTCTTTGTAAAATCTTAAATGTGGCTTTGAATGATCGAGTGTGGCTACAGGCGACCCTACCAGTTCGCCTGGGTGGACTCGGCATTCGCAAAATTTCTAACATTAGTTTACCAGCGTTCTTGTCCTCGGTCCACGCCACGGAGGAATTAACCAGGAAAATTTTATCTGCTACACTGGTTAATTTTGAAGTGGCGTATAAGACCGAGGCCATAAATGCTTGGAAAATTGCTTGTCCAAGTGCTAACATACCAAAAGTTTCATTTTCCCAGAGACAGTGGGATGAGCCCCTCTGCGAACTGGTTAGAGAGAAACTTATTAGTTCCTCCGCCAATGCCGCAGAGCGTGCCCGTTTGCTGGCTGTGGGAGAGTGGGAATCAGGTCTTTGGTTACAAGCCATTCCTTCGCCCAGCATTGGTACCTTGCTGGACGACACCACCTTCCGTATTGCCACCTGTCTTCGCTTAGGTGCTCCTAGTGTTTCTCCGCATCAGTGTGTCTGTGGAGGGGCAGTCGATAAACTCGGACACCACGGTCTTTCTTGCAGTAGGAGCGCTGGTCGCATAGCCCGCCACGCTAGCCTCAATGACATCATACGTCGTGCCCTTGTCAACGCCGGCGTGCCAGCTGTTTTAGAACCAAACGGCTTGGCGCGCGACGATGGCAAGAGACCAGACGGCATGTCATTGATGCCATGGAAGATGGGAAGGCCTTTGGTGTGGGACGCAACATGCGTGGACACCCTTGCGCCTTCACATCTTCCTAGCACGATGGGCTGTGCGGGCGCTGCTGCTGCATCAGCGGAGACTCTCAAGCGGCGCAAGTACAGTAACCTCGTCGGTGATTATGTATTTGAGCCGTTTGGAGTTGAAACGCTGGGACCGTGGGGTCCGAGTACTCGCTTTTTTTATAGAGAAATCTCAAAGCGTTTAATCGACGCCTCCCGTGACCAGAAGGCTGGTCTCTTTTTAGGACAGAGGATCAGCATTGCCATTCAACGTGGCAATGCTGCCAGCCTTCTGGGCACTTTACCGCTCGACACCGATTCGGAGGAATATTATGACGCCTAAGTTTTTTTACTGTTTTTTTTATTTTTATTGTTTAATATATTATTTATAGTTTAGGATATTGTAGTGTTTAAGCTTTTACTTTTTTATTTATTTAATTGTAAATATTTAATTTAATGTACATGTTTAACTGTAAATTTAATTTACTTAAGCATATCTAGGAGTCGGTGCCAGCCAAGGTTTCTACTTTAAGGACGTTACCTAGAACCCGCAAACTGCTTTACTACGTAAAATAAGGATTCCTTAAACTTG